>VZRM01000248.1:191351-249033 GCA_013397955.1 Grantiella picta | reverse complement strand
CGGGGGTCGTCGCGGGCGGCCGCCGGCGAGTGATGGCGCCTTGTGGTTCCTTCCCCCGGCAGGAGCGGGCCCGGGATGGAGGGCGGAGGCCCGGCGGCGCACAGCGTGTGCATGGTGTCGGACTTCTTCTACCCCAACATGGGGGGCGTGGAGAGCCACGTGTATCAGCTGTCACAGTGCCTCATCGAGCGCGGCCACAAGGTCCTGGTGGTCACCCACGCCTACGGTCACCGCAAGGGCGTCCGCTACCTCACGAGCGGGCTGAAAGTCTACTACCTGCCCTTGAAGGTGATGTACAACCAGTCCACCGCCACGACGCTCTTCCACAGCCTGCCCTTGCTCAGGTACATCTTCATCCGGGAGCGGGTGACCATCGTGCACGCCCACAGCTCCTTCTCCGCCATGGCCCACGACGCCCTGTTCCACGCCAAGACCATGGGGCTGCGGACCGTGTTCACTGACCACTCCCTCTTTGGCTTCGCGGATGTCAGCTCGGTGCTGACCAACAAGCTGCTGACGGTGTCCCTGTGCGACACCAACCACATCATCTGCGTCTCCTTCACGAGTAAGGAGAACACGGTGTTGAGGGCAGCCCTGGACCCGCGGATAGTCTCTGTCATCCCCAACGCTGTCGATCCCACCGACTTCACTCCAGACCCGTCGAGGAGGGATGACAGTACGATAACAATTGTTGTCGTCAGCAGACTTGTTTACAGAAAAGGTAATGGGGGGATCAAATGTAAGCTTGTTTTGGTTGTTTTCTTTCTTCAGAAAGGTCTTGGTCAGGTATCACTTAGGCCGTATCTGTGGTATGGATGGAATTTCCACTGGGAGTGGTGAGGTTGTTGTTCCAAGCTTTTGTGTATGTGCACTCAAGTAGAAGAAATGTACATTTCTTTTTGCACGTGTTGGGTTCAGAGATATGTTTCCTTTGTGCTACTGAAAACTGCAATTTGTAAAATTGAAGGTTTGGCTTATTTTAGACATAAAATTTAGGGCCTAATCTATATATGCTGTTAGAAATATTTTAATTGTTTTTTATTTAATCAAATGACAGGAACTTAAGTTATCTTTTTTCCATATTTGTCTCCTAAAAGGTCACAAGTTGTGGGGGTTTTTTTCCTAATTTTGTGTACAGAAGTTTACCTGTCTTCAAGAGACTTTTTTTTTTTTTTTCATTTCTTTTACTCTTGAATAGAGTAGTAGCAGTGGGCTACATCATGAGAAGTTCTGAAATCAAATACAATAATGGCTTGCCCTAAATTTTCTACTCTTAGGTATTGATTTGCTTAGTGGTATAATTCCTGAGCTCTGTCAGAAATATCCGGAGTTACATTTCTTAGTTGGAGGAGAAGGACCAAAACGAATCATTCTGGAAGAAGTCCGGGAAAGATACCAGCTACATGACAGGTTTGTTCTGTGGATGTCTGACCCTTCAAGGTACTTCAGGGGTGAGGAACTGCCTGCCTCTCTCCCCAGAAAAATCCCAAAACTTGAGGTTGGAGGCCTGAAGGCAAGGCAGATAAACCGGACACTGAAGACTGAGAGTTGGACTGTGATCCTGCAAGTTAATTAATATTTCTCTGAATAGGCCCTGAATGAGCCTTCACTCAAGTCATAGAAAAGGTGACTTAGGTATAAATTTATCATACTCCTCTCTGCAACCATGGTGCTTGGATCACTTATGGCGTCAGGTGTTAACAGCTCATTTGTGCCACTGCATGTGATGATGACTGCTAATAATTAATTTTATTTCAGTATGAAACACTTAAGCATAGTGCTTATCTCATGTGTGTTCTAGTGGTACTACAAACATGTTCCCTGGTGCTACCTTGTTACCAGACTGTTGCCATGGTACATAGGCATTTATGTGTTTCTCTGGGGTTTTCTTGATCAAGAACAGTTTCATGCTCTTAATTTTTCATCTTCTTTTCTAGGTTTTTCGTTGCCTGTTTTGTACTTTAGTCAGTGATTCCCCCAATTAAAATTGTCAGGATCATTCTCATTTTATCCCTTATTGTTTTCCAATATCTCTTCAAAATGATAGGTCCTGATCATTGTCTTAAAAACTTTTTCCCTTGTCAGACTCAGATTGATCAGACCTGACATTGAAAATTCAGATAGTGCATTTGATAAAACTTAATTATTAACTGAATAAAACCATTTTTTCTTGCAGAACTAGATGGCCTAGTAGCAATGTTCTGGAGGCAATTGTCATTAAAATCATTGAAACAGCAACTTCTCCCACCATCTTTATCTTCAGAAGTTTCTTTCAGTGTGACAATAAAAAAGCAGAATCTTCTAATTCTCTATTGCTAGAAAAATTTAGAGAAAACTAAACCAAGGTGCCTCTGTTTGTTTTCTCACTGTGTAAGTGTGAGCCATTGGTACCTTTTTCAGACCATGTGTAACAGTATACAGCATTATTGTGGTCCAGATCTAGTGTTTATCTCTGGGTTTTTGGTTTTTCTTCCCCTCTTTGTATGCAGGGTGCGTCTTCTAGGAGGCTTGGAACACCAGGATGTTAGAAATGTCCTGGTCCAGGGGCACATTTTCCTCAACACTTCCCTCACTGAGGCCTTTTGTATGGCTATTGTGGAAGCAGCAAGCTGTGGTTTACAGGTAAAAAAATGCAACAACTCAATATCTAGAGAGCATGTCTCCATTTTAAACAAATTTCTCAATGAAATATTTGATTTGTAACATTTGATTTCATCTGAGGCTCTGTCTTTACAGAGGTAAGCAAATATTATCCCCATTTACAGATTACCTGGAAGCTGAGACAGAAGGGTTAACTGAAACTGCTTAAGCTCCAAGAAGAATTTTGTGCAGAATTGGGAATTACATGTAGATCTGCTCTCAGTTCTCTGAACTAGCCAGACTGCCTCTCCAAAATACTATTTTGTATGTACTCCTTTACAGAGTTTTGGGGTAGCTGATGTTCACCAAGGTTTACTTTTACAGTATTTGAAAGGAGCAGCAGAAAAATTGCCTTAGTATGTAGGGATCCAAGATAAGTGTTGGAGAGAGAGACTTCAGTAAAAGCCCTTTCTGACTAGTTTACAGCCCAGACTGAGAACTCAAAAAGAAGTTGAATCAATGGCCATAAAGAACTTAGGGTTTCACATTAAAATATAAATAAACCTTATTAAAAAGACAGGCTGATGAGTACCTAATTTACAGTAAGTATAGAAAATGTGACTGACTTCAGTTTTTCTTTACTTCAGTACCCTTTGACCACAGTTAGTACCTAGTTGTAGTTACTCCCTTGTCATCTCTTTTCTTCTCTAGAGGTGAGGAAGTTCTGCAGTTCCTTGTTGCCCAATTTTTAGAGATGATTGCACAATGTGAGTCTTAGTAATTTCTGAAATCCCTTTAAAAATCATTCAGATTAAAATAACTGATAAATGTTTGCAAGTGTTCAGTAGCCTAGGAAACTGAAAGTTTAAGTATGTGATAAAATTGTCCTTTCCAAATAGGGGTAACAGGTTTTTTGGCATAGTATGGAGGAAAAGTCTAAAATCTGGTTACGCAGGTTGAGTTTTGTTCTGTGGCAAACACCTTCAGGAAAGGTGGCTCATTAGACCAAGTCTTCTGTTTTATCATGGCACCAAAGAATCATTGTGGACAAAGTTAAAGATAATCTGCTGTGCTGTGTCTTCTCTGGGGCTTACGCATTTAGTTCATGTATAGGTCAGGTTCCCAGAGTATGATATTTTCCTATTTTAAATTGCTGTATTGAAACAATGTAATAGCATTGTCATCACACCGTTTCATTTGTTATGTTGTATATATGCTGTTTCTTTTGTTTGTTTCAAAGGTGGTGAGTACAAGAGTCGGTGGGATTCCGGAGGTACTTCCAGAAAATCTTATTATTTTATGTGAGCCTTCTGTGAAATCTTTGTGTGATGGACTAGAAAAAGCTATTGCCAAGCTCAGATCAGGAACTCTTCCATCTCCAGAAACTGTTCATAATGAAGTAAAGACATTTTACACGTGGAGGAACGTAGCAGAGAGAACTGAGAAAGTATGTATAATCAATTCTTTTAAATTCTCTGATAGTACATTTCTGAAACAACTGTTGCTTTGAAATATTACTATGCACACTCTCTGTGTAATTATTCAGTGTGTTTCCTGTCAAACACACGTGGTTTTAAAAGGTTCAGAAAATGCTTTTTGTCTCCCCCAATACATCCCCAGATAGGTGATTTTTTTTTTTCCTATTTGTATTTCCTAACATGCCAAAACTGCTGGTAAATATTGTGAAGAAAAGCCTAGATCTTTAGTTAGATTTCTACTAATTTATTTGTTCAAGTCTTCACACAAAGTAACTTTCTAGCATAACTGGAACATGCTGCATGAGGTGTATGACAAGGTAAAGACAGTTCATGGCAAAGCTTTGCCACGTGCTAACAAGTGGTTTAAAATTATGAGAGGTAGTTTAATGCCAGAAGGCTTAACACAGTTGAGTTTACATAAGATGTGGTTGTAATGAAAATTAATTTTCATCATTTTGAAATTGTATTTCAGAATTAGAACTGCACTTTGTTATAAAAACTCTGTCCTTAGTGAAGAATGTTGGCTGCAGTGATGTTACAAACGCCTGTGGAGATGTCACTTCTGATTTCGTCTCCTGTGTTTTAGGAGGGAGAGAATAGCTGAACCCCAGGCCTCTTACTTGTATTGTAGTGTATTCAGCTCTCTTGTAAGCCTTCTCAAAGTGCCATGTTCAACCAGTTTATTATTTTCAAGTGCCATCAGTACCATTCATTTTAAGGTTTTGTAACTGCAAGCAACACTTGAATTGCGAAGTTTTTATAAGCGTTAGCCTAGATTTGAGTTTCCTTTGTACAGATAGACCTTTCTTAAAACCCACCAGTACTACATGAAGGAAAATGCTCATAAAATTGGTAGACCTATGCATAGATCTTATATTGTACAGAAGACAGTTGTTTGTTAGCAAATTGTTAAGTAGGATGAAATCTGTAACATTCTCACAGCAAAAACTATGTCCTTCAAGTCTTTTTTGAGTGGTTCATGGTGGATTTGTAGTTGGCTGTGTTTGACACGTGTAGGTCACTAGTAGCAGGTATTTGCTTTATGTAATAATTGAACTAGTGTTTCTTTAAACAAAAATCAGGAGCCTATTATGATTTGCTTCATTGTTCAAATACAGAGATTTGGAATATTGCTAAAATCACCTACAAGTTCATCTGTCTTTGTGTTTAAAATGTAATAATTGCATGTTCAAACTCTTCCCATGACTGATATGAATATGAGATTAGAACCTATTAAATTAATTAGTTAAAACCCCCAACCCTTTCTATATAATGTTACATGAGAGACAAATTATGTGGCCTTCCTAGTTAATGAAATACTCTTGAAGTTTATAAAAAAAGGGAATGTTTTATATTTCTCAAATAAATGAATGAAATATCTAGAACAGGGACTCATAAATCAGCACTTAAAATCTTCAAAGCTTTTTTGGGGGTAATATTTGTCCCGTCTGGAAACTAAGAACAGAGAATTTGGCGCCATGATGGCAAAGTACTGCCCAATTTTTGAGGTAGAAGCAACATGTTCTTAAGATCTTTCTTTCTGTCTCCTCTCTGTTTAGGTATATGACAGAGTTGCAGATGAAGTGGTTTTACCAATGAATGAGCGACTTGACAGACTCATGACTCACTGTGGCCCAGTGACTGGGTGTATTTTTGCTTTTCTTGCTGTTCTGAACTTCCTTCTCTTGGTGTTTCTGAGGTGGATGACTCCAGATTCCATTATTGATGTTGCAATAGATGCTACAGGACCTAAAGGTGCATGGACTAAACAGTATTTTTTTGGGAAAAAAAGAAGAGTTAAAGAAGAACTTCCAAATTCCTAAATTGCTCAAGTGAAGAGGGCAGAATGCATCAGTCACTAAAGGTTTTAATGCTTGCTGACAGAGACATTACTCTTAAAATTCTTTAGTTTCTTTCTGAAGTTCTTAGAAAGAAACTTAGTTCAATGTGCTACCTCAACTTAGAATGATGTTTTTAGTTCAGTTTTGGATTCATGCAAATTTATAGGCATCTCTTTTGCACTTGAAGCTGAGAGGAGAACATGGGTTTTTATACGTGTCAGAAGCCTTGGAAACAAAAATACAAGTTTTTTCTTGATAACTTGAACATTGCAGAAAGGGACTTAGGGTATTTGGGAAAGCAGAACACAAAAATTATTAGCTTACAGTAGTCCCTGCTAATCCCTTATATTTACTGTGATTTTTATTTTAAGACTTCTTTCAAAATAATTAAAAACCCAACAAAATACACCTTTTTTTCTCTGAAGATGAAAATGGCACTTGAAATTAGTCATAAAGTCCATTACCATGTAAATTTCGGAGACCTAGTTCTAGCAGTTGTGTCCCGGTGACAGTGTTTTGCCTGCATAGCATTATTATTTGGAAGTTCTTCCCTAGTCAGAGTTGCTCATCCTGTTGCTAAATCAAAATTCCATAATGATTTTCTGATATTTTCAGAGGTGCTAAATTTGTCCCGTTCACTTTACATGGGTGAAAGTGGCATAAAGCTTATAGTGTTTTGGTTTTTGTTTTTCAGTACATAGGTGAAGAAATAGTATTCTTTAGAGATAATACAGCCTTCAGAAACATCTCAGGCCTGAAAACTTCCAGCCGACTGTGCCAAAGTGTGAAGTAACACGTGTGTGTGAGAGAGCAAAATCTGTGAAGGGCTTAGCAAGCACATTTGTGCTTACTTGCTCTCTCCCACCTCCCATCCACCCATCCCTTTACCCTCTGCTTCTCTTTCCCCTCACTTAAGACCAAAGTGGCATTTCAGTCCATCTCTGGGAGGGACAGTGTTCAGTGTGAATGATTTCACCTCATCCACGTCAGAGACACTGTCTGGCAGGTTCTGCAAGGGAAATCTTGGGAAGATATCTCTGAAGTGGAAATAACCAATGGCTGTGCTTTTCATGGAGAGACAGAGAGAGAGAGCAGCATCCGTGAGGATTCCTGGGTGCTGAGTGTTGTGTACGTGGGGCAAGAGGCAGTACAGCACTGTGCCAGTGTGTGTGAGAGGAGGCATTTATTTCATTTGTGCCAACCACCTCTAAAATTGCCCCTTGTCTGATGCACTGGGTTAATTTATTTTTCAAGCATCACTAATGATGACAAGCTTACTATTTTATGACTCTGGAGTATTGTGTGCTGTTGGACACTGTATTAATATTAAAACTGTGCAATATGAAAATACTGTTTCTAAACCCTTGAGGGGTAGTATTTAACACACTTCTGCCAAAATCCTCTTCTTTGAGTAGAGATGTAATTACACAAGCATTTTATAATTTCGTTGAACATATTTTCATGAAACCCAGAAAGATAACGTAATATAATTGCCATATATAAAGTCTATTTTCTTTTACTAGAATTTCTAGACTTTGATATTTAACATACAGCATGTAATATTACAATTTTGGGTTTTTCAAACTCTGCATTAAAAGTGGAGGTCATCTAAAATGGTGCCACAAGGTTTAAGGATAAATGGGTGGAATTAAGCTAATATTTTACTTTTCTAAGTTTTTTTTTTTTTTTAATTCAAGCATTCACATTTCTAACAGCCTTTTGAAAATACTGATTGTCACTCCAGGGAAATGTTGTATGTATATCTATATATGTATATGTATTTTTAATTATATTTTGTTTGTTCTCTCTTATTTCTATTTGGTTTCCTGCAACAAACACAAATCAAAAGGATTGTGTGTATCTATTCAAAATACTTTTTTCTTTTGTGGAACATTGTGTACTTATGATTAACATAATAAAACCTTGTTATAGTCTTGTTTACAAGGCAGTGTAAAGTTTATCTAGAAGTTTATTTACCTTTTCATAAAGAATGAATACATTTCATTAGTATGTGGGAACATGTAATTAGAAAATACAGAAATATACAGCATAATGGTGCTTTCTATCACTGGTTGGTGGAGTTCTTATGAGAAAAATTATTTTTAACAAACATTCTGTACAAGCTGCCATACAAACGTAACCCATAGCTAGTTTCTCAAACAACACCACTTGTATTATGCACAGCTCTGGGAATGATTTGCTCACTGTGTCATGGAGTAAAGGGTGATGTCACTGAAACATTTACAGTTTTAGAAAACATCAGTGGCTAACATGAAAAAGGTTAAATAAAATAACCAGAATACTAAAAAAAAATTAACTAAGATAATGAGTGTAGTTAGAAATTATTAAAATAATTATTTAAAAAAATTAAATGTTTCAGTTGTGCTTGTAGGTAACATTTGATCCCTGTGAAATAGCAGGGGAATGTTAGCAAAGAGAGAGTGATGCTAATTAAGCAATTTCTTGCACAGAGCAGAGCCTCTGGTAGGAGGAGGAAGGAACACATTCCCCACCTGTATAGAAGGTCGTCCCCGATCTGCAATGAAATTCCATCTCCAGGCACAAGGAGAAATGTTTCCAACACCTTATGTGCAGACACTGAATTAAGGTGTTGATAATTGAAGATTGTCGGTTAAACCATACAGTGCACCACACAAGCATCAAGTCTGGATATAAGATTAGTCTTTCAGACTGTGGATATTTTTTTAAGGGAACAAAACTAAAGGCAGGAAGTAGTTATGCATCTGAATTTATTGTTTTACCAAAATTACGCATTTTTCTTGTAAACCTAGCAGGTAGATTAGATTGCTTTCAGATCCTGACATGGCTTCAACACTGTTGTTAAGTCTGGAGATGTTACTCGTGCGGGATTCATGGAACTTTAACTGCGCATGACTGGTTGTCTTGCACAATCTGGTTCTCCAAGCTGGCTGTTTAAGCAGGAGGCTCTGGTGCATTCCCTGTGCGCACAGGCACTGGGGGCAGATGGGGGAAATTGAATGCCTGCTGGAATTGCTCTTTTCCTGCCCAGGCAGCAGCAGGAGTTCTGATAACCAGATGCTACCTGGTGCAATGGGTGGCAGATAGAGGACATAAATTCCACATTGGCTTGAGAGCAACAGTGAGTCACTCTCTACATCTCTTCTTACAAGCAGGAGTGTTGTAAGCTAAGTGTTAGGAGTGCTGACCTAAGGATGCAAATGAGGCAAGGCTTGTACGGGGAGTAGCGTCATTTATTAGATCAAACTGATAGAAAAGTAGCCAGGCTCTACATGGACATCTTTGTGCTCACCTCTTCTGTTTGAGTGTTTCTGACTCCTTTTTTTCCCCAGTTGCTTTACTTTGAATACGTTTGATATTCTAATCCCAACTGTATACATTTGAAATACACTGCTGTAATTCAAAGTGCGCATAGCATAAGAATAGACCAATGTCTCTTTCTTTGAGATGAGGATTTCTTTGAGACGAGGATCCCTCTAATTTTATTTCCTTGCCAAATTCTTCAGGTCACATCTGACATTTCTTCCTAAAAGCTGGATAAAGTTGAGGTGAACCTTACTGAAAATGAGTTGTCTTCTAAGATGGATTGCCATTTTTTTTTCTGCTTATTCATTGCATGTTTGTAACCTAAGCACATGTAAATATTACCTTTCCAGTTTTTTGTATGATCTAGCTAAACTTCTTCTATTTATCATCTCATGACAATTTCTTTAAGTATTAATATATTTTTTGGATATTTTAATTTAGCAATTTAATTGTCCCAGCTGTAAGCAAGAGCGTTTCATGGAATATTTTGGGCATCTTGCAGAAGTTCTCAGTGAGGGTTTTCTCAGTTTTTTCTATGGAGGTCTGACTTGTTCACTCAAACCTGTCAATGGCGTTGCATAATCCATCTCATTCAGCTCAAAAGGATGATGCTCAAAAGAGTGAGGGAGGAATGATACTTCTGCACTGTCATTGCTCTTCTGTTGTGTTCTGCCGGTTCTCACGCCTACACTATGTTGCTCATCTCTTGAGTTTCAAAAATACAGAGATTTCCAAGTGATCACACCTGATATTGCTGTGGTTTACCAGATTACCACCTTTCATATTCATGAGTACTATCAGTATTCATATTTTCCACCATGCTGTTTAGCTGTCTTCCCACTGATGATTTTCTTTCCAATCCACTGCAATAATTCTCCTAGTTCTCTTGTACATTAAGAGCAGATTAAGACGTTACAGAAGTTTTCTTGAATGACTCACCCCAAATTTAACTGGAAGTCTTTATTTGTCTTGTTCTGAAGCCGGGAGGGTGATCTTGCTGCTGCACAAATAGTTTGTCCTTCTGGAAAAATGTTCCTGTGACTGCTACCAAGTGGTCAAAATTTTTCATGGTTTTTTAGAGCACTTGGAGAGCTCTTCTGGATTATTGCATTAGGGATAAGAGAATTTCAGTGGAAATCACCTGATCTCCAGTGTCTGATATTGTTCTGAGTTTTGTGGACTTGTACAATTCTGCATACCATCTAGCAGGCTGATTGTTAAAGAAATCAATTAATCTCCTTTGCAACCAAAAGCCGGATTTCTGTTTTTTTCTCTTAAAAGGTGCTCTTCCTTCTTGCTTATGGCTTGTTGAGAGCCAGTTTTGTAAATCCTACATAAGAAAGATTTCTCCATAGTTTAGGCTGACTTTACTTTGTAATTGTCTCGATATTTTTATATGTCCTTTTTCTCTGCATCCTACATTTTGTTCTTTACAGCTTTTACTATTCCTCTGGCTTCAGGAGGAATGTTTTCATTATCTCAGATTTTTTCTGGGCTGACTGATCATCCCTTTTTCTAGTCCACCTGTTTGCTAATTTCTCCTCTTTGTTTCTCAGCTGAGCAGAATTAACTGTTTTTCTGTGATTCCTTAATTGAACTTCTCTTGTCATGTAATTTGCATCTTCAGCTGTCTTGTCCTGGGGCAAACTGTATCGAAGTGACTAAAAAGAGGAAATTTTCCTCTTTTGGATTCCTAGGTATTATAGTTTCTACAGATATAGAATACTACTGTGTAAGGAAAGGTAGATGTAATACTTTTGCTAGGAGTTATTGGTAAGAATGTCATAGCTTGGTTTAATTCAGAATTTTAGAAAAATTGGTTCACTTAGAAAATTGCTTGGGGTGTTTTATCTCAGCCTCTGCACATATTTTATATAGCATTTTAGTGCACCTGGGAGGGCCAAGCACTGACAACAGCAAGGTACTAAACCAGCTGTATTGCTATAAACCAAAAGAAGTTACATCTAAAATGCCCAGGGAAATAACTTGCTGTATAATTTCCTCGTGCATGTCCACCATCTCTTTGGGATCTCCAAGAGAGGAGATATCCTGCTCTTTTCCTTTCCTGCTCTTTCCTCTTAGCCTTCAATTTCCTGTGTAAGTGGAAGGCTAAGAGAACCTGGGCTAGGAGGGGAATCAAGAAGGAGAGAAATCCTCCTCCTGTGGTGCATATTGGAAAATAGGAATAAATAAAAGTTTAAAAGAGATGGGATGTTCCACATAGATTCAATTAAATACATACAGAAGAAAACCTTTGTTCTCTATGGAAGCCATGTGCCTTCAGAAAGTAAAAAGGGCAGTTAACGAAAGGGTTAATCTTGTTCAGTTTCAAATATTATGCCTTTGAATCAATGGTGGATGACATAAAAATATTTCTATTTTTTCAAAACAGCGAATGCTGCTTGCAAGAGATATCAATGGACACCATTCTTTATCCCTGTGTAATGGAAAAAAACAGTATGTTATCATGTGTTTCTTGTTGTGCAATTTCAATGTATTTTTCTCCTCCTAGAATAGCTTTGATTTCTTAGCTCTGGCTTTGCACATATGTGGGTTTATTTCAAATTCTTTCATGATAATGCTTTTTTTTTTGACGTTTGCCTTTGTTCTGTGTCTGAGTGCCAGCAAGGCCTGTTATCAAGATGAGAAAGACAGCAAAGTATTCTTCTTGCAGCACCTCTGAACAATTTCTGCAACTTCCAATGCAGTCTCTGTAAATGGAACTGCTACTTCAAAGAATAAATATAATGTGGATATATAGGCTTTCAGGTAGTATGGAGAGCATCTGGCTGAAAATTTATTCTCATTTATGTAGGTTTGGAAAGGATTTTCTGATTTGTTTCCTGTATGCACAGATGTTCAAACTATCTTATCCTTGGTATTGTTATTTAGTATCAAATACTTCATACCAAATAAAACCAGGATGTATTTTTGGTAACTGAGGAACAGCAGGTCCCGAAGGGTTTAAAATAGATGACATATGATACCAAGAATAGCCCAGTGCAACTCAGCCAACCTGAGAAACTATTCAAAGAGCAAACCAAAATGGAGGGCAGTTCTATACTCCATTCTTTCACTAACATTTATTTTGCCATTTTTGCTTTGTTTTGCTTCAAGCTTTTAATTAAGATTTCCTTGGCTTTGCTGACCCATTTCTATATTGTTAAAGGCAACAGAAAAGAAGCTGCCAGGATAGCAGAAGAGATCTATGGAATAGTCCCAGGTAAAGTAAAAATATGGACTCTCTAACTTTTAAATGCCTATTTCCCACATTTTTGTAACTTGAAGATTTAAATCAGTGAGTTGCCATGAAATGAGGGATTTGTTGCTAAACATATTTAACCTGAAGTTCCTCCCATTTCTGGGGTCTTTGCAGTGTCAGTATATGTTGGCATGATTTAGGTGTGCAAAATATGAGACGCCAACAATTACCCAGCTAGAATGAAGACAACATTTCCTCAAGGCACTATGGTAAATAAAAATATTGCTGTTGGGGGCAAGGTGTCCTTTAGCAGTGGTTAAAGATAATTTTATTAAACATCCAGTTTTAATGCCAGAGAATTTTTAGGGAAAAGTTTTAGCACATTGGTTATCTAAAAGGAGATGCTAGGAGGATATAACTAATGACTTTATGAATCCAAGCCAAGAATCCTTGTTTTGTTAAATCAGATGATAAAAATGAATGCAGCTAAAATTGTTCTGAAAAATACACAAGAATATATTGTATTTTGTATGTTACTTAGTAGGTCATGGTTTTGGTTTTTTCCGAGTGATTTTGGTCCTTCACATCACTGCCATAATAATGAACAGGCATGTGTTTGCATGCCTGTTAATTCCACTAATTAAAATTACACAGTATTTTAAATTTACTGCTAATGAGGGCTTACTTTCCTAGCCAAAGATTCTTACCAGCATTGTGACATCACACATTTCTATGTGACTCATTTGTTGGGCACTTCATGATGGATTGTGCCATCATGAATGGGAGCAGAACAGGGATGGTGTGGGATGGCCATGTAAAGCAGGGAGATTAAGATCTGACCAAGAGAAATACTGCAGCCAAGCATTTTTTAGAAAGCCTTTATGAAGCCAGTTTATATACGGGCATGTCTTGGTTATTAACTTATTTTTTATTCTCTAGGATATAATTCCAATCATTTATTACTGTCATTTTTTCCCAAGCACCTTTGTACAGTTATAGTCCAACGTGGTGAACAGTAGTTTTTCCTTCAAGCAGGTTCTTACTAAGGTGCTTTGAAATTCAGCAGGCCATGACATATTTTTATCTGCAAGATGCCATTTGCAGAAAGCCATTAAGGATAATCTTACAAAATGTAAGATCATGTGATGTTGTTGCTGGAGCACTATATCATTTTACAGTCAGAGCTCCACAACCTTTTCTCTTTGCAGTGAAGCAGCACAGCAGCAGCAGGGCTGCCTTATTTATCTGTAGGCATTTGAAAGGAGCACTTCAGTCATGTCACTCACAGCTGAGAGGGGAAGATGTGCCCCATATGGGAACTATATTTGCCACACGTTCCAGGGAGGTAGGTTGTGTGGCTGGGGTGGAAGTGTGCTGCAGTGTGTGTTGTCATGGGGCTGTGTGTGCAAACACATGCATTGGAAATGCCCTGGAAATGCATGTGAGAACACGCCCTGGCACGGGTTATACTCTGCATAAAAGGTTAAATAAGGCCTTGTAGCTCTGTTGTCTGAGTTACTTCTGAATCTTCCTGCTGTGTAAAGGCTCTCTGGGCTTTGTCACTTGCAATGTCTTCTGACTTTCCGAACTGAGCTCGCCTGTTTCAGTCACCAGCATGATGAGAGGCGTGGGGTACTTGGGATGTTTTCAGGAAGATGTTTCTTGGTCCCTACTTGGTTCCTGTTCCCATCATTTTGACTGATGCGTTCTACTTGGTCATTCAGAGCCTTGTCATAGACTGTGCCAGCTGGTCTTTCCATGCCAGTTTCCTGCCTTAGGGGCCCAGGAAGTGCTCCTTAAATAAATGGAAACAAAAGTAATAACCATAGTTAAAAGTGTAACCCCAATAGCTGAAGTGCATCCTGGTTCTTGGGTAACAAAAGGAGACTTTGGCCAAGGGTGAAACCTCTGCTGTGTCCTTGGCCTCAAGTCCCCATGGATGTGTCTATGCCTCTCACTGATTTCTCCCTGCCTTGAGTAACATCTGAAATGGAGATAAATCACCCTTTCCGTTCTCTCTGGTGTGCAGCACAGCTGAAAAAATTAAACAGGACAAGGGTTTCAAATACAGTGCCCATGGGGTTGCTGTACAACAGAGCATGAATGCAAACACTGGTATTGCTTCTGTCCTGTGGCACTGGAAAGGCAGCTGGCCTTTGGAGAAATACTACACAGTGTTGCAGAATGGTTATAAATTTTAATATAGGACAAGTAAATTTGCTCTCTACTTGAGTGGCAGGGATTTAACCTGAGCTGACTGTCTATGCCTGTAGGCAGTAGCTAGGCTAAAGAATTATTTTTCTTGGCACATAAATAGATTAAGATAAGAAAAAGGGCAAGCAAGCCTACGTGAAGGAGTCTGAACAGTTCAACATCTCAAAATTATTAAAGAAGAAAAGTAAAGCCTCAGGCAGAATTTGTTTTTCCATGTGTTTTCTAAAATCTTTCAGTGAAGAGGATGATTAAACCTGTTACATGGTAGTCTGAGATGGAGGATGTTGTTTATGAAATTGTCAGTTCAGGAAATAAAACTGCCAAGGACGTGCCAGAATTCATTTGATGGACAAGTCCTGGCTGCTATGAGGCTCTTAATAAAGTGTCAGAGAAGCTGGGATGCAATTTGTGACAAAAGCTCCCTAGGAAAGGTGGAGGGTCATATGGTTTTGAATAGGAGAATTGCAGGTTTCTGAGGTCTGCATGTGAGACCCAGCAATACTAAGCTTGTGATCTTTGCTGAAACAGGTTTTTAGCTGTTCTTTTAAAAGTTTTGCCAAGAAGCTTTTGTTTAGGTCCTTTAGTGAGCAGCCAGCTTTCTCAGGATTGCTGAGCCCTCAGCTGCTCTGCTAAATCAATTCATCAAACAGTTTCACCGCTGAACCCATACAGATTTCAGTCCTGATCTGCATTTACATGTGGCTGTGTTTCCCCTGCCCACCCAAGATCTGCTTTTGCTGTATACCTGAATTAGCTTCCCTGCATTTGCTGTTTCAGGCAGCTGGGCAGACCGATCTCCTCTTCATGATGCTGCCTTTCAGGGACGCCTTCTCTCTCTGAAAACGTTGATTGCACAGGTAAAAGCCCACAGGTAAAGAAAAGGTTGGGAAGCAGGGTGGTTTCACATGGCTTGTGAAACCATGGGCAGGTGATCTGCTAATAGGCTGCAACAGGGCATAAGAAATATGGCTGCATGAATTATGTATTAGCACAAACACCTCTGGGTATTTATTAGTGTGCTTAGTTAAGAAGCTGAGGATAAGCTTGGGACAAAGACTATCACAGCCTGTAGCTTGCTATATAATAAACAGTGATGTTTGTGGTCTTTCTGAGGGATGAACCATGCAACTAGATCTGAGAGTAGGGACAATAAATATATATGTGTAGGCTATAAAAAATCAAACCAGTAACGAACTGTAAAAGTGCATCTTGCTTTTATAAAGACAGAGCTGTTAGCCTGAAACCTGCTCCAAAAGAAATCAAAAGTTCAGGCAAAAGAAAGGAAGGAGGAGAGAATACTAGAGAAAGGACAAGAAGCTGGTTATGAAAAGGGATAGATTACGGTTCTTTGTGCTTTGCCAACCATCTTCATTACCACCTTTGCTTAAACTCAGTATCCTCACCTGGCATCCCCCTCTCCCTCTTGCCCTCAAGGCAACTGCAGGGAAATTGATTTCCTGAGTGTAAAGCTGTCAACTTGGCTATCAGACTTTTTGTAGTCAAGGTAACTAATTTTTACCAGAGATGCCACATCTTGAATGAACAACATCCTCAAGGAGTGGAGCTGCCAGTATGAAAGCCTCCACTCCAGACGTCTATTGTGGCATAGCTGCAGCTAAAATAGTTGCTGTTCCTAGACAGTATTCACCCTCCCATTTCCTGATCCCTCTTTGCTTCACCTGCTGGTATAAAATGATTTGTATGGAAATGTAAGTGATGGAAGTCAGAGATAAAAAGAAAGAGGGTTTATTCATTCAGGGATTTGGTGGTTTTCTGACCCCTCTATCTCCATTTATGTTGATCTTACACAACTTGCTTCGTGGAGCACCTGGTGTTGTGGTTATTCAGCAGATGCCCTGGTTATGCACTGGTCATGGTTATACACTGGAGAAGCACCCAGTGGTGTGGTTATATAATTTAGTTAATCCACTCTTTCTCCTTCTCTTGAAGACAATTTAATTTTCAGAGTAAAGGATGAAAGTCCTTGCTAATGAAAAGAGATCAAGGCAGCAACATCTGTAGAGCCTGAACTAGAGCTGATTTACCACACGTTGATAAATGTAGGATTGAAGTTGTTTATAGAGCAGCATAATCATCCCTCATTGCTTCCAATACAGTTACACTACTAGCCTGAAATTAAATATGGGACTGTACTACTGTATATGTGGGTCACTTGGAAGTCTCTGCTGCAGGATCACAGCTTTCAAGAAAGCCAGGGAGGCTCTGGCTCTACTGGGAATGCCTGGATATAGGGAGGTAATGTAGTGCTGGAGATTTAAAACAGCTCAAAAACTCACCAATGCCTGTTTCAATGCCTGAAAAAGTTTGATTTTTCATGTACATTGCAAACAAGGTTTAGCCTGAGTGATGTTTGGCAAACAGCCATTGTAAGATCTAAAACTTATTCTCCGTTTTGTAATGGAAGGATTTGCTGTTTTGCCCAAGATATCAGTGCTTATTCTTTCACTTGGAACTACTGAGTTTTATTTGTTATATATATATACAGATATATATGTATATTTATATATATATGAATAATGACTGAGAATAGGTCTCCTTATTAGGAGTCTCTAGAAGACATTCATCTTGAAGGAATATGCTGATCATTTAGGATGAAACAACCAGACAATTAGAAAATCGAATCATCTCTATCTTTTCAATGTTTCATCTATTCCCTTGGCATTATTGTAATGCATGAGAAATTTTAACAACTTTTACATTAATAATATTTTCACGACTGAAAAAGATTATTTTTCCATAATATGATGCTTAGCCTGAAGTGATTACAGTGGTTGCTTTTAATGCTCACAGCGTCAGGACAGCTGACTTTTTTGCTGTGTGAGGTTGCTCCTAGGTACGCCTTTCTGCCCATTGCATTGGGTACTGTGTTCCAAAAAGTGCATTGCTGCCATCTCGTGAGCTGCCTTGTCTATAGCACGCCAGGCAGGCACCAACTGTGCTTCAAAATACAGCACCAAGTGGAAAATGGGGCTGCTTTCAGGCTTGTTCTCACACAAGGCTGTAAAACCTTAATTACCAGGAGATTTAGTTGCATTCTGGGAAAAGCACATATGGCAACTGTTTTCCCCTTTGTGAATATGTCTGGTTTGTCTTTGTGCAGGAATAGATATGGCAATTGTCATTTAGGGAAATATCTGTAATAAGACATTTGTAAATTACTGTTATTTCTTCCAGTGTAAAACATTTCCTGAATTGCCAAACAAGAGGAACTGATGTGGGTGGGATTTGTTTTATCTGTTTTGTAGGTTTACGAGGTACTTACTACCTCTGAGTGGAACACACTTGAGTACCCCATGTAGTCAATGAAAGAACTTTAGGACACAACTCATGTGCCCTACAAGAAACAGCTACTTTAGCATGGGCTGAACCATATCCTAGGGAAGCCTGATTCTCCCCTCTAAAGGAGCTGCCAGCTCCAGCTGAGCTGCAGCACCTGTGCCAGAGGTGTCCTCATTCAGGGAGGTGAATCCCTTCAGCTGTAGCTCCCAGTGTAGGATTAATAGGGAAGGGAATGCCATTTAAAGAATTTAAAGAAACGGGATGTCTTTTCTGCAATTGCCAGTGCATAATAAGGAACCAGGTACAGAAGGCAGAGCTTGTGTTGCTCCCTCTTAAACCCCATCACCAGCTGTGGTTTGTGGGGACAAGAACTGAATCACTGAACAGCACTAATCCAGCCTGAGCACTTTCCCTGGACATGTGCATGGTGACACAACCCTCCCTGCCATGGTCCCACTGCCCAGTGCACCCAAACCAGTCCTGGCAGAGCTGTGTTTCAGGCAGGGCTCTCCCCTCACACCCCTGGTCCCACATTGCAGGGGTTCAACGTGAACCTGGTGACGACAGACCGTGTGTCAGCTCTCCACGAGGCTTGCCTGGGTGGCCACGTCGCCTGTGCCAAGGTGCTGCTGGAAAACGGTGCCCAGGTAAGTCCTGGGGATGCCAGTGGCGACATGGGCACCTGGAGATTGGATGCTCCCTGCATCAGTGGGGCTGTTGTACTGTCCATGTGGCAGGGCCAAGATGCAGATGGACATCTCAGACAGAAATGTGGAAAAATGTGACAGTGTTCTGTTTCCCTGGGTGATAGATTTGTCTCCCCCTTGTATCACCCCGTTATTCTCTTTTGTTTTCCCTCTGTGTGTGAAACATAGTCACGATTGATGGACAAGGAATGAGAGATGCTAAATGAAATAACCTTGAAGAAAGTAACTTGCGCCTTTACCCTCCCCCTCCCCCCTCCGCAATGATCACTGGAATTACATCTGGTTTTCTATGGGATGGTTTGGGAGTCTCATGTAAGTAAAAATTATGTGCTTGGAGCAATGAAACATTTTATCTGCTAATAAAATAACAATTCTCGCAGCTGGACCTAAGGCAGAATACACTTTCACAATGGAGATTAAGGAATGGATGAAATATATAAGAATATTTTTATGTCAACTGGGTTTTCAAGTACAATTTACATGGCAAGAAACCAAGCAGCACCAAAACAGTCAACAGACCTCCAGTGCCTCCAGCAGCTCCACCCACACCTGCCTGATGAGACTGGGAGGAGGTGAGGCAGTGGAAATGGTACAAATTGGCACGTGCTTGCATAATCCATTGCTTCTCTCCAGTGTGCCACAGAGTTAGACATGCAGATTTGCTGCATAAATTGCCCCTGAGGGTTTGCTACACAGTTAAACATAGCATAACCAGGGATATGGTGTGATCCTTGGGGTGTCCTATGCAGGACCAAGGGTTGGACTCCATGATCCTGATGGGTCCCTTCCAACTTAGCATTATTCTGTGATTCTATGATTCTGTGATCTACAGCAGACAGCTCTGCTGTCCCAATGGAGAATGGCAATAGTGGTTCTTGCCAGGTCTTTGCATCAGAAGTCAGGGAAGTAAATTTTCTGTCTTGCACAGAGGCACATGCATGTCAACTCCTTCAAGCTCCTTTTCTATTTGGGATTATGTTTCCATGAAAATTTCTTTTGCTGGAAATGTGTTTTCAGGTGAAAGTATTAAACATAAAGTGTTTTCATTCAAAAAGCAAAGCCATTTTTCTTTGAGGGTGCTCCACCTTGAGGCTGGTGCAAGCTAAACAATAGTGAAGATACTCAACTTCTTCACATTCAAAAAAAGAGAAAGAATAAAAAATTGCATTTTTAGCAGCTCCAGGAGGAGCTTTCATAGCGGGCAGTGTCTCTGCCTTACGGCACTTGCTACCTGGGAATGAGGGCAGACATCAAAGGAGAATGTTATATATGTTATATCACAATACATAACTCAGAGAGGTGTCAATAAAATAACTTCTGAAATTGCACAAGACAAGAGTCTTACCCTGGTGCACTTGTGGTGTGCACAGGAGGAATGTTGCAAGGGCGTCACACTTAAACCGGTTTATCCCGAGTGTGTGTTGCCATTCCAGGTCAATGCAGTCACCATCGATGGGATCACTCCCCTGTTCAACGCCTGCTGCAGTGGCAGTGCAGCCTGTGTCAGCATGCTGCTGGAATTCGGAGCCAAGGCACAGCCAGGGAACCACCTGCCCTCGCCCATCCACGAAGCCATCAAGAGAGGTAATGTTCAGGGTGTGACCCAAGCCAGCAATAACTTTGTGACAAATACCTCTTCCATTGTTGACAAAGCATTTTTAAAAAATATATTATTTCCATGTCACAGCTCTTGTGCCTCATGGTTGTATCTGGGTGTGTTCTGCCCTGCAGCAATTCAGGGACAGCTCTTCCCTCCACAGGTCACAGGGAGTGCATGGAGACCCTTGTGGCCCATGAGGTTGACATTGACCAAGAAGACCCCCAGCATGGGACCCCTCTCTACATGGCTTGCACGTACCAGAGGACAGACTGTGTCAAGAAGCTTTTGGAGCTAGGTACACCTGGGAGGAGGAGGAGGAGTAGTAGTAGTAGTAGTACCTCCCAGCGTCCCTCCCAGGGACGCTGGGAGAGAGCTATGGTGGTGTGAGTGCTGCTGAGAGCTGGTCTCTCTGGGCTGCCTCTCCACTGCAAACATCATGGGTTGTTACCACAAGAGTTGTTTGGGCAGCCTGAGTCTGTAAGACTCATTTGAGGCCATTAAAAATTTCCTGTGTTGATGAAAAAATTATGATTTCCTCAGTAAAAAGCCCTCTAATTACAGATCCTCCCTGAGGCTATCTAAATATGAAAATAGAGTTCTTTTATGTTTGTAGCCTGATAACCGGAAGCACAAAAAATGCTGGCTAATATTACTGACCAAAATCAACTCTTGCTTAACACAGTAGTATATCAGAACCATTAAATTCACCTGCTCCTCAGTGGATGATGAGGGCAGCAGTAAAGCTGCTTGGAAGAATAATCACTGCAGGTCCAGGCACAGGCTATGAAGTAGCATAAATTTTTGCTGTCAGTGTACATTAGCTGACTTACTCCTGCTTGAAGTTTGGCCCTGGTGTGCCCAGCCAGCCTGGGGCAAGCAGTTTGCTTGCTGTGCTTCCAGAGTTATTACAATGAGATATCTAAAAGATTTGGGGTTTTTTTCCCTCTGGCACTTAAATTAACATAATCCATGTTAGATTTTATGGCATTAACAAATTTAAAGAGCATATGGTAGGCTTTGAACATGTATTGGGCTGAAGGTCGAGCTGCTCAATTCTGAGCACCCTAGACAGGGTTTGGTGGCCCAGAGGACTCTGACAGAGCAGGTATTTGACCTGTTGAGCTTAGCACAGCTGCTGTTGAGAGATGGGGGGAGTCCTGTGTGCCATCCATCTCCCTCATTTATTGAGGCTACTGGTGGAAACCACCCTGTGTGATGCAGGTCTGGACAGTTCCTGCTGCCTCCCAGGTCTAACCATGAGCTCTTGTTCACTCAAGGAGCCAATGTGAACATGGGGAAGCTATTAGAAACCCCTCTGCATGCAGCAGCAAGGAAATCCAGTGTGGAGATCATTGTCTTGCTGACAGACTATGGTGCCAACCCAAAATGCAGAAATGCTGACCTCAAATGTGCCCTGGATCTTGCCACCAACAGCAAAGTGGAGCAGGCACTTCTGCTTTGTGAAGGTAATGGTTTCCTTTCAGCTTCTCATTTTTCAGGTAAAACAGTATTTATATCCTTTACCTAAGTAGATTTTCTTAACTGCTTTAATAAGTACTGCTCTATATGAGTTCTCTTACTTTCTCTGCTGCCTTCAAACCTGCAACACGTGTTCCAGAAATCTGTTTCATTGTTAGATCTGCCACCTGGTGCTATGGTTTTAGTGGTTAAATCAGTCAATTATTCTGTGCTTTCTTTTCCTGTCTACTAAAGGAAAATCATACGTATTTACCAAGTGGGGCTCCTAGGGTTAAAAACTGCCATGAACATTTATTGATAGATAATATAGTTTATAGATAGATAATATTTTAGTATCACCATCTAGTGTTCAGCCTCACACCATGGCTCAATGAGTGAGTGTGTCCTCAGTTGCCAGGAGAAAGCAGAGATCTTTGCCAGGTGACTCTTCAGCTTCACAGCTCTTCCATATGGTTTATGGGGCTGCAATTCCAGCACAGACCAGCATTTTGCAGTTTACCTGCAGGCCTCCTGCAATTAATTATCTTTCAATTTTACTGGAAGAAACCTCTGAACAGAAATAAATCAAGATCCTCTTGTGCCATTTTCACCTGCACCACATTTGGCCAGAACTTGATGCATCCAATAGCAATATCCCTGTGCCATGGGCTTGCTGAATTAGTTCCTCAATCCTCTAATCTCCGTGTTCCCAGCTCACTGGTACCGTTAGCTGGTCTGTGCCCTCCTGAGGCACTGCTGATGCAGAGGGTGAATGGTGCTCCCCCATGCAAGGCAGCCTCCCCCCCTCCTGAGCCTGCTCACTGCCCACCAAGGACCACAGCATGATGTGCACCTCCCAACAGCTCTTTGAGAGTAAATTAATAACTGTCAGTGTTGCACAAAGGCTTTGTGCTGACCCTCTGGACACAGGTGGGCTTTATGGAGAAAATTAGCTGCATATCCTTCTGTCCCAATCCCTCTTCTCTATGACTTTTCATGCAGAGATTTAATTTGCCAGGTCTAAAACCTTCACCTAAAACTGTGAGGACTTTCTTTTGAATGCTTCTCACCTCTTGTGACTTCTGTGCCCATATCTAAGTTCTCAGGACTCAGCAGTGGCAGGCTGCATTAGCAGAAGCAGTGCTGGAAATTGTCCTGCTACCGTTGCCCTGTGTCAATCAGAGTTTCAGTAGATAAAGAAATATCCTAATGTTAATAATTTTCCCTTCCTGAACTTTCCTTTTGATTTGCATGCTCAGCTTGTCATACTTTTCTCCGTTACAGTCAGAGGGACTATAGGGCCATTTCAGTTCCTGCTGGTTCTTTTTTTTTCCAAGCATGAAGTTCTCACCTTCAGTCCCACTTTCAGAAACTTTGCTATGTTTAACATGCAAGTACCCTTTCCTCCTACTTCTGTGTTTTCTGAGGTCCTTCTGTTTGAAAGAAGCAGCCCAGGCTGAAGAATTTTTCTACTCCCAACTGCTCCACTCTGGTTACTTAGATGGGTTCCTTTAATTGCTCCTCTCACTAGCTATTAAGTGATGTGAAATATAAAATGTGTCTATTTTCCTAAGTGCTTTAGGAGATGGTACTTTCTTTCTTCACTTTCAGTGACAGTAGTACAAATGTTCTAATGTTCTTTTTTATATATCTCATATTTTTCTATTAATTTCTTCTCAGAGGGAAGATATTATCAGCTGGTTTAATCTCTTAAATTTTCCTGTAAGATATGAGGACAGGCCTTTAAACCCATATCTCTACCCATTACTTGTCAAACTCTGCTATGATTGCTACTGTTTGGACAGAAACTGGATTGGAAGGGCAAGAGAGGTTTCAAAAACTGAGCACCTCTGGGCAGGTGTAAAGGTTTCACCTGGAGCAGCCCTGGCAAGAGGAAAGCGAAGGGGAGGCAGGACACATTCACCTGTGTATGGTGTATTTGCACATGCAAGCTCACAGTTGCGGAAGCAATGGAGCCTCTTACCCAGTGGGTTTGTGCCTGGTGTGCTCCTCACCTAACCCATGGTGGGGTGTGGTGGGACAGCTCCTGGTCACCCTGCAGGGAAAACACTGGGGCAGCACCACTGTGGGCAGTGCTGTGCCAGCCACTGCCCAGGATGAGTGCTCTGAAAGCTTTCCTACCACTTGCCCCCCTGATGTTTAATGAGAGTTTTCACATGCAGCAAAGGAAGGGCAAAAAGGCTTCTCATCTTGGAGTTTTTTCGTTGGTTTTTTTCCCCCTCAATGTGATTTTCCACAAAACTTTTGAAGACTTTCTATCTTTGAGACCTTTCTTCAAAAGTTTTCTCTTCAGTCAGACTTAGTTAAAATTAGATGACACAGTAAGAAAATATTTTGAGGAGCACTGGTGGACTGACTGACAAACATAAATATTCCGAGACTATGGTCATGTAAAAAGGCTAGGTTGCAGTTACTCTTTGTGCAGGTACCTGCTGAGACACCAGTGGGTGGAAGAAGCACATTTTGTATACATGAACAACTAAGTGTTCTTAGCCTCCCAGGTCTAACCATGAGCTCTTGTTCACTCAAGGAGCCAATGTGAACATGGGGAAGCTATTAGAAACCCCTCTGCATGCAGCAGCAAGGAAATCCAGTGTGGAGATCATTGTCTTGCTGACAGACTATGGTGCCAACCCAAAATGCAGAAATGCTGATCTCAAACGTGCATCTTTTATCTTTATCCTCACAAAACTGCTGGGAGTTGTCTCATATGCTGAGCAAGGGCTATGTATCCTGGAGCTCTCTCCCCAGTGCAGACATTTTAGGGTATTTTGTTTGCTGAAGAAAAGATGCCAAAAAGCCCAGCTGTTTCATGCTCACAGTTTTCAAAATGCTGAACCCACTTTGACAACACAAATTACATACGAAGAATAATGTATCTAACTCTCCCTGACTTCACCAAGTCATTATGTAGTGCTTGATCTGAGTTGCAAATCTTGCTGGCGTTTGTTGCTTTGACTTATAGCAGTGGTGGGATTGAGGGTGCTTACTCTTGCCTTTGATCTTTCCCCCCAGGTCCTGCCAGCCTCGCCCAGCTGTGCCGGTTGTGTATCAGAAAGCACCTGGGGCGGTCCTGCCTATATGCAGTGCACAAGCTGCACCTGCCTGAGCCACTGGAGAACTTCCTCCTTTATCGATAAGTCTGGGACTGTCTTTAGACTGTAAAAGAAAGAGGAACAAATGGTTGTTTACTCCAAGATTACTATATCAAAGAAAAAAAACAAAGGCATCGTTTACTGTCTTCTGTGGCTACCAAACATTAGCTGCTATGTGACAATGAAAATTGAAAACACCTTTTCACAGGCAGTGAATGGTATTATGGACACAGTTCCCTCACAATCTATTGCCACATCAACTTTCACTAGCCTGAGAAGTTCTAGTACATAAACAGCTCACTTGACACGTTTGTAGATGCATATGCACATGTCCACTCACCCACATACACACAGAGATTTCCCCTACATTTAGGGCTATATTTATTTGTACAGTTACTGTGCAGCTTCTTCCCTTTGTCTACCCAATCTCAATGTCAAAATCAAGGTAGTGGATATTATCCTTCCATTAGTATATGAACATGAAAGCTTTCAGTGATGAATATCAGAGGTGTGTAACATACTGCTCATCTTTTGTCAGCTTTGATTTTGCATCCTTTCATCTCCTTCCTATTGTCTACTGGAATCCCATCAATTTCCAGCAGGCTCTGGCTGTCCAGCCACTGTACATCCTGAGCCCTGAGCACTTCTATCCCCAATGCCAGCACACCTTGTTCTTGGCAGTACAAGTGATATTATGAAAGCAAGTGCAGCGGTTTGGAGTAAACCCACCAAAATGTGTGAAAGTCTAAAAAAAAACCTTTCATCTCTTCTAAAAAAATCCCTTCAAAGCTATATCACCTGAAATCTGGCTGTGTTCATTACATGAACAGTTTTTCTTAGCTTAGTTCCAGGACAGAACTGCAAATGGTTTCATAGGCATAGTAGGTGATATTTCAGTGTACATCCTTTGCAAGGTTTAAAGAAAAGCAAAGGAAGGACTGCTGCTTTTTTTTGGCTTTGCATGCTTTGAAATTTCTCAAGGTAAGTTCTTGGGCTGTGGAGCTGGAGAGAAGCAGGGCCACTAAAGATGATTGTGCATCACCTAAATGTTCTCCTTGTTGGATTTTCCTCATCAGGAGAAGTTTGCAAGCTTGTCTGCTCCTTCACCCCCTATTCTAGGGGCTTTAATTAACTCCCTAGGAGAAAGGATTTTTAGAGTGTTATTACTTTGTCCATTGTGAGATTAGTTTAAATAATGTGAGGATTGGTAGCTTGGAAACAGCAGGGCTGAAAGCACCTCTTTGAGTTGAGAAATGTGGGATCCAGTGACAGTTGCAGTGCCTGTTTGACTTCATAAAGGTTTGTTTATTTTTCATGGGAGGTTGTTCTGGGGGATGAAACATTTCTTCAGAGCCAAGTTTTGGTAAACTTCTGCAATGAGACAGGCAATGGTGTTTCAATAGTTGTAGTAAAATGGGAAGCAGAGTTAAAAGGAGTCTGTCTCCATTTTTCTCAACTTCACAGGTCCAAGAGTCTGCTCACACATTTTCAGGCTGTGAAATGTAGTGGTTTCTTTATGAGTTAGGAATGAATTAGGTACCAAATATCACTGCCCATACATCCTAAGTCAGAGGGAATTGGCCTGCTGGAGCCTGCATAGGGGACTGGCTTCCAGCAGCATTTAAGCTCCTGTCCCTGCTCCAGCAGGGACTTAATCCCTTAATGTCACTGGGACAGTTTCTCTGAGACAAAGGTCCAACATTTCCTGTACTTTCTTATGATTAATTCAGCACAAGTAAGATAAATTGAGCTCTCAGAAGCTCATGAGATTGGACCTTCAACATTACAGTCAAAAATGGATGCAGTTTTCAGCCTGTGTTTGTACACATTGAATGTTATCTGATGGCAAGAGCTATTGCCCATAAAGTCATCAGTGACATCAATGACCTTGTATAGTACAATGCATCATGAATCTCAGGAATTTGAACACTAAATTCTCAAGAGTCTTTGAAAATCAAATACTATCAAGGAAGAAATGTCTATATTAATCTGATGTCAGCAGATCTCTCTCAGTTCTATCTTTACTGCAAACTCACCTGCTCTGCTTATGAAGTGGCAGTGAGAATACCATCTGCCATCTAAATAGACAGAGCCTCAACTGTGTGAGCTGTCAGACTCGAACTGCAATCAAGGCACTAAGGCAATTTTATGGGATCTATTTCAGAATGCTGAATTGATTTCCTGCTGCAATCATCAATGAAAGCAGTATTTCACTTACATGAGATTTTAAATTGAAAAAATATATCTCCATTAAGGAAATGCAAAGTCTATTCAGCCTCTCAGAAAGGTTTATCTTAAAAAGCAGGAGAAGCTGCCCTATATTTATTCCTGATAATAGATTCCCCTCAAAAAAATCACCTTACCTTTCCTTCTTCCTGGAGACATCATTCTCCCTGAAATTTGGTGTATCAGAGTCTGACAGGAACATAGCCTTAATAAATCAGAAGAGAAGCTCAGAAGTTCTGAGATTAAGAAATTTCATTAAAAACTTTACCCAGACCTTCTTGCTCTTATCTCAAAATATTGTTATCCATTTAATTCTCATTGGTCATGCTTTGTGTTGTAACAATGCATGGAAATACTGAGGAAATAGCTGGAGGAGGTATTTAACTTTTTTTGCAAACATGCCATCTCATGTTAGGATAGGGAAAGACTGGATAGGGAAAATTTTCTATGAGACTATTGAGTCTTGTTTGTGAGTTTTTAAAATGAGTTTGGAAAATATCTGTCAGGTGTTTTTTTCTGCTGGTAGGAGGAGGGCTAGCTAATCTCACAAGGTTTCTTTTCTTCAAAACGAGTGGTGTCTTCTCTGTCATTCCATGATCATTGACTGAAACCAGATTTTTGGGTAAAGTCTGATTTTTCTGGGGACACAGACATGTGCTGCAATGTCCACTGCTATACAGCATCCATATGACTTTACCCCTGACAGCTGCCAGTGCTGTCTGCTGCAGTGGAAAGTGCTGTGTATTTCAGGAGGAGTGGCTACACAATATGCTGGCTACTGGGAAATTTTTTCCACTCAGCAGCAGAGGAAGTTTTCCTGCACAGACACTCACTGATTCTGAGTACAGAGTTGCAGTGTAAAGCACAAGCTTGGGCTATGAATGCTCCCTAGCCATAAAGTTGCTGCAGGAGTGGCTTAAATAGATTCTTATTTCCAATATAAACCCAAAAGACTTCCTTTATTGTTCTCAGTTTTTCAGTTTTCTTAGCCATCTGGTACAAGAGATCCAGCATGGACTCAGAAATGCCTATGATGAGGAGTTCACAGATCTCCACCTAATCAGATGTCGACTGTCATCATTCATTACTCAACACATGTCTATCATTGCTCACAATCCAAAACAAAATCAGATGGGCTTTGTATCAGCTCTGTTTTTATCTTTAAAATAATCAGTCTTCCTGCCAATGTTCTTTCCTCCACTGCATTCCTATGTCTCCAAAGATCTCTGCAGTCCTTTTTTGAATTCCCATTGTATTCTGTCTCTACTTTTCTCCACTAAGCTCTTGTTTGTAAGGGTGTCTCTCCTGATGAACTTTCTCTCGGTCCCCTCTTATTGATCTCTCAAACTCTAGCCCAAAACCTGGTTCCACAGGTTATCCTGTGGCTTGAGAATAGTTTTTCCCAGAGTTTTCTCTGCACGCATTCTGGCCAATGGGCCACGTCCTCAGGGACATACAACAGTGAATATTAGTAGGCCGACACATTTTGGGAGGGTTTAATAAACAATATTTCTTAAGGGAAGTAGAAAAAGAAGTTTTATTCTGATCGGGGTCCAAAAAGATCTCCGTTTTGATCTCCTGACCAGCCTGTTGGGTTCCAGGTGACCTCTGTCTCCTACAGTGCAACTCTGCTATTGGCATTTGACAATCCTCCATCCTCCCCAGGACTCAACTGATTCAATCTCTGAATTTCTGTCTGTCCAGCTAAATCTGTCATTCAGAGAGTGAAATTAAAAAGTGTAGGGAAATGCTAGACTGCTGTAACTTGTTGTTATGCAACAAGTAGGAGCTGAAATTCCCCTCATCTGCCTTGGGGTGCTAAGATCCCACTTTTCCCTGCAGATGCAGGCTGTGAGGGGAGGCTGTCTGTCCATCCAACTGGGTGCTCTTTCTTCTTGTGTTGGGACTTGCCTGTGCCACTTGGGGCAGCGGGACAGGAGGATCATCTCCTCCTGACTCTGCCTTCCCCCAGGGAACTTGAGCCCGGCCAGCATCCTCCTCCAGGCACTTAGATTGCTTCTCTCCACACATGCTAGAAATAAATGCGCTGCCCCTGTGCAAACCCCTGCAAATGCAAAGTGTCTCTTCTGTGCCACTCTCTGCCCTCTACTTGCTGTCTACTCTGGAGGACAGGAGGTACAGGGGCTGCCCAACACCTTTCTGTCCCAAACTTGACCTTCTCCTGCAGCACAATTCTGCTATTGGCACTTACCATCCCTCCAGTCTTTATTGGATTGAAAATACTGGTGGTGTTCCCCAGCAGAGCATTAGGGTAAGTCTGATAAGAATGAAAATTAAATACATTCACTGACTCTTAGTTGAAAAATCTGTCTGACCTATATTCTAGGATGATGGTTCCTGAGGCCTTTGTGTGATTTTTTTTTTCAGAAATTAGCATTTCCCACATGCCAATTGCTCCTCACTTTGTTTTTTACTAACATTCTGCGTGAGATGTATAATATATTATTGTCAAATACAGATTATTCCACACAGACCTTCTATCTAATTTGAGTTTTATTTCTTTAAAATTCCTTTATTCTTAAATTTTATACTATTTGTAGAAACTCATGACGCACATTGCAAACAAATGGAAAACTTTGTCAGGTTTAGAATTGAAAAATCTTCAGTAAAGGGTATCAAGAATTGCAGAATAAAACATAATCTGCATATTCAGTTGAGAACAAAATCTGAAAAGGGGGAGAGAGATGAATCAGCCGAGCATTTGAAGTGCAGCACAAAGGAATTCCCCCCCTCCCCAGACAGTGTCAGCTTCATCCAGCACCCAGCCTCAATGTCTCTGCGAACGTGTGGCATTGGGAATAAACAAGATGAGTTACAGATGTGTGCAGACCTGCAGGGTCTAATCTCACTGTCTTCATGGAGATGTGGTGGGATGGCTCCTGTGACTGGGATGTTGGAATGGAATAATAGAGGCTCTTTAGGAAGGGCAGGCAGAGGAGACGTGGAGGAGGTGCCTCCCTCTGTCAGTGACCAGCTGGAGTGCATGGACCTCTGCCTGGGTGTGGATGAGAAGCTGACTGAGATCTTTTGGGTTGGGATTAAAGGGAAGGTAGGGACATTACAGTGGGGGTCTGTCACAGGCCACCTGACCAGGAAGACCAAATGGATGAGGCCCTGACAGACAGACAGACAGAGAGACAGACAGGGGCAGCCTCACATTCACAAGCCCTGGTCCTCATGGGGAATTTCTACTACCCCAGTATCTGATGGATGGACAAGGCAGCAGGGCATAGGCAAACCAGGAAGTTCCTGGAATGCATTGATAATAAATTCCTTCTCCTAGTGACAGAGGTACCAATGAGGAGAGGTGCTGTGCTGTGCTGGACTTTGTTCTCAGCAAGGAGGACATGCTGCTGGGGAATGTGAAGGTCAAGGGAAGTCTTGGCTGCACTGACCATGGAATGGTGGAGATCCTTAGAGCACCTGGAAATGTTCAAGGCCAGTCTGGATGGAGCTTTGAGCAACCTGGTCTAGTGGAAAATGCCCCTGCCTATGACAGGGAGTTTGGAACTAGACAATCTTGAAGGTCTTTTACGACCCAAATCATTCTACAATTCCGTGAATTTTGCAGCATCCTGATGTATTTTTAGCTGTATGTTACCAGGGACTTGCTAGCAGTATACTTTTGTGTGAACAGTTCATTCTTTGCTAGGTCTGCCTGTCGGCTACAGAGGCTAACATGCCCTAACAGTGTAGAAATGGGAAGGGAGGGAGATGCAGAGATTTCCAGAGAAAACTTGTTCTAACTTTTATTTTTTCTCCTAGGAATGTTTGTGAGTGAAATGTGGTTTTTTTTGTCTTAGGAAGAGAAGAATTAAAGATTCCACAGGCTATATGACTTACTCACTTTATGTTGCCCATATAATTCTACAGCAGCTTCACAAACATGATTCCAAATTATCTTTTTTTTTTTTTTTTTTTTGGGCAGGGATGGGGGCCAGTTATTTTTCTCTGCACTTTTCCTCCACTAGATGCTGATTAAATACCTATTTTACTCTGGTCACAAAGAACAAATTGTTATAGGCAGTGATAGTAACCCTGAATTGCTTTGAAGCCTGGTTTACCAATCCCCATGAGGGCGATAGGATTTACTAACAGTGGAAACAAGGCGTATTTTTTTCATGTTTTATGTATTAAAACCAAAAAAATGTATAATCCTCAAACTATCCAAAAACTAGTGTTCCCTTTTCATTCCATCTCCATCATAATGTAAGTAAACTGGCATATTTTTAAGGCCATTGGCCCAGAGACTCATACTTTGTGTATTATTTGGATCTCATTTTCCTACAGGGAGATGTTTGCTCTTAACCATTTCAGAGGATGAGTTCCTGCTGCCTGGAGCTTGATCTGTATAAAAATACTTTGGCTTTGTCCCAGCATCTTTGTGCCTTTCATTACTGAGTATATGTTGAAGACCACTTTTCCCCAAATATCCCAGAATAGCTCCTAATTAATGAATGTGATAATTTTCCTTTGCTACTTGTGCTTTCAGGGTCACTACATATTTACTGTGAGGCATATATATGAAACGTGGCATCCTGAATAATTACAGTGACTGAGGAACAGATTTTTTGGGTTGGGAATTTCCAAGACTTCAATCAAAACTTTCCTCTAAAACAATGCCAAAAATTAAAAGTAAGTAATGTCAGCTTGTTTCCACAGGCAGGTTCCCACAGGCTGTTGGTGTAGAGAGGGCAAGAGGTTTCCCCCTGAGCTGACACTGCTTTTTTTCTCAAAAGCTTTCCAGTTTTACCCCCAAAATGCTCCCCTCACACTCACTGTGGGCAGCCACTGTTGCAGGGCACCACAGCTGCTCTGCTGGGTGCCTGGCAGGATGGCACCTCATTTGATATTTATTAAAGTCTTTGAGCTGAAATGATTTACTGTGCAGAAAACTTCCCTGTCTGCTATTCATCCACTGTAAATGGCTGAGAAAGGCCTGGGCTTTTCATGCTTGCAGAAGCTTGGAAAAAAATATGGTTTTGCCATTGACCATTAAATTACTCATTAGGGAATTTTTCTTTTTATGTGCCTCAAGCATGTGACTAAAAAAGCTCATCCTTGGTAGATTTTAACAGATTAATTCCCTTTGCTGTTACAAACCTCTAGCAAACTTTGTCATCAGAAGAAATGAAGAAATGTAAGTTGAGTGAGGGGCTTGTTGCAGATCTCCAGATGCCTGCCCCAGTGTGGTCACAAGAAGGGGTGATGAGAAAATAATAACCAGCTTTTCAAGTGGAGAATGAATTAGAGAACTCTTGTTTTGTGGTCTGCATGTGCAGACAGCTCCCAGGTCTGCTCTGAAGAGGGCAGGTGTGTGTGGAACTGTTCCGTCCGAGCGCAGTCTGAGGTGATGTGTGGGCTCTGGGGATGCAAGATGCATATGGTTATGGCCCTCCCTGCCTCCCTGCAGCCCTGCCAGGGCAAGAGCTGGCTGCAGACCTTTCCCTGCCCATCTCCCCCAAAGTGGTTCGGGTGGGTCGGGGTCCTAGGGAGGGTCTGTCATTCCTGGGTGGGACACGGAGGATGACCCTGGGACCTGATGTGGAGTGGCCCATGCCAGGTAAGGTGCAGCCTTGGGAGAGGTTGCCTGGAGCCTGCTGTGCACCAGGGATGTCCCACAGCTTGAGGAAGGGGAGGCTGAGGCAGCCCTGCCACACATTTCAATCTTTGTGCCTCAGGTAAGCCCTGCACTCTGTACATCAGTTTCCAGAGGTGGTTTCCCTTCTGCCACAACATCAGACATTGAGATGAGTGACCAAGCTGGATGCAGTACTAAGATAAAACTTGTGTAATTTGTCACTGTGCTCAGCTCGTAATCCTTTAGGAAGGGAAACTCTTATTTTTACCACATCAGCATTGTGAATCGGCATCTGTTGGCTGTTTCAGAGGATTTCCAGCCTCATGCAAAACAAAAGCCAAGCTGTGCTTGGGGACAGCAAAGGAAACTTCTACCAAGGCACACTACTGTTGGAGATGGCTGCTTACTGCAGTCCCCACTTTGCATTTTTATCACAAAAATTATGGCTAGCTCCTGATCTGAGCAGCTAATCTGTCCTACACCAGGTGAGTGGATTTCTTAGAATTGAAGATAATATTGGGAACAGTTCAGATCCTATAGGCTTGACAATTCTACACACTCTCTTCTTCACTGCACCAAAGGCCATTTTCAGGAGCAGGGCAGGGAGACACGAATGTCGCTCAGGGAGCCGAGTGATTTCACCCACCTTAGTAACATGCTAACAATCTTCACCAAAAGAAAATGGGAGCATCTGTTGTGCCTGGGATGCTGGAGGGAAGAGAACCAAATGCAGGGTCTGGGGACATTTTCTTTGTCTGCCATTACTGCCCAAGCAGTTGAACTGGCACTGTCACTTTCTGCAGCCCATTTTTGGAAGCCAACAGAAGTTCCAGTTCTGCACAAGGGTTTAGGAGATTATGAGGTAACTTTTGAGTAAACCCACATATTTCATTTTGTAGAAGTGATAAGGTGTTGGCAGCTTTCCCCATGAGGAGTTCCAGAACAGCTGGAATGCGCTGGCTGTTCCCATCACATGCAGAAGTGTGAGCAGATGTGCCACATGAGGGAAATAGCCGGGGGTGAGCTCCAAGGTCTGGAAAACAGCCTGTGAGTGTGGCTGGAAGAGCTTGTTGCAATTTAATGTGCTTGATAAGAAGTGAACATCTAACCCCAGTGAAATTGGGGAAGAGAAGCACTAGGGCAGAGGAGACCCTTAATTAGATACCTCCATCCCATGAACCTTTTTTCAGCGTTCCATCTGCCTTTCCAATACTCCTCAGCTGTTACTGCTGTTGCCTCCTGGTACTGATAAGCAGTGGGAAGAGAAGCAACTAGAGGAAGGCATGGAAAGTTGCTTTGTTTGGGAAGACCCACCACGGAGGGAACATGCTCTGTGTGGAACCTGTCACACGAGCACTGCTTAATAGGGCCAATCCTGCTGATGTCTGTGGCTCTGAGCTTCCTTGTGCTACATTTGTTTTTTCTCCACAGTGGGATTAGTGCAAAACTATAATAATTTTTTTTAATGCAAATTTTCTGATAAAATTAATGTCTTTGAGGAATTAATTTTGCTTTGGGAACTCAGAAGATTTGCCAGCAAACCGAAGAATTCCCACTGTTTTCCAAAACTAAGAATGAGAAGTTAGAAAAGAGGAAGAAAGAGAAATTGAAATCTGCTCTGTGCCTGGATTTGGGTTTCTTTTTAAGTTGATATTGGACAAGACTACCTTACAGTTTGCCAACAGCTGGCACATTGCTAAAAAACTTCCACAGCTCTCAATTACTAGGCTGACGCTTTTGCTGTCACACTGATTGCCTGCTTGCTGGTGTGTACTTGCCACATAAGGTGCTTCACCTGGCAGTGTGGGCAAACCATGATTGAAGCCCATGAGACAGGACAAAAAACATCCCAAGAATGATAGAAATCACAATGATTTGGGGGAAAAAAAATCAAAACAAAACAACAAACAAAATTAAACCCACCAACTTTCAGGGTTTGGATTCTTTTTGCCTGATCAGGAGTGTATGTTTTAAGTCCCGTTCAGAAAGCAACGTCAAGATACATTTTGTAACATGTGAAGATGCTTACACAGAAAGACAACTGGCACCAGATGGTGAAAAATGGATTATTGCTGCTTTTCTCTTTTTGAGGATAATGCTCCTAATCCCATCTTTGCCACAAAGAAAATATAATAACCTTGTTGGCAAGCTCTCATGCAAAGTTTGTCCTGCTCCTTGGGAAATCTTGGTGCTTCTGCACACCTGCAATGAGTTAAAGCACAGATCCAGGTGCTACTGACAAGAAGATGTGTTTGCTACTTTCTTCAGGGTTTGTTTCTTTCGATGCAGAGTCTCTCTTGCTAAGTAAATCGGCCATCCTGCAGAAGGGAACAGTTACTTGCAGAGGTCTGTCTGGTCCCCAGCCAGGCTGACGGGATGTTTGCAAAGGGAAGTTTCTGTGAGGGTGAGAGGAAGGAAAATGAAAATATTTCATGTCAGAAAAACTGTAAAAGAAGGAAAGCCTCTGGAGAAGAGACTTGATTTGAGGAAAGGAAATTAGGGATACAAGAACCAGACAGTATTATTAATTTCTCCAAGGGAGAAGTTCTCCACTTCATGTCAGCTCAAAGATTTCACAGCAGCTTTCCAAAGAAAACCCAGGTACCTCTGGAAATGACGCCAGTGGTTTAGTACTCCTGTGGACAAGTTCTGGCAGATTTAACTGCTGTGATTTAAAACATGGCTGTCCCAGATGTTTGCCTTGCTCGCTGGCTGGAAATTACTGCCTTAGAAGAGGATGTGGCATGTACTAGTGTCTCAGGGCTGAAGTTTACAGGCTGGAGAAGAAAACTGCTTTCACAGGTTTTTGAGCTGACACAGTGGACAATGTACTGAGACAGTTGTGACAGCAGTTTGTGGCAAGTGCTGCTGTCCCAGTGCTGGCTGATCTGTGCTGAAAGTCAGGAGCCAGGCAGGGAGCAACAGCTTGGATCAGTGCAGATAAATCTGTCTGAGCTTTCTGTCAAAACCCTGTCCTCTGAGTATAGACACTCCAAAGTCGAAGCTCTGTGGTTCAGGCATCAGGAAATGCTGGCCTTTGTCTGAACTGCAGATGTTTCACCGTGACCTGTGGCACCCCAAGGCTGTGCAGTACAAAGCACTTAGGACTGTCAGATCTGGGACACTTGGCTGGGAATTTAGCCATATTTTAAAGTTGGTTTCAGCTGTTTACACATACATACCTAATTCTCTGCTCATGATTTAGGGATCCCTTTTACAGCTGGTGAAGGCTGACTCTAAAGTTCCAATAAGTGTGTTTCCAGAACAGACATCTAAAATAGGTGAGATGAATCATGGTTTGAAAATGCCTGTATTTCTTCATTAGCACTAAGGAAAAGCTAGGATTTCTGTCCCTGATTCTGAAGTTAAATTGAACAAATCTTATGTTTTGTGTCCACTTTTCTAAACATTTTCTGTAATTCTGTGGTTTGCATCCTCAGAAACCAATGCTGAATTTTCATGCCAAAAGAGATTTACCAACAGTGCATATTCACTTTTGTAGCAATATTTATGCTAATAATAATAAAATTGTGATAAAATTTATCTGCACAATTAAAAAAAACTGATTAGCAAGTAGAAGGAAAAAGAACCAAGATAGTAGAACATTCCACTGAATTACTTACAAAAAATTTACATTTTGGAATGAGGAAAATAAAGTGATTCCTTTTATAAAACATGCTGTAAACAGAAAAAAAGTAATAATAAATGTTGTAGGTTCCACTTTACTGTGCACTTTTATCCACCAAGGATGGCTGCACTTGGATAAAATAATTTCTGTAGCTAGGCCTGTTTATGAAGAACTTGGGGTTGAATTTGTGATTTAAATGGAAAACGTAATTCTTAAAAGCTCTGGTCTGTCTCTGTGTTGTGTAAGCTGTTTCTAATCTGTATTTGAAGTTCTGTGCTGTTTATCTTGAGATCCAGGTTGATGTTAAAACATGTTCCCTTTTAACTGAAGAATTTTCTGCTTGCTTCCAAAAAAGATCAGCAACAAAGGAGATGAAATGAATCAAAGCCTTCTTGCATATTCCAGCTCTCAGCAAGGCTGAGAACACCCTATAGTAATCCCCTGGTTTTGGGATGTGTTATTTGGGGAGTTAAATTTAGCTTGATGATGCTACTAACATCAAAATTATGCTTAAGAAGCAAATGGGTCTAGGTGGTAAAACAATAATACAGTGAACAATGAGCTATTTGCTCCACTAGACCAAAGCCAGCACACTGCCTCTGCAGGCATGTCTCGATTGCCAGCTGAAGCAAGAGCTCAAGAGATAATTTATGTCCCTCAGACTCTTGACCTGTGTGTTCTGGGCTGCAAGCACACACTGCTGGTTCACGCCCAGATTTTCATCCACAAGAACCCCCAACTCCTTCTCTTCAGGGCAGCTCTCCATGACTTCTGCTCATGTCTGGGATTGCCCTGACCTGGGTGCAGCACCTTGCACTTAGACTTGTTGAACTTCATGAGGTTCCTGCAGGCCAACTCCTCAAGTTTGTCCAGGTTCTCCTCGATTGCATCCTGTCCTTAAGGAGAGCCAACTGCACCATTCAACTTCATGTCATCTGCAAACTTCCATAAGATGTGGCAATCTAGTCTCTAAACTCAAGCAACACTAAAAGGGAAAAATTGTTATTCCATTTCTTTAGCATATTAATCCTCAAAACCAATACCTGCACCACTTTCTCTGTTTACACATTTTCTCCATAAGAGTTTTAGTGTGGAAATGGCTGAGACACAAATGTAGTTTCCAGGCAGATCAAAGTGTCAGCTTGCACATAGCATGAGAGGCCAAATCCAGATGCCAAGATGCATTCAGTAAAGAGAGCCATGGAAAATGCTGGCCCTGCCCTCACCTGAGCCCAGGTTGCTGTCCAGATTCCCTGCTGGCAAGGTCTGTGGATGGTGTTCAGCTGCTGTTTGCATCTTTTCGTATAAATGATTATTTTTAAAGATATGGACAAAGAAATCCTAAATATGATTCCAGATCTTTTGCATGTGTTACAGAGAGAAATGAAATTGAAACCAGGTTTCTTAGGCTCAGATGAGTTAGGATCGGAATCAGACTACCATTCACAACTTTGAATCCCCAAATACACAAACACAAACTTTGCTCTAGTAGCCATACAGGAAAAAAAAAAGTTACATGATTTAGAATTTTCACAGAAGTTCTGTCTACTTGCACTTGTAGAAAAATAGGCAAATATTCAGTGACAGAAAAAGGATTTTATGCTTGTAAATTATGCTAAATTGGGAAGGAAAATAGTGCAAATAGAGATGATCTGTGAGAACAGAACTTTTGCAAACAGACCCAGAGAAATGAGGTGGAGGTCCTCCTGAAAAAGAAATTGCCTCTTTTTTTTTGTTTTCTGTTAGGTTTGTGATGGTTTGCTTGGGCTGAGCAATTGCTTAAAAATAAAAGTACACTGTTTTGGTACAAAACTCCTGCTGTGACTGTGACTCGGTGAAATCACATGAGGAAAGGACACAGCCCGCACAGGGCTGCAATTTCCAGTCCCGGCAGAGAGCGCGGGGCTCCGGGCAGGAAGCTCAGCCTCGCAGAGATGCGGTTCAGAGTCTGCGGGACAGGCAGCGCTCGGTGCCGAGCAGCAGCGGATCGGCTCTGCCATCCTCTCACCCCGCAGAGCTCCGCACAGCAGCGGATCGGCTCTGCCATCCTCTCACCCCGCAGAGCTCCGCACAGCAGCGGATCGGCTCTGCCATCCTCTCACCCCGCAGAGCTCCGCACAGCAGCGGATCGGCTCTGCCATCCTCTCACCCCGCAGAGCTCCGCACAGCAGCGGATCGGCTCTGCCATCCTCTCACCCCGCAGAGCTCCGCACAGCAGCGGATCGGCTCTGCCATCCTCTCACCCCGCAGAGCTCCGCACAGCAGCGCGGAGCTCCCGCACGGGCGCAGCCAAATTCCTGCACAGCCCCGGCCGGGGAGCGGGGCAGAGCTCTGTGTGCTCCTGGCTCTGCGGGTTCTCCGCGCATCCCCTGCAGGCAGAGTTTGCTCAACTCGTTGAACTGGCTCTTTCTGTCTAGTTTTTTTGGCAAAAGAAGAATTTCCTTCCTGATAAAAACGAGCGGCGGGCGCCCCGATTGGGCGCCTCGTTGGAGAGGATGTGACATCAGGCACATCTCTCGCTTGGCTGGATCGCTGGCTGCGGACCAGGGCAGCCCGGGAGCTGTTTTGTTAAATCCCAACCCAGGTGCTCGAGTTTCTGCCCGGAGAGCTGGCGGCACCACGTCCCGGTGCTCTGCTCGACTCATGCGTGCTCAGCCTGTGCCAGAGTTCGCTCCGGCCGCTGGGGGCTCACCGCGGACCATGGAATTTGAACTCTGGAAAACAACCGCAAAGTGAAAAAACAGCAGCTGGGCAGACAGGGCTGAGATGGATGATGAGAGAACAAGTCAAAATGCCAGCAAATCGCAAGGAGTTGGAGGCCAGGCGTCTGCAGCGTCTCCATCAAACCCGCTGATGAGGGGTAAGTGACACTCGTGCCTCGCCGCCAGCCGCAGCTCTGCCGGGGCTCCTAAGGGCTGCAGTGGCTCTGCTCCCTGTGTCCTGCTTCCCGCGCAGGTCCACCGTCAGTCCCGCAAAACACCCCCACGCCTTTGTAATTCTGAGGCGATTTAAAAAAGGTAATTCTGTTTGATGCTGAAGTTTTGGTTGTTTTTCTTGTGTATCATAGAAAAGTGTTTGATTTTGTACTGCAGTTTGTGCAAGCAGTAACAAACTTGGACCACAGCACACTGAAAAATAAGTTGTAATGTGGCATGTTTGATGTAAATTAGTGCCAGCAAGAAGCTCAGCACTGGCTCAGTTCCTGTTTTCTTTTTCATTCCTTTCGTCCTTACTTTCCTTCTTTCTTTTCTCCATTCTTTTGATTATTATAGTTTTTGCTTCGCTTTTTTTGTCTTCTTTTTCTTCTTCTTCTTTTAACTTTTTCCTTTTTTTCTTTTGTATCTTATCCTTTCCACTTGTCTTTAAGATGAGCAGACCTAAGTGGTGTTGTCCAGGCTGAGCCACTAACCCTACTGTGTTCTTCTGCAATGGCATTGTTGTGACCAATGCTGTTGTGGGGACATAATAGTGAACAGTTTTTCAGAGAAATGGCCTCATTTTGGTCATTGCTCTGTGTCTGGCCCAGAGCCATTGAAAATATGACATGGTAAAAAGACACAAGTAAGTTAACTTCACATAACAGTTTAGCTGGATGTGTTCCATGTTTCTATTTCTGTGAAGTTACTCCTTCATCTAATGATGAGTGCCGAGGGAACGCGGTAAATTGAGAGAATGTGATTTTACGCTGTCCTCACTCCTTTCCTGGGTTGTTCAGGATGTTTCCATTAATACTAAATCGAAAATTAAGACCATAAAACCACAGTGTAAGGCTGATCAGTCTATCTGCTGTGTTGTCTGCCTCTCCTCCTGTGTGTCAGGTATGTAAAACGTGAGGCTGGGGTGAGAGGGAAGGCACAGCGATATTAACAGTGAGAATGGAACCAGTCCACACTGAGGATGAGTTCCAGCAAAATGGGGATGGAAGAAGGGAATCCCACATGGTGCACTGCTGGACTCAGATCATTTGGTCCTTTGAAAATCAGAGTTCAGTCCATTCCTTTTGTGTCTGCATGTTCCTTAGCAGAGTCAATTAGCTCTGCTGGCAATTCCTAGCAGGAATGTATTTGGCTCAGGCTATGTATATCACAACTTTAAGGGACAGCCTTTGCATATGAAAAATACCATTTGTAATACTGTTCTATATAATGCCTTAGGCATTTGTGTCTGCAGATATGAATGCAAGAGCATGCCTTCACTGAAAGGACTTCAGAGCCCTTTCAAGCTGCTCAATGGTGACAGGCATGGAAGGAAGCCAGCATGGGGACAGGCACAGAGGGTGTAATGCCCTCGCACGGTCAGAGGTTGGAAAAAGTTGCTTCAGCCATCACCACAAAAACCAGTGCTCTAGAAAGGTCCTGTGAAAGCTCTGTTGTGCACAGGGAGCAGTCAGAATTTGCGTTGTGTGTGGGGTTAGTGCTATAAAGCTCCCTCTGTACACACCACCCTGCCAGTGTCATGTGCCCAAGTGATGGCAATGTAATCAAATATGACCAGAGGTTTAAGGTAACCTCTGACCTGGCTGGGGTTTTCTGCAATGGAAGGGAAGCCAGGTGACCCAATGCCACTAAAAGCCAGTGGGACTTGGATGTCTAGATGCTGAACTATTGGGGTCTGACTCAGCTTCCCTGTGGACTAAGGTGTGGGTAAATTTCAAATTTGGACAAATGGTCTTGTTTCTCTGTGAAAGAGCAGTTGTAGATATTTTTGACAATCAGGAATCCTTGTTGCAGTGGTGGTACATACAATGAACACAGCTGTGTCACCTCCATACACTGGCCTTGGTACTTCATGAGCAGCTCTGGTGGACAGAGTGTTTTGAGTTTATGGAAGTCACTAGCTCAGGATTTCGAAAGCTCATGGTCAGCTGGAATTGGCATTTGCCTTAATCAAATATAAATACAGATCTTTTATATTCTGACATCGTGCCTCCAGTGAAATGTAGAAATGGGCAGTGAGACATGGAAATCCACTGCAGCCTCCATCCTCTTCCAGGCAAGAAACACCAGTTCCAGCCTGGAGCAGGCAGAAAATAGAAATATTGTAATTTGCCAGAAGGTGATTCCCTGGGTTCAGAAACTGGGGAAATTCGCTTTCTCTTCTGGGGGGGATAGGGGTGCTTCCCTGGCATTGCTTCAGGGTAGAGGTTAGCTGCAGATGGAGATAGGGCAGGAGAGACATCAGCCTGAGGCGGTGCAGTTCATGGCAGCAGATCTGGAATGATGCCATGGCAATTAGTCTTTAGTCAGGCCTTTAACACCCTCTTTCCAAGGTATCTGAGGCTGGTGTGATGGACTCCATAGGACTCCACTTCCACCTAGGATAAAACTCCCAGTTTCTCTCAGTTAGAGAACTCCCAGCTCAATTATGTGTTAGCACTTACCTCTTTATTTTTCACTGGCATTTAATTTTGATGCTTATATTGTCACTCTTTTAATTCATTGTTAAGACTTGGAAAATTGCAAGCTAATGGCCAGTCCACAGGTGGCTGGTCTGGCTCTTTTCAGAGTTTCAGTAGAAACCTGTCTTTTCTCAAGCAAGGACTGAATGGGTAAAATCCATTCATGGATAAGTCCTTCTTAGTAATCAGTATTCTGGTTGAGTATTCTGGTATGATGATATAACAAGTTGGTAGATTGCACAAATGTCTGCCTATATTTGTGTAGCAAAAAAAAAAATTCAAGTTGCAGCTCAAAAAACTTGTTCTTCAATCTAGATTTTTAGAATTTCTGTAAACATACTTCCCTTACAACTCATGCAAATTGAACAATGGCATTAGTTTCTAAATGGAGAAAAACTTTTTACATACCCTGGAAACAACCAACTGTAACACAAGCAGGATCAGCAAGAACAACAGCACAGTCAGATAAGCATCAATTTGACACACATCACTTAGAGCAAAGCTATTTCAGTCAATTAATAATACTATGCTTTAATAATTGTAGCCTAGTTTGGCTATCCTTATGAACTAGAAGCACAGCTTCTGGAATTGGCTGTCCATTTGGTAAAGCCAAAGGATGTTTGTGAACTTACTGAAACTGTGTAGCTATTGTGGGACAGAGCCCATGGAACATAGCAGGAGGCTTGCAGAGCTTAAGTAATGCTAGTAACAAAGAATACAAATTTCTTTAAAAGCGTTAAAATTTCTTTTAAATTTTCTTTGACAATTTCTTTAAATTCATACACTCCTGGCCTAGTTTGGGTTAGAAGGGACCTTTAAAGTTTGTCTCATCCAACACCCCTGCAATGAGCAGGAACACTTTCCACTAGACCAGGTTGCTCAGAGCCCTATCCAACTTGACCTTGAATCTTTCCAGGAATGTGACATCTACCACCTCTCTAGGCAGCCTGTTCCATTATTTCACCACCTCATTTTTATATTTAGTCTAAATATACCTTCTTTTTTAAAAAATCCTTTACCATCTTCAGCTTACATGTAAACATTATTTTAAAGAGTTATAGTGGCTTAGTAGGGCTTTTTGTTGAAGGCAGACTTCTCATTGTCAAGGATTCCATTCCATGCATGTGCTCTATTATAGTTCCTGAGAACCTCAGCACCTCAGCCAGCAACTTGGTCATTGGAGTTTTCTCTGTAGTTAGTGGAAGAAGGGTGGGACATCTCCAGAGAGCAGCAAAATGTCTTTCCACAGGAAGTTGTGTGAAGTACCCTCTGTAAGAGCTTCTCTTCCTTCCCAGGGGAAGCCTGGGCCATTGACACAGAGCAGATGCTGGGTTTTGAATGCTGGGACATAAATGTCTCCCAGAGGGATTATTGCTGTCAGTTGGCTCTGAGCCATAAAATCTGTACTACTGGAGCTCTCCCTCTATTAATATTTGCACGTTACATATACGTGCTGTACCTCACTTTATGTTTCAACAATGCAGAGAACACAGCTGTTATTTAGAATGCACTACTCCCACCAGACACTGAAAACTGAAAGGCAAAATTAACAGGTAACAATTTGTCTCCTTGTACTTTGGTCCCTTCTCTTGCCAAGTGTTTTTGACTCTAGCCCAGCTCTGAACAGCAGTAAATGACTGATCAGCCAAACCCTCTTCAAAACATACGTCGTTTGAGATAATTGGTGAAATGTAATGAGCTTGTGAAAACAAAGACACTGGAAATAATTCAAAGAGAGGTGCAAGCTCAGTCAGAGCCAGGTGATGTTCTGCAAATCCCTCTCCTTTCTACTGAAGGGGAGCACAGCTGCTCAGTGCAAACACGGGTTGATTTAAAAATGCACCCAGAGAGAAACCATCCTCTTGTCTGTCTCCCTCACAGCATCTGCTCCAAGGAAAGCTTGCCAGCTCAAATATAGTAGAAGAGAGGTCACACTGTTGAAGTAAAGTATGCTGGTGAAATAGAGTTTTTGAGTCTTTTTCCTGTGTTTCTTTTTATACAGACTTTGTTTCAGACTGGTCTCCTTTGCATGAGGCCTCTATCCATGGGCGTCTGCTTTCTCTGAAGAAACTCATTGAACAGGTACCTCTCTGCTGGGTTCATGTGGTCTCTGCAGGGTTTGTTCAGTGGATGAATGCAGTCTGTGCTTTACTGTGAAGCTTCCAGGGTGAGAAAATCGTGTTATCCAGGCCACAGTGAAAACTGCATGTAACAGACTTTTTTTACCCTACAAGGTCCTTGCCCAGCACAAGCTCTGTGCACCAATTTGATGATGTATTGAGCTATCCTGGGTGATACTTTAACTCTGGTGCAGGTAAGGGGACTGTGATCACTGGAATCTCTGGATGGCTGAGGGCAGCTCCTGTGCATGCCTGTGAGCAGTTTTTGGTGTGCCAGCTGAGGGCCAGCTCTGGAGCCAGGCATGGGTCTGGTTGAGGCTTCAATGCAGTTGCTCACACACTTGTTTCTGAAATGCCTGAGCATATCCCAGGGCCCTGCTCCCACTCCAGAAGGTCAGGGATAGGGAGAAGTGGTTTCTGAACCTCCCTGCTTTGTCTCTTCAAAATCCTTGGGTTTAACCTGCGAAGGAGTTGATGGAAAGGGAAGAAGTATTGGAGGCTCTTCCAGCTTAACCTTCTGGAGCACCGAGACTGCTAGAAACAAAGATCTTGTAGAATCAAACCAATGTTTCTAATGCAGGGGCTGGCTTTCCTTCAGTGGGTGCCTTGAGACAAAGAGCAGAAAACACTTCAAGAGCATTGCAGAATTCCACCCAGTCAAACAATTACAGACTCAGTGGCCAGGAGGTCAGTAGGCTTGAGCAGTGATATAAAAAGGCAGCAGTCATGACCCTGCCAAGAACTCTAGTAGCAACATCTCACAGTTTTCTTGTATTTCAGATTTTGCTATCCGTGGTGTAGTAGAAATCAAATCATGCTGAGTTCCCAACAGGATGTATTGTCCCATTGGAGAGCTTTCTGTGCTGGATATCAGTGTGTGGAAGGCATGACCTCGGGCACACTGTGCCAGTATCCAATCCAGCCAAAACATCACAGCCCCTTCATCTCCTTACTTTTTGAGATGAATAGCTCCAGGCAACTGAGGAAGGTCTGATTACACAAAACTTTAAAGACAGAAAGGGTTTTTTTAAAAATTGTTTTGGGGGTTTTGGTGGTTGGTTGTAATGACATTTTCCATTATCTTATCAGGGGAGTGATGTTAATCTTGTTACAGCAGACCAGGTGTCTCCTCTCCATGAAGCCTGCCTAGGGGGTCATGCTGCCTGTGCCAGTGTGCTGTTAAAGCACGGTGCTCAGGTGAGTATGTGATGAACAGACCATTGTCTCTGGTGTTAGTATGATGTATTGCCACTCTTTAATGCCAGGGGATGTCATGGCAGAATATCTCTGTGATTTACACTCTGTACTTAGCTCTGCTTAAGGCACTTATGAAATGCACCTCCTAATAAAGCGATCCAAAAAGCATGGATATAAGCAGCAGTTATCATTGCTCTTTAGAGGAGGATGAAATGTTCTCATCTTTTACAAGAGCAAAGGGAAGTTCATCTTGCAAAGGGTTTATAATCCTGCAGCAGTTAAGGATGTGTTTTATTTTACGCACATCAATCTTATTGGTATTAATATGCAGAATCTTAAGTAAAAGCATAGGAATGTTAGAATCAACTGACAATAAAATGGGAAGAAAATGGAAACAAGATGCAAGTAAAATGGTGAAATGGTGTCTCATGGCCACTACTTCTCGAGGCAAAATTATAATGAATAAGAAAATTAGTTCTTACATATATTACCTTACCATATATTACCTTTCAGTTTAAAATAAAAAAAAAAAAAAAAATAAGAGGGCTTCACACTTTCAGCTGAAAATGGACTATTTCAGGAGAGAGCTATGGGCAGATGTGTTTCACCTAAGATAACTGAGAAGTGGGCATACATTTAGCTTGGTAATTTGCTAACTCGTGAGAGACCCTGGAGTGGGACTGATCAAATTTGTTTTTGCAGGAGGAGAAACTTGAGGGCAATTAAAAAAAAAAAATTTGATGATTGTTTTAATAAAAAGTCATTGTCTTCAGAAATACCAGGGAATTTTGGCATGGAATTACATAAAAATATTGAGAACCCTATTTTCTGCTGAGAAACTAGTTAATTGTAATCAATTTTGAAATCCCGAGAAGACAAAAACAACTTCCTGATTGTGTTATTTCCCCCCCAGGTGAATGGAGTGACTGTTGACTGGCACACACCATTGTTCAGCACTTGTGTCAGTGGCAGTGTGGCTTGCTTGAATTTACTGCTGGAGCATGGAGCCAGCCTACAACCACCCTGTGACCTGGCATCCCCCATCCATGAAGCTGCCAAGAGAGGTAACCCCACAGGCATCAGCCCTGCTTTCCATGTTGCTAGCAGTGCATTGAAGTGGGAGAGAGATAAAGAAGATAATTTTCTTGGTTTGGGTCATGTAAAATGCCTTGCTAATTGGTCTCCTCATGGGAGGGACAGTTCTTCCTGCTCATCAAGGGCAGGTCAGCTCAGCTGTCACATCCTCTGAGTTCACACGGTGACACCTGGAAGGGGATGCATTGTCCATGTCTGCTGCCTACAATGTGCACATTTGAGGGAGACATCTGGCTAGCTACAAAAGCAGTGGAGAGAAACATGGAGTGATTCATCTCATCTTCAACAGACATCTCAAATGAGTCAGATAAAATGTGAGGGCTTTAGCCTGTGAGGCTTTAGCCTGTTTTGCTGAACGTGGCTTTGCAGCTCCTGTTTTGCTGGCTGAATCCACTGGAGTGGATGAAAGTATTACACTACCACCTCTTGACAAAACATTGAGTCTTTGCCAAACTACACTGCTGCAATAGAGAATGTGCTGGAAAAAAGAAACCAAAAGGCCTGATCTCTGTAGTTTACTCTTCCTTTATCCCTTTTAAGGTCACATGCAATGTGTCGAACTCCTTGCATCCCATGGGGTAAATATAGATCACGACATCAAGCACCTGGGTACTCCACTTTATGTAGCTTGTGAGAACCAGCAACTGAACTGTGCCAAGAAGCTGCTTGAGTCAGGTAAGAAGAAAAATAAAGAATGGTGTACTTTCATTTCCTGCGACATCTATCTTTGGATTGCCTTTGCATTAAAGATTTAGAGGAGCTCCTGCTTTGGGGCCAAACTATCCCTTCCAGTGTCTGTACATGTGATGCAGCAGTTATTTGAAGTGGACAAGAAGAAATTTAATTTTTTAATTTTACTCCCTCTTTACCCAAAACAATTGACTCAGCCACTTTTACATAGTATTTCTGCAAACATGTTTTAATTTCCAATGAGTTAATAAAAAGTTTGAGACATTTCAAACACAGAGAAAAGCTCAGCACTATATGCTTTGCATCCCACAAACCTAGCTGTAAGTCTAAATGCTTGGATAATTACACAAAACGATTTGTTATCTACAGTAGTACAATTCTTCTAGCCAAAGGGGCCATGTAACCTAAGGTAGCCACATAGCTGGTACAAAAATGATGGTCCAACAGAGCTACTTTAGAAAAAACAAGTGAAAATAAAATGTCTTATCAGCTTTTAGGTAGGTCACTATTTACTACAATGACCTTTTTGGGGAAGAAGTCAAGTACAAATGAATCTAAATATTAAATGTTTTGCAACTATTTTTTTTGCTAATTTGTTTTTTGCTGCCTCCTAAATTTGGAGATATGTACTATAAAAGCATTATAAATAGTTTTGAATTAGTTCTGCAGCTCAGCTTTCTTAAGGTGTTCCAGGAACCATTAGTTTAGGGTAGTCAATGAAGGAACTCTCATCAGGGGTGCTTATGCCCTCTTCTACCGAGAGCCTCTAGAGCTTTCCATCCTCACATTTTTTCCCTAACAGAGACTTTGGCATTTGGAGATCCCATCAGTTTAAGCTTCCGGTACAGAGGATATTGAAATCCTGCATGTATTTTAAGGGATGGGAAGCAGATGGGCCACAGGTGGAGCTACATCTTTATCCTGCGTCAGGATATCCGTGGGCTGGGCAGTGGATGAAGGACCTTCTCATGCACTGTTCCTCTGGGATCATTTTCTTAGTCACAGCTCCTTTCCTCCTCAACCAGTGAGAGCTGTGCTTGTGCAAATTGTAGCACCAAGTCCCAGCATAAAGGAGTTCACCTCTGTGAGGAGGCTTCAGCATGTATGGGCTACTCAGAGAAATAGCAGCTAGTGCTGTGAATGAAAAAAGGCCACTGTATAGTCATTATTCTTAGTCATTATTCTTAGTCATTATTCTTTGTCCTCTCTTACTGTCCAGGAGCAAATGTGAACAGCGGTAAGGGCCTGGACTCCCCTCTGCACATGGCTGCCAGGAATTGCAGTGTGGAGCTGGTGAAGCTGCTGATTGACTTTGGAGCAGACATTTGGGTGAAGAATGCTGAAAACAAGAGGCCAGTGGAGCTGGTGCCACCTGGCTGCCCTGTGGGCCAGCTGTTCCTGCAGAGAGAAGGTGCCCCTAAGAGCTTGTTTTAGGGAAAACCCACACAGACTATTGCACAAGGTTATGCTATTCCAGGCTGCTAGCACTAGGAAACTGGGAATAACTAAGCTTGCCTCCTTTTGCTGACATAGGGCTATTGTTTTCTAGTGCCAGAATACAGTGATGCACTAACTGTCATAATGGTAAGAAAAATAAAATTCATCTTGAACCTCCAGATTTTGAATTGGCTGCATCAGGAAGTAATCATATGGAGCTTGCCATATAATGCACAATAGAGTTTAGAGTGAATAAACAAGCAAAAGACTCCTTAGAAACTAATGGTAGCTTTTTCTCGTTACCTAAAACATTGAATTTAGTGATAATCTCTCAGCTGCCTTGTGTCAGACAGCAGTAGACCCAGGAGTGTTCTGTGGAGTGTGCTGACAGATGCAGGCAGCAAATCACCTCTGATGGGAGTTGAGGTTAAGTAATAAGGGTGAGGTTTGAGATCTCTGGTTACACGGTATGCTGATGGTCAGGTTTGTGCCAGTTACTTCTCTCAGAGCAAATGCCTAAATGCAGATTTGCAACCCACAACATTTTAAAGCATGTAATACTAAAAAAAAGTATATTGAAGATCCTTTTATCTAATTCTTGGTTCTTTACTTTTATTCTTGGTCCAAGCTCTTAGATAGATGCAAAGATGTCTTTAAAATGAAAGACTAAAATGAAAGTCTTTAAAATGATTTTTTTTTGGTGGACGTAAAGGAAAATTGCACAGGAATGATATGAGTATATATGAATGAGTATATATATTTGTACACTAGTCTTTCTTTAAAGACAAAATTTACGTGCTGAATAATACAGCAGTATCAAACCACAGGCTTGACCTTCAGGAAGTGTCTATTTAGTGCTTGAAAATTAAATAGTTCCAGGCAATTTTATTTTATTGATTATGAAGTCTTTAATGAAGTATGAAGGGAAAGGTTGCTTACTATTATTGAGGGAAATTCGAAAATGATCTCCAGTGTCTACTCATTTTTTTTGCTTGTGTTCTTCCTTAGATTTTCTCATTCAGTCAGCAACCTATACATATTACTAAATAATCTGGATTTTCATTGTTTTAAACAAATTGGTGATGGTGTGCTCCATGCCAGTTACATGTTGATGAGGTAGGTGCAATAGAAAAATTTACACAAAAGTAAAATTGGAATAACACATTGATGAATCAAGCCCTGCTTGAAATAGTAACATGAAAGTAGTATGGAAACAACTGTGCAGTGCATGTTATGCATAAGCAACAGATATTTAGTTTTCCAGCCTAATCTGTGGCACACAGAGCAGTGATCTTTTTGAGTTCCAGCCCCTGCTGCAGTCAGCTCCTGACTCCTGTGGCACTGCATGTGTCCTGTTTATTCGAGATAGAAAAACATTTCAGGCACACCCTGTGAAGCTGGCCTGAGAAACGCTGCTTGGGCTGAGCTGACAGCTTGGGCAGCGAGGAGCTTTTCTAAGTGAAATTCAGCAATCAAATATGAAACAATAAATGCCTGAAGGGAATTTTTCTGCAGAAGAGCGTTTTTCCGATGCTCTCCAACACACACTTCTCTGAGTGGGGTCATGCCTGTGGGCAGCTATCTCTGGCTTCTTTGCCTGGCTGAACAACTGCAGTCTGTGAGAGTGGTGCAATCGCTGCCCTCCTGCCCTGCTCCCATGCATGGCTCCTCTCCCCTCACACCCCAGCTGCTGGAGCCCCCAGCCCATGGCCAGGCAGGCTGCAGGGAGTGTGTTTGGCCACCAGAGACGAGCTGGTGAGCCGGTTCTGGTTCTGGTGCTGACCCAGTCACCCTCCCAGGACCAGCCTAGAGCAGGTGTAGTACATGGATGGTTCCTTCGTAGCAGTTCACCGTGCTGCTGAACCACCCCACACCCTGCTTACATCTCAGGGACAGTCCTACATATGGGTGGGAGAGTAAATGAATGGTGCAAAAATGCACTGTGTTTTCGAAGAGTGTGCTTGCATTTGCTAAATATTTTCCACTGTAGTGTTACTGCTTATGTTTTGACAAGTTTTCATGTTTTGGGTTTGGTTGTATTTTCTTTTAATGGAAGCTTTTTTTTTTTTTAATGAGATGTTTGCAGGCAGAGAATTTTTCTGTGGGATCGGAGTCAAGCATAAGTGCAGTGTGAAACTGCAGTAGTTTAACTAGCCTCATATCAGCTTGCCTTGCTTTGTACCCAAGAACAGGGAACCTAACTCATATGCTGACTCCTAACAGAAAGGTGTAGCCCTTTGCACAGCCCTTCTGATAGCACAGCAGTTTTCAGCCTTGTAGAGCTGCTGGAAGCGTGGTGTCCTACACAAGGGAAGTCCCAAAAGCTGATCAAAGGTGCCACCTCACCTCATTATTGTTGTGGCCTCCCTTCCTTCCCTCTGCTCTGTGTGAGGGGGGCACCTAAACTGTCCCCTCCCAGCTCACTCACCTCCTTCTCACTTTCTAAAGTGTCTCTTCTTATATCCTCCCCACTCCCAGCATCCAACCCCCTCCCTCATCAGTGCCCATCTTCTTTCCTGCCCTCCTACAGTCCCCACCACCCTCCACACTCATCACCCCTGTGCAAACGATGCCCTGGGGGGTTGAACACTGTCAGGTGCTGCAGGTAAAACTTCACATAGGATCTTCCTCATCCTGAAAAGGATAAGTGACCCAAACAAGTGTATAATGCTCTTATATTTAGATTTTTTACGAAGTGACAAAGATTCTTCAGCAGGGCTCACATCTATCAACATGGGACCATTTAAATAAAGAGCTCTATAGTATTTCTTCTGCTTTGTGTTCATCACTGTTATGAAATATGCCTCAAGAAAGCAGTGGACTGAAAAATTTGATCTCTCTGGGGGAGTGAGAGGAGGAAAGGGCTTTTAAGGTAGCATCAATCATATCTTCTCAGACAGTACAAACATTTGTGCTGCTTAAAAGAGAAAGACTAGTGCTGCTGATGCTAATTGCAGCTGTGTAATGACAGAATGATTAGGCATGGACTGGATTGCAGGCAGGTTGTTGTCCTTTGGAGGGTGCAGGTTTGACTTTCCACTGCTGAGTGTGAAAACCTGGTGAGAGGTGGGTTGCAGGAGGTGGGGAGAGCAGTGATGCACGGCTGCTGTTTCAGGTTTATATTTTTGGCATTATAAAGCCATGTGTGTAACCTCTTCCCTGGATCTTTCTCCAGGGCCACTGTCCTTGATGCAGTTGTGCCGCCTGTGCATCAGGAGGTGCTTTGGATACAAGCAGCATCAAAAAATAACTGGACTTCTCCTCCCAGACGAGCTGAAACATTTCCTTCTCCATATTTGAGCCTTTTCATGTTCAAAATGGTGCCTTTAATAACACAGCAAGGTTTGTTGACTCTTTTTTCATCACTAGTGTTGCCAGTGTTTGTGATGTTAATTTATGGCAATTTTTGTTGTCTAACAAAACCCAGGTCTGAGAAGCACAGGTCTGACCAACTTGCTCAGTCCTCACTGCCATCACCCCCACCAAATCCATTTGGAAAGAAACAATCCTGCGTGGTTGCATGATGAAGCTTGGAAATGTGATGTGAGAGCCCCCTTGAAAGCACAGAAAACTAGCATAACATTTTAAAATATATCTCTTGATTCTCTGGTACACTTTCAGAGGTCTTGTGGTTGACAGCCCCTTACAAAGAAGACACATCTCCCAGCCCAGCACTAAAACTCTTCAAGTAAACGCTAGGCACACCAAGGGGAGCTACAGAGAGCTTTCTCTGTAAGCAGTGCTCATGTGCCTGTCAGCTGTGAGGGCCATGCCCACACCACCAAGGGCAAGGGGACAGAACCCCACTGAACCCACTTGCCAAGCAAGGGATGCCCTCTGGCAGAAGTTACTTTTTTTCTAAGGGTATCACACTGCAGACAGATCAGCACCAACCAACAATCATCTGCATTTAGGCCAGCATCTGAAACAAGCGTTTCTGCCATGACAGCAAGTAGGTCACTGCTGATGGCAGCTCCCTCCAGTGCAATAATAGTGGGGTGAAAGTTTTTAATCATCCACTGAAATCAATTACTCCTGATGCTTTGAGACAGAAAGGAGCTACACTTCTGAACTACACATTTTGTCCTTGTAGCATGTTGGTTTTCAAGGACACAGGCTAACAGGCTATCAGTAGCAGGCATTGAGTGCTCCCCTTTTCCACCCTGAAAATTAGGCGATACTTCCTAATCATTTTTCAGCATGCATCAGAAAAACAACAGCTTCTACACCCTTTCTCCACCCAAGAAAAAATTAGGAGTGAGATAATATTTTTTTTCATTCATAGTACTTTCCATGGGAGTGGTAATAATAATGCCTCTAATGTGTGGTCATAAAACAAACAATGAAATTTTTTAAAAAGTGGACAATTTCTGCCCCCTGCTCAGTTGCTGGGCAGCTGGCTCAGTGTAGGACATATGTGGTTATTATTCCACTGAGGTCATAAGAGCAAATATTTCCTCTGGCTAAACTTTAACACTGGGCACTTTTCTTTCCCTTTCAGAAGCAGGTCCTGCTGCCACAAACCAAAGTGCAGTTGTGGCCACTCTCTGCTCACTTGTGTGTTCCCCTGGGAATATCAGCTGCCTGATACCTGTGGTAGCAAGGGTGCTGAGACTCCAGCTCTTCTTCCCTTTGCTCTGTTCCTCCTGAGTTCTAAACCAAAGTGCATCTGCATCACCTGTGAGCAGCAGCATGCCCACCACCTCCCTGAGGGGCTGCCAGGTCCCCCCTGAGCTGAACAGGCAGCAACACACTTGGGTGCTTCTGGAGATCCTTTTTCACTTCACTCTGGAGACTCCGTAGGAGCAGGCTGGGTGTGCAAAAACTGATGGCATCACTAACACCAGCAATGAGTGATATAGAGTGCTCATCTCAGAAGGGGAGAGACTTGACAGCCTTCAAATCTATGAAAGCTAAAATTGATATTCACCATTGTGCCAGTGTGTGCAGTGCCAGCCTTCCTTTTGCGTGTGGCAAGTTAAAGAGAGATCAAGCTCCACCTGGATGTTTGTATTTGATATAAATCACAATTCAAACCCTTGTCTGCACAACGTGACTGCTGGCTGTAGGCATGCAGTGTGATAGCTGGATTCCTTTGTGCTGACCAAACACAGCACACTTCTGTTGGGTTTGTGTGACACTAAATGGTACCCTAATGGCACAAAATGATAAATACAGTTAGGTCTGTAACTCCTCTGCTGATAGAGGTACATGGAAATGTGTCACTTCCTGACCCAATTCATCACATATATTTGAGCCATGTAAAAATTTACTGGCTGGTTTAAGATGGCCTTCTATTTTGTTTCCCTCATGCCAAAGAAGAAGAGTAGAGATCTCTTTTCAGAGAGGCTGGATGAAAGCAGGTATCTGGGATGGGAAAGGTGGATCCTTCTAAAATAAGTATCTTGGTTAAGCTGAATCTGCATTGAGCAGGCAAGGAATGGACTATGAACTTAGTGCTTAACTTTTGAAGATTAAAATGTGAAAAATCCCTGCTTTGGTGGCATATTGGAAAGTTGGAGATCCATCTTATTATATTCTAGATGATGCAGAAATATTGTTTTTTTACATACTGATTTTACTTTTGCTTTTAGGCATCTTGTTTTGTAACTTCAGCCAATGGGTTTATAGAAGTAATACTGATACCAGGAGAAAATTGCTCTGAGAACCAGGCAAGAGTGTTGCTTCCAGTTTGCTTTTCTTACGAAAAGTTCATGGTATGACTCTGTTTACTTGAATACCTCTGCCCAAGTGTAATTAGGATGAATTCTGTATGCTCAGCTTATATCATCTCAGTGTGTTTACTTATTTATTTTCATAAAAATTGTGATCAACACTGGTGAATTACAGCTTTATGCATCAACACTTACCCAGTTATAAACTGTAAAATTTGTACAAGATGCAAACTGAATAAGCTCATTATAGGTGAGTTTTGGATTTTTTTCTGTATTTGAAACAATTTAAAATGTAATGCAGGACTTTAATGACTGTAAGGAATATATTTTATCAGATTCTTTCCTATTTTTCTGTTAACATTTTATTGGTAGTTAAGCCACAATTTTGTAGGATATTTTCTCAGAAATAAATAGTTTATACTCTTTTGCTTGTTAGTTTGTTTTTGTTCTTTTTTTAAATGATAGCCCTAATTTTGTGGATTGACTGATACTATGGAGTTCTGAATTCTAATTGGGTGCAATCCCACCTGCAGGCAGGTAGTGTACAGAATAGTTCCTTCAAATAGTGTAAGTATTCCTTCAAATAGTATAACTACAGTAAAGATGAGACTAAAATGCAAATACTGTGCAAATCTTGCCTTTTGTTGATGTTTTAATGCAGAGCTGGACTCTTGAAATTCCTTCTTTGCTCACTTGAGGGTTAGTGAAAAGGAGACAGAGATTCCACAAAATAGGAAAAAATGTAAATTGAGATGGTTACTGTCTTCAGCTTGGTTTTGGGGTTTTTAACTGGTTTGCATAAGTTTGTTTCTCATGCCACCTCAGCAAAAGGCACATGCAGTGTTCTGGTGCTGCTGTGGGTTCCTACATGACAGGAACTCTTCACTGGAAGTGTGGAGGTCCCTGTGTGGTCAGAAGTCCAGCAGGTGTCTGTCAGTGCCATTGGGCACACGGTCAGGCTGGGAGGTGTGGAAGGACAGTCATTCCCTCTCCATGAGATGCATCTCTGGGAGTTCTGCCCACAAAGAACAGCTCAAAGAGTGAGGGCAGTGCCAGCAAATTGCATTACAAGTGGTTTCTGCTGGATACAGAGCTGCTTATGGAAACTGTGGAACTAAACACCTCAATGAAAGAAAACAATGCATTTAAGCAAGAAAATCATCTTTTGTTTTATTGAAATATATCTGATGCAATAAATCTTTGCAGTTGCTAGGCGGGATCAGCCACGTCCTAGGTCTCAATTCTTTCTGCAGTTGTGTGAAAAGGTCTGCAGCTGTCCTGTCCACTTCTTGTTGTTTTATATTTTCTCTTAACTGGAAACCACAGACATGCAAATCTACATGTAAATGTGACATACAGCTTTGGAGCATATGCAGAGAATGTCCTCTTCCCTGTCCACTGACATAAACTCTTTTTGAGATGACTAAGGAAATAAATTTTACTTTACTAGCTTAACAAAATGGGTCAGACTGGCTGCAAAATAGCAGGTTAGTGGTGAAAAAGAGACTACTTCTATGCCTAATATGGGATATGCTCAATTCCCATCAGATTCACGTTCTTGAGAATCATGGGTCTGAGACTTGATGCTCCTGAATCCATTTTTTCTTGCTTAACACATGCACTGCATTTGTCAAAATGGAGACTGCCTTGCTCTGCAGTTCCAGCCTGAATCCTGCTGGCTTTGGATAAAAATTCCCAGGAGTTATTTCTATGCATAGTGTGCAATTATTTGTCATTCCTTGACACATTGCTCAGCTCACTGCTCCAAGGGATACTCACTTCCATGCACACAGGCAACATTCGATGCAAAACTGCTCTCTGGGATGCCTAAGGGAGTCCAATTTTCTTTAAAATGACAGCAGTGAACTATTGCTGAGAAGAGAAATATTTCAAATTCCTATATCCTGATTCAACACAGTAACCCTTACTCCAGCCCTAACTCTGTGCTGGGGAATACCTGGCCCATGTCACCGTGCAACAAGGTCTTGTCTCCTTTCTATGCCAGGTGAAACCTTTGCTTTCTAAACTCCCTCCCTTTGCACTTATAAAGGTCTTGAAACTCATTAATAATCACTGATTCAAGTGACACAGCACTAGATTCATGGCTTTAGTGACTGTGAAGTAAAATTGAGTTTGTAATCTGTCAGATGTCTCACTTTACAAATGAAACTGTGGAGTCTCTGCCGAATCTATGGCTTTTGAAATCCCTGGAGTTTTATTTCTGTGGTTTGTAAAATGCAGCAGTAGCAGCTAAAGCAGCTTTTTTGTCTCATGAAAGCACTGACTCTGAATCACAGAGGTTCATACAGACCTTGGAAAGATGTTATGAATAGGACAAGTAGAGGGCTGTCTCGTTGTCATCGAGACTGCACTTTTCATTAACTTATTTTGAGGAAAGGTAATTGCGTTGGTTTTTTCTCTGATTAAATAATTGCACCACAACAGGAGGAGTTTGTGTTGGGAATTTCTGCATGGGGCAGAGCTCCCAGCAGCTGCTTTGCTCTGCCCAGGCTTCCATGAAGAAGAATCACTCCTGTGCTTGCCTCAGCTATTTTTCCCTCGGCCCAAGCATGCTGACTGAGGCTGACAAACTCTTTGTCCCTTCCAGCTGTTTGTATATAACATTTCCTTTAAGTTGGTAAGCAGAACCTCTGCCTTTCCAAGTATCTTCAACGAGGACTATAGACATCCCTTTCTGAAATAACTCAATTCATACCCATGGGTTCAGAATAGGTGACCAGTGTATTTCTGCTCCTCAGACAATCAGAGCGGTGACCACAAGGTGTGAGCATATCCCGACTTCACTGGGATTATTTCTATTAATTGGTCCCAAAGAACAGATGGAGCACTGCTCTGGTTCTGGAAGTGGCAGCTCAGTCTCTATTCACTGACCACTAGAAGGGTCAGTCCTAGCTCCTAGTCATTTTTTCAGTCAGCCAAACAACCCTACACAAAACCTTTTCCTCACAGAGCAAAGGTTAAGAAGTAGCTATTTCTCTCTTTCAAGCTATAATTACTTTTTTTATTTCTCGGACTAGAAAACAAACAAACACAACCCCAAACAATTCAATCCAAATCAAGCAAATTGCTCATTTTTCTTGCAGGAACAGAAGAAAACACATGAAAAATATGATCTACCAGTTGGGCTATTGGGACATATTCTTTAGAGGTGATGGAAACAAGTTCAGATTCCCTCCAAGAATGAAATAATTTCATTCTGTATCTTGCTATCCTTGGTGCTTTGGAGATATTTCCTCCTTGATTTTGGTGAATCTAAGCCTTCCTCTCACCCTATTTCTCCAGCAAGACTGTATGACTTCAGTTCACTAATAGTTTCTCACTGATTGTGCCTCAGTACATAAGAGCATAAAACCAGATGTCTGGATTAGGGCATTCCTGGGGCAGCCCCAGGTGGCTGAAATGGGACAGGGGAAGTCCCAGGGGCTGCCATGGCGCAGTGAGTGCTGATGGTGCCCTCAGGGCCTGGAATCTGGGAAGCCATGTGAATTCTCAGCATCTCTGGCGCTGATGAACATGGCAAGATATATCTATAAGTCCACCACATATTTTTTGTATGCCTAATCCCCTCCCCATTTGTTCTACAAGAGTTTCCAGTTAATTTTTGCAAAAAAAACAAACAATTTTTTCTTAATCTCTCCTCATTACTCCCACGATGGTCCTCTCTCTCATCCCTCCCTCTTAGCCTCTCCTACTCCCAGACCAGACTCCCAGCCTCTTTAGCCACACCATGGACAGAGACCTGGGTGACCAAAAAAAAAAGTGATTCTGTGCGTACAGCACACGTCCCCCTC
>VZRM01000248.1:135100-191332 GCA_013397955.1 Grantiella picta | reverse complement strand
AAAAAAAAAAAAAGCAGAGCTACATAATGCTTCATGGCTTCTTTCCCTGAATGCCCTTTACTGTTTTTGAGATACTTGTCTGCTCCTGGCTCATGCAGTCAGACATCTTAGTCCAAAATAAATACCTACTGAAAACACCCTCGCCTCAATTCCTGAAGGAGTTTTGCATGTGCTCTCTACTTTCGGTTATCTTATTCCATAAAAATTATCTTAGTTGTTTTGAATGCCTATCCTGGATTAAAGGGGGACTGCTATGCGCAAAGCTCCAACAAAGGACATAACAGAGAGAGCTCTTCTTTTCCTGAGATATGAAAAAAGGGTTGTGCCTGATCCCTGTGCACAGCCTGGACTTTTTGTCTGTTGTTCCATAACAGCAGAGAAGTGGCCAGGCAAGGCATTTCTTTCCCATTAAGCGTGACAATGAAAAAGCCCCCAAACACTGTGAACCAGGACTGAAAGACAGAACATTGAGAGACCAGTGGGATAGGAGTAACTGGACCCTTTTCTGGCTCAGAATACAGAGATGGGGATCTGTCTCAGCTCTGCTGAGCCCTGCTGGGGCAGGAAGGAGAGGGGCAGGAAAGCGTCTGCCATGGGGACTGTCAGCCCCTCCGCCTTTGCTCACTGCTCGGACAGTGCCAGCTTTAGCCAGCAGATGGTATTGCTGACACATCTCTGCAGAAAAGCTTTGCGAGAGCAGTAACCGATCTAGCAAGGAGGTGGTGCTGGGAGTGAAGGCAGCCCCAGCCTCACATGGACCGGGGAATCTCCCATCAGTGCCACTGCCATCGGAGAGTAATGCAACTTTTCTTTTTTACTGTCCTGCTTTATTGCCCAAACTTTCTACACTGATTGTCTGAAAGTGGGATTCGGCAGGAGGCATATGATGCTCAGGGTTTGTCTTAACTGATAGATTAACTGCACTTAATGCTTGTCTTCCTTTTCTTACCATTCACACATACTGTGAAGAATGCACTGGAGAAGTCTGAAAAAAATGAACAAAAATGCTCTCAGTCACTGATTGTCAATGACCTGTAATTAGAGGCATCCTGCAGCATTCCTGGTCTTTGAAGGGTCTGCTCATGGACTTAGCTTTTTACATAGCAGCTTGCTTAATATATTTTTCTTCTAACCTCCATTAGCACTTGACAGAAAAAAGATCAGTTCCAGAAAATGGAACACCCATGCCTACTGAAATTATATGTAATTAACCAATTAAACACAGAAATCTGTCTCAGATTTCAGAATGAGTGCCTACTAGTGTGTAAGGCCTTTCAAAACCCCTTCTCTCTTCTTAAGAAATAATTAATGTTGCTGGCTTCCTAATTTCACAGGCTGGCTGTCATCACTTTCTAGACAGCAGCTCTAAGCAAGAGTCCTTCCCATAATTTATTTTGGGCGAGAGTGATCCTTGGAGCCTTCTCCTAAAAATCACAGAGCACAGAAATTTACAAAGCCATTTGGTGTCACAGCCTGGACTTGTCACATCTGTGCTCCATGCTGTGCAGTGACTCTGATTTCAGGGAAATGTCTTATTTCCATGTTCTCTCTAAAATGTTTTGTTTATCCCACTTCTCACAGTCTACAGCCCAAGAGATGTATGTGTTGCATGTGATGATCTAATTCAGCTCCATATCATAGAAGTAAATGCCTTCACATACTGACTGCATGTTGGCTAGGCCTCTTAAATGTAATATATGCTGTGAATTATTATGGCAGGCTTTCACACACCCTTCCAGATGAGGCAATTTAGGTGCATTTGCCTTTGCACAAATGGAGGCAGCTACTTTGACAGTGCTCTCATTACTTTGAATCTCCTACAGGAGCTGCCTAGAAAATTGCAAATAGCAGTGAGTAAAACACGAGGGGGTAGGAACGGCATCCCAAACTTGATGTGTTTGTGCTACTTCTGTGCAGCAAATTGCAGCTAGTGGGTGTGAATATATAGGGTTCACAGCTCCTTCACCAGTCTCTTCTGGCTCCGCACAAGCCATGAAGAAAAGAGACCAGCTCTGCTTTTCTCTCTGCCACCTGTATGCCTGTGGAATGCCTCTGTGAGAGAGGAAGGATGTAAGCCATGCATCACAAAGATCTAAGCACTGGAGATCTACCAGATCATTTAATATGAGCTCCATCTTAAAGTGATGCCTATTTTAAAGCTAAAGTCCAGCCATGGTCATCTGGAGACTGCTGTGTGCTCAGCAGGGCTGTATTTTGTATTTTGTGTGCTGGTCAGTAATACAGTGCACGAGGTGTGGAATCCTTGCTGCATATCACACATCAACCTTTGAAGATGCTTTGGCTGACAGGAAAAACATAGTGGCTAAACTATCATTTTGACCTCTCCAGACTTCTGTTAAAGTGCAGATATTAAAATATAACCAGAGGGAAAAAAGAAGATTTCTTGGTGGAGTTTTGTAAAAATTGCTTCTGTTCTCATCTCTGATTATTTTAAGCAATTTTCTCTCCAAGATCCCATTGTTCTGTTCACTAATGCACTTATTGACTCATATCTGTGGAAGCACCTTGCCTCCTGGCTTCTTTTGCTGGCTCATTACTTGTATTTATTGCTGCATTTCTCTGAAGCAATTTCATTAAATTCTGCTTTATGGTTATCACAGAAATCTGCTGTTAGTATACAGTGCCCTTTCATGTTCATAGGAAGTGACAGTTCATTCTGTCGCCTGAATTTTATTAATCTCTTTCAATCATTTAAAAATGGAAAAAAACCCCAAAACAGTTAAGTTATTGCAGTATTTTGCTTCTTTCCATTAACAGCAAAATAAAGCTAATTTCCTGCAGCTTTCTGCTTTGAGCTATAAAGCTTTGGTGTGGATTACTTTTTTGAGAGCTATTATGATTGTCCACAGGCAGAAAAAGTTCAGTAAAATATCAGCTTCTAAATCTCCAAAGAAACATTCACTGGGGAAAAACTTGGAGCTCTTTGTTTGCAGCATTTTGTAGTTACTTAAGAGGCATTTATGTAACCTTCATCTCAAGAAGGGTGACTGCTAGCATTAGTATTTTTAAAGCACCACAATTATGAGGCATGAATGTGAACATTGTTGAGGGAATTTGAAAACACTTTTGAAAGAGTCCAAAAAGCAGATTAAAAAAAAAACCAACCCACCTAAAAAAAAGAAAAACCCTACACAAAGATGAGAATTATACATCAGTTCAAAGGTACTTTTACATCCATATCTAGGACAGAAAAAAACCCAAAATAGGCAGCTGTAATTTTGCATAGCTATTGTTGATGTTCCAGAGGACACTGTCACAAAATTTCCCTTGACAAGCTGATCCTCAAAGCTATTCAGATGCCATAGTACAGAAGTTTTGCTTGGACCAGAGTGTGAGTGAGAGGCCCTGTGGTCTCATGGGTGGCCATCTCTTAGTCTAGTGACATGTACAATACCTTATGAAATCCTGTTGCATTTTCAAACCCAGCTCATTAATTAATTTCAAAGAAATCCCCACACTCATCTTACTCCAGAGTGCAAGGTGTACAAGCATACCCTCCATCACCCTGGTAGTCCCTAGATGCCTTACAGCTTCCATGGCTGCAGGGACCTCCTTCCTCCAAGGTGGGGATGCCCTGAGGATTTAGATTTACATGCCTGCACTTGCATGGCAGCATTTCATCCATATGCAAACCCAGTGCATGATGAATCTGGACTTAAGGATTCCCTGCAGGTGTTTCATAATTGCTAAAAAGAAGCCCATGGTTGATTTGGCTTCACTGAGGCTGAAAAATATCTGGGTGCCACAGCACAACCTGGTTTCTGCTCCACACATTGCCAACTTCAGGGACCAGACTAGAGAATACTTTTTCTCCCTTCAGACTGCTGTGACTGGATGTCTTTTCCATTAGGAGGAAGGGGGTTACAAGGTGGAGATAGTATTTACCTGACTCTTACCGCCAAAAGAGGCAGAATCGTGTATATCTAAAACAGCAGGATGGTCAGATGGTCAGGCTGTAGATTTTATTCCAGCAGGTAGATGTTATTCCAGCAACACTGAGAATCACAGGACATTGTTCACAGCCCTTACTTATCTAAAGGGTCCAAAGTTTTTGTAAGCTTATTTATCCAATAGGCGAGTGAATCAATAAATTTCTCAGTTACAAGTGAAATGAAAATCAGCCGTGTATTAAGTATCTACAGTGTTATGTAACTTTAAACAGTTGTGGGAGAAAGTAATATCATAAGCCTCAAATGAGCATCCAGAATTAGGAATCTTGCTGTGACTCTGCTCCCTGGTTGTACATCAGAGACTCCTTGCTGAGGAGGCACAACAATGCATTGACTAATGTTTGTGTCACAGCAGTGATCAGCCTGAAAGAAAAGCATTGGATGAAATTAATGACATTATCATCAGGGCATGGCTTGAATAGCCCACAATGAATGAGGCAGAGTGCCAACACACTGAGCAATGAGAGGGACCCACATTACTCCACTCGTCTGCAGTGACAATGCAGGATCTAGGGGAAGAACAGCTATCCTGTGGTTAAAGACCACAGCTGGATTCATAGGTCTAAGGAGACTGAACTGAAGCTAAAGGGACAGCATTATTCCTAGCACTGCCCAGCTTTTTAGGGATTCATCACGAAGCTTTAGTTGTTGTGGTTGTAATTAGTTGATATGGCTTAGTAAGAAATACACTGTAAAGGAGAAAAAAAAGAAGAAATTATTTCAAATTATTTCTCCTGCTTTATGTGTGTTTAAAAAAAATACAATTAAAGGAAAAAATAGACCTCATGAAATATTGGCGCTTCCTTTCACAGCAGTATTCAGGTTAAGTCCAGTAAACTACCCCCCACTAACATCCCAAGCTCTCATGCAGTTACATCTTCTATAACTTGGTCCTTTCCTGAGGAAGACCAACCCCAAGGGTGACTGGCTCCCAGTGCCTGCCTGGCTAGGTGGGTTAATCACAGAGAAGGGCAGGAGAACCTCAACACATCTGTTTGATGGCCTGCAGTCCCTCCCTTTCTTTATTCTTGACTCATCTTCTCTGTTGTTTTGGCACCTGAGATATTGCAAGGATGTGCACTCTCCATGCAGTCCACGACTTCTGAAATAGATGAAAACATATGGCATCTTTCAGATGCTATTTAATTTAACAGTTAACAATTAAGTAATTCACAATAATGTTGTGATGATTGTTGCAAATATTAGCTCATTTTCTAAATCTTTAAAAGCATTATTTGGGTTTCTGTAGCATTCTGTCACTTTGCTGAGATGTCAGGAAGGAGTGACAGATGGTCTGTAAATCCTGTAAGTCTGTTGTATGTTACAACTTCCCATGTAGGCAAAGTTTGAAGAAGTTCAGTGCAAAAGCCTTCCAACCTATTCACAGCTTTCCTTTTATTTTTCTCCTTGGATGACATGGAAAAAAATTGGGCTAAGGTGATCTCAATATTCAGAGACATTAACATACTCATGTCGGGGCGGCAGATCACCTCTACCTTAATAGACTGGAAAGCTCACCTTAAGAAGTTGCAGGACTTCTGTCAAGGATGTAGGACTTCTGTCATTTAACTGGAGAATTGCTGAGACTCCATCTATCTTCAAAAAGCAGAAAAGTGCGATCTGGGCAACAAAAGAACTGACATGTCCTTCTCCCTCCAAACAACTCTCCTTGATATTCCCTGAAATTTCATGGGGAGATGCTTTAGTGGTTGAGGAGGTAAAACATAAAAATATTGATTGTCTCAGTAGGCCTGTGACCACATTTTTCTTCTACCATTGCTTCTTGTCCCTGGCAATCAGATGACATCAATACTGTTGGGAAGTTTGGGCTCCGTAAGCAGTCTGAGATCTGAGTCATCCTGTGGGATTAGGAGTTTGCTGCGTAACATCTTGTCTAAAGGGCATCCTTTGTAGGAAAAGAACTGTGATTGTGCAAGATGTCCAGTCATGCAAGAGGCTCTTGAAGGTGGCATCCCCAAAGACAAATTGTGAGTCACACTGGTTCCTCTGCTGATATGAGTATCATAACCACATCACTTTGGAAATATGATCTGTTTAGGCAAGTGTGATGCATGGGGTTGTTCAAAAAGGTGAGATTACTTTTTTCTTTCTCTTCCTGTGGGACATACATAATGCCAACAACTAAGGCAAAAGCAGAAGGGAATTTCCAAAATTTGCACTTGTTAATAGAAGTCCTCAAAGGTTTCCTTTGAAATTTATTGGGAAACACAAAATACTTGGGGTGTAGAACTCCCTGCAGTGCCGACACACACCACTCTTTGAATTCTCTGCTCTGGGAAAATACACAATAATATGCTGATCCATAATTCACTCTGCAACCATAGCAATAAGAAGGAATAATACTAAACCCCCCCCACAACAATTGTACATTGAGACTTCAAGGCCAAGTTTCTCATTGCAAGCTAGGAAATAAAAGGTTATGGGTTAAACAAACACGTCCAGTCAGAATTGTTTCTGAACAGTGTGTTTCTCTTGGTGCTCATATTCTCTCATAGTCTCAGCATTCTTCCTGGCCAAAAGAAGTTTAGTACCAATGGCAAGAGCCCCTCTTCTGAATGATGCCCTCTGTTCTTATTGTAGGGTTTCCTGCAGGACAGCCACCTCAGCATTTTCTCTCCAATTTATTATTCAGATTTGGAATATGAATGCAAATATATTTGATGGCTTTGCTGGGATGCTTGGATTCTTGGTTCTTCACTCGAAGATTTTAGGTTCATGTCCAAAAGAACACTGTGTATATGCACTGTGAAAATAATGTAAAGACTCTTTCTGGAGGTGGCTGCAGGATGTGATGCTGATGAACTACCATCAAATGTTATACAGGCTGCTGGTTATAAATGTCTCCAAGTAATCTTACAGTTTCTGTTACTAGATTTCAACACAGAATGCAACCAGGCATTAATGACAGATTATTAGTTACTTTGACTGAGTGCCTCTACAGGAGGTCAAGAATACTCTGCTTTCAACAATTATTTCATGGGATCCTGTGTCATGCCTGCATATTTACTTTAATATTGACCCTCCACAACCTAGTTTCTCATCTGAGAATCAAAGGGCCCAAAATCCACAGTATCTGAGGCTCAAGAGCTATGGGCAAACAGGGTTACCCTGGAATATGTTGTAGAGGTGCCCATTCAAGCAATGCTGGCTCTTTTTGATCTCTTGGTCTGTTTTTTCATTTCCTGGCTCTTATGCATGGCCAGGTAGATATTCTTGAAACAAGCACCTATATCCCACTGTTGTGGAGACAATTGTCCTTGGAGTTCTGAAAACAAGGAGAATTAAATTACTTTTCTGTACCTTCCAAGTCCTTTTTTTAAAATGGAAGCTAGATGGATAGTATCTTTACAAGAAACCTTTCTACTGGAACATTAGAATAGCAGTGGCAAGCTGGGAAAGCAATGTCAGAAATACAAATTTTATTACTTGTACTCCGTGGATGTCCCTGCCCTGGTACAAGCTTCTCAGAGAGGCTTTGGAGTCTCCACCCTTGGGGATATTTGAACACTGTCTGCACACAGCCCTGGGAGCCAGGTCTAGGTGGTGCTGCTTGAGCAGACAGGTTGGGCCAGATGCCCTCCAGAAGTCTTCATTCTGTGTTTCTGTTCAAGGTCTGTTCATATGCCTGAAACAGACCAAGGCTCCCTGTCAGCCTCTCACACTGATCTCCTGAGCCTCAGGTCCAAGTTTTCCAGAGTGTCCTTTCCTCCAGGCCTTGTTAACTCTGTACCAATATCTAGTATGTGTGAAGGTAGTTGCAGATGAGCACCCTAATCACAAAACCTTTAGGAGGTCAATAGTACACCTTCCCCAGCAGTGTCTAAGTGGAAACTCCAACGTACCTGGAGCTGATGCACTTTTGTGAGGAATCCTGCCTTCAGAAGGCTCACATTTTGCCTTTCATAAGAAAAACTCTCATAAGTAAATTCTACTCCTAAATAGTTTAAAGGTGTCATTTATCATGGCTTTTATCCTTGTCTTTGAAGACTGTTCTGTGAGTCAATAGACCTCAGTATTCGGAAAACTTCCTCGTATCAGGCCTGTTTTCCTTTCCTGATTTTCACCTCATCAGAAGAGGATCTGTTTTTCTGCCTTCTCACCCTACACATGAATAGTCATCTGTGAAAGCAGGGGAGAATATAACCTGCATCAAGGGGACTCCAGCAAAGCTCTGAGACAGTGTCCTTTCCCAAAACAAAACAAAACAAAACAAAACAAAAAAAACAAGAAAAAAACCCCAAAAAACAAAAAACAAAAAAAAAAAAAAAAAAAAAAAAAAAAAAAAAAAAACACCAAAAAAAAAAAAAAAAAAAAAAAAAAAAAAAAAAAAAAAGAAGAGGGTAAAAGAAAATGGGGTCTACTGTGTGGCAAAACAAATTTATAGAAAACAAAAAATGGCTGAAGCATGCCAATGTTTTGGATGGGAAGTCTAATAGTGACTTCAGCTGTCAGATGACAAATGAAGAAATATTTCCCTGGAAAGGAATACCCTCAGAAACCAAAAGAGGAGTTGAAAATTAACACGGAATATTGATGGTACAGAAGGCTGTAATTCTTAAAAACAACTGTATGCTCAAGAATTTGAGTGTCTCACTGGCAATAAAGCTGACAAGGTAGGATGAATTTTAGAAGGAAAACCAGAGCTGTATAAGTATGAGTTATCAACCAATATCCTAAAAAGAGACTGGAACAAGCTCAAAAAGAATTTTCAAATATCCATGAAGGGTTTTTTTCCCAGTATAAAACCAAAAAGCTTCCCAGCTGAGCTGCACATTAGTGGCTATGGACTGACAAAACACTAAAGCATTGTTATGGCAAATATGTTGGCAAATGTGGTATCAGGCAACTACACAAGAACTATCAACATAGCTTCTTTCCTGTCACATTAAAGCTAGACTTAGTGTGGGTTTTAAGCTATATTGAAGAGAAACATGACTGATAACTGATAGCTAACAGCCATTAAGCAAACAGTTTTACAGTGAGCCTCACCTGTCTGTTACAGCAAGTGGCACATGCTGTGAGAGTAAGTGGTGTCAGGCAACCACACTTTTTTGGGAATGTACATGGTTGTTCCTACCTTGAAATATAAGTGACTGGCAGGGATGAGCAATCTTCGCTGCTGAAAATCGGTAGCACACTGCATCTGCTGAGGTTCAGTCCTTCCTCACCAGATTGTTTGTTTAACCTCTACATTAGATGCAAAATTCAAGAAGTGCCCACAAAGAGGAGGCATAAAAGATATTGCTCTGCAGGGGACACCTGCTGGGCATACTCTCCTCTAAATGATCCTTTTGCTATGAAGAAGCATAACCTATTTTTGCTTATAGGATATGGAAAAGCAAGGATGAAGCATCTTTATCTCTCCAAATATCATCCAAGGTCGTCATTCAACTCTATTTGGACAGGAGAGCAACACACATTTGAAAAAAAACATGGGATCCCAGAGACTCTAGCTAGGTTTTGAAGATGGTCAGCATTATTTTGGTCACTGTTGGAAAGGAGAACACGAATTATAGCAGGCAAATACAAGGGATCTGGCTTTGAAAGATACACATTCATATTTTGAATTATGGAGTATATGCAATTTCCTGCTAAGCGTTTCCATGAAAGGACAATAATTTTTTACTTAGAGAAGTGCACCAATACAGCTCTCAAGGGAAAGAACAATTATTGGAGAAACTAAAGAGCTGGCCTCCCAGCCACACCAAAGAAGTCAATGTCTTCCCAAGTGGCAGCAAAATACTGCATTCACAGGCAGTCCCACTGTGTTGAAAGGTTTTATTTGAAGACCTGCAAGTTAATTAGAAGAAAGTTGAAGGGCTGTCAGATAATGCTAAACTTCATTAAATATTGGCTTCCTGGCAAAAAATCCAAGAGACAGGATACATTGTTTTAATTGCTCTATGCTTTTACCACATCTTGTCCACCTTAAAGATCAACTTCCTACACAGATATAAATGGTGAGGAAAAAGAGAGAAGACAGCAAGGGTGCATCACTGTGTTGGCAGGAGTTACACCAAACAAAAAAAAGAAGTAATTAGTGAATGTATTTTTGTTTTAATCAGTCTGGCAGAAAATGTAACAAAGTACCCTCAGTACACAATAGAGCTTTTATAGAGCTAGGAAATGAGACATATCAAATTTGACAAGCAGAGTTAAACAGAGTGAATTTTTCCTCCAATTTGAATAAAATCACCTGATTTTTCTTTCTGCAGGCTTATTGGGATATTTTTGCTCTCTTTACAAAACGTTCTCTGTTATATGAAAAAACCTTTATGACTTCAGAGAATCCAACAGGATTTGGATTTAATTTGTAGTATGTGGGCAAATAGAGATGCCTGCTGAAGACTAAACTGAGTAGCACAAGAGAAACAGAGCATGAGCAGTCAGGGGTTTAGAAAAAAGCCATTCAGTGGTTTTGAGGACTCTCAGGTCCCTAAATCCATTCACATGGCTATCTCTACAGCATACAGATATGGTAATTAGAAGAGCAAACCATTTCTAAGCAAACTGCAGTACACTACAGAGAGGCTTACTGAGAAGTATGTAGGGAACCGCAATTGAATAAAGGTTGCATACCACATGTTGAGTCCAGGCTAACAAGTAAAGCAAGAGTTCATGAGTGTCTGGAGTCTTTTACACTTTTGTGGCTGTAATTCTGAGCTGCCTGACCATACACACACATTGTTCTCAGCCCTGATGTTCCTCTGATTTGCAGAGTAAATCTTTGTGGGATTTCCTGCATTGTGTTTAGAAAAATAATAATTTTTAAATCTTCAAAATCCATAGTCATTTAACAGTACAAACCATATTGAGTGTTTACTCAACAACTCCTGCATGAAAAATCTTGACTTGAATTCACTAAGTTGTCCCTTCCAGAGAGATTTAAAACACAGTGAGAAAAATTTCGAATTACAGAGAATTTCCACATTGCTGTCTGAGTTGTTGCAATGTCTCGCTGATATTTAATTAGACTTCAATTTCAAGTTGAATTTGCCTAGCTTCTGCTTTCAGAAGAATGTGTTTTCCCAATGCCTTCTTCCTCCATACTTTCCAGAAACCATCTATTACTTATTTTAGGAAACAATGCAAAATACTTTTTCAAAATGATGGGATTTGGAGGGGACGAGGAGCAATCAATACTGTGTGCTTTGGGAGGAAAATAATCTCCAGCCTCAGGAATACTTCAGTAAATTTCAGCCTCTGCTCTGAAACCTTCCCAGGAAAATCTACACAACAGCAAAGCTGCAAATTGCAGCTTTGGCTTCTTTCGNTGCTCTGAAACCTTCCCAGGAAAACTACACAACAGCTTTGGCTTCTTTTACCTATTTACAGCTCTGCATACCCTTGCACTTCTCAATGATCATTAAGGACTGTGTTCAAATCCTGTCATTCAGTCAGATTGAGAGAACCTTCTCTGACAGATATTTAGATACAAGACAACCAGGAAAGCACCTCCTCCCTCCCCTTTTGATGTTTTCTGTGGAGTTTGTCTAAAGCATATAACATTTGCTTACAAGCCTCTGGTCATTGCCATCCGATTTTTCTGCCAGGTGTGTCTCTGTTACTCTTTCTGGTGTTACATGCAGGAAACAAAGCATAATGCTTTGAATCAGAGGGACTTCATCCCTGATAAGCAGCACTTGAAGCAGACTCCCTCATCCCTGTCCCTGGGGATGACATAGAGAGAGGTCACACAGCTCAGAGTTTCCTAAGTGGGGCTTACTGTGCCCTTCAGTGTGACAGCAGTGCAGGGCCAGCCTGAGGCACTTCTGGTCTCCCCAGGCTGTGTGAGTCCTGCAGCTGGCTGCCCTCTGGAGCAGTGCTGAGAGTGCAGACAAAACACCTGAGTGTTACACATAAAATGGTCTCTGCTGGCAAAAACCACTGCCTGCATGACCTTGGGGTTACACGGATACTCAGACTTCTCCCCTTCACCCAAGGAAAGATCAAGAGCAAAGGGAGGACATGGTCTTTTGGACATCTGACTCATTCTTCCTCCAGGCTAAACAGCAGGAAAGTAGGGAAGCTTCCAGAAAGAGATTATCCCACGGAAGATGGAATCATATCACATATGTACAATGTGAGTTTGACAAAATGGCATCAGTACTTTTTATCTGAGTAATAAATGTTTTTAATTCACTGCTAATTGAATGGCTAACGTCTATCCTCAGGACAGTGTTTTATCAAGGTTACATTACCCTGTTGAACTGGCAGTCAGGTAAAAATGAGAATTTTTTTTCCGAGGAAAACCAAAGGCTTTTTCATATCCCTAATCAAAGCACGAAAGGATCCTTGCATGCAGAGCAGTAGGGCTGTGACAGCACTCACATTTCCATGATGCAGGGACATTCACTCTTGCATCTCCCTCTTCGTGCAGTAACTGGGGAGATTCCACCCGTGGGCACCTTCCCCACTGGTAATGGCATGGGTGCTCAATCCCTTGGCTGGTAGTGGTGTGGGAGCACTGCACAGGGAAAGCTTGAGCCTGGTATCACAGCAGGAAGCTTTACGTGCCAGCCACGGAAGGGTACTCTGGAGGACAGGTCTAACCAGCTCTGCCATGCAGCTCCCAGCACAGAGCCCTGTCTTGAGTTACACCAAGGACTGACCTGCAGTCCAACTGGAAAAGTTACCCCTACTCTAGAGACAGGGGCAGCATTTTTCACTCTGAATGAGCATCTCCCTAGCCTTGTTACATTGGTGTCATGATCAATGACACCCTGACTTGCTATAATCCCCAATGAAAGTGCACTTTTTCTTTAGATGCTTTTCTTATTAAGAATATGAATCCATGTGTGAATTAATTCAGCTGCATATTTCTTTGGGGGTTTTTTTGACCTGTTTTGTGATGTCCTTCTCCTCCCTTCTTCTTCTTCTGTCTTTAATCCTTTTTTATTCCTGACTGTCATGTTATTTTTTCAGTCTATGGTTTCCTTCAAGCTTATTATCTGGTGAAGATCTCAAAGATAAGTTTTCTTGTAGACCTCTGTGAGTGCACAGAAAAGAGGTTTGTTTAAGGCGATTGTATTGCAAAAAAGGACAGTGTAGATTAATTGTTATGATGAGTCTAACTACCCAAGAATATTCTACTTATATAGGGAAAAACAGGAAAAAATTGACAATATCTTATAAAGAACTTTGTAACTGTCCCTTGCAGGTGCCTTTGCATGCTTAACCAGAGTTGTCCCCGTCTGTCAGGCTGAGGATAGTCACTGAAATCTCCACTGAGGGTTGCTATGCAGGCACACACACATACTTTTTCTTCTACTGATGTCCTGTTCTAGCACATGCTGGTGTCCAACTTCGATGGAAATTAAGCTCAGAAACATGCTGTCAAGGGTTTTGTCCAGAATAAGAGCCTCCTTTTGTTCAACATGAGAAATTCCTCCTGGGATTTTTTGTTTAAAAGGACAACTTTGTTTAGATTCAGAAAATTCCTTTTCTGTCTTTTCCTCATCTATTTAAACAATCACATCAGTGATTTGTGAGCCTGTGTTCATTAGAGATGATGTTTTATTAGATAATCTTCAATCAAGTTGCATCCAAGGTCATAGGTGGGTGCAGCGCATCTCTACACCTCAGTTTCCATATTGTGAAAATGACAACTGTGAAAAATGAGAAAATTTCAGTGTCTCAGGGCTGTGTGCTCTTCTGCTTGACGTTTTGTATGCCTGATCACCAGAATCTGTCGTACTACTCCATAAAGCAGAAGAGAGAAAAAATGAGAGGTCTCGGAGCCAGATAATCAGGAATTAGTATGTTGAACAACTAGACATTTAATATCACCACTCAGAAATACAAGGAAGAAAATTAGGCCTTAAATCCCAACCTATCATGGGATATAGGCACTTTCCTCTTGGCCACAAATCTCCACCCTGAAGTTTTGCACTGAACCCACCCCTCCACTCCTCCCTTCTCGCCAGGTAAATGCTTAACGAAGATTTGCCGTAAGAACTCATCGGGATCCTTAAGGTTTAGTCTTTTTCTTCAAGGCAATAAAACTAAGGCTATTCATGTTCTTAGTTAAAGGGTATTCAAAGTTATTCAAGACATTGGGGTTGTTTTTTAATTTTAATCTTTTGGACCCTCCAACCCGAATGTTCTACTCATAAAGCTAAAGGTTAAATGCAACCTGAGATGTGCTTTGGACATGAGGGGACACATGCCTGTTGAAACTCCTCATTGTTTGGGAAGCTGTAGCACATGTGGGATCTAGTAGCTGGACAGCTGGTTTTGGAGAGTGAGGGCATAGGATAAGCCAAGAGAACACAGCTTGACTGTCACTGTGCTGGGACAGTCCTGGGCTGATGTGGTGTAAAGACACACGGCAGATTGGGCTCCTCCACCAGCACAGACAAAGGCATCTAACTTGCGGGTGCCAGGAGGATGCAAGCATGGGCTAAGAGAAGGGGACACAGGCTCTCAAGGCCTGGAAACATAGCTTCTACTTGGAATATTTAAATCTACCTAGAGTTCATATGAAAGCTGCACTAGATATCCATATGCACTTCCAGGCTTTCAGCACTAGATGAGACAGGTTTTAAAGGATCACAACCTCAGACTAAGGCATGATTTAAGTACTAAAAGCCTTTTGTGACTCTATTCCCAAGTCATTTGCAGTAATTAGCTGCCTATTTTCCTGGGAAAATGAAGAGTATAAGAGGATATATATAGAAGGTCAGCAGTTTCCCATTAATCGCTCTCAGTAAGGACTGTAGATGTGAAAAAAAGCTAAGCATCATCCTGTCTTTGTTTCTCTGAATGCCAATCTCATCTGCAGACTGACTTGGTCTCCACTTCCCAAGTTTTGTTGGGAACACATCCCAGAGGAATTCTGTGTTAACCAGACATCTCTTATTGCCATGTGCTTGGAAATGCTTATGCATGAGGAATGGGGAGGGCAAAAAATAGAAATAATTTTCCTAAAAAAAACATAAGTAGGAAGTCTGCATTGTTTCAGATTATTTTAGAGGACTGCTCTGTATTAAAGCACTGGAAAGCATAACAGATAAATCATGCAGCGTGAGTTGATTAGAAAGTGTTTTGATGAAGTAAAAAATCATCACATACTAAAGAACATACAGTTTTTATAGGCTTCTAGATTAAGATAGAAGAAAATGCCAGTTACTGCGCCTGTTATTTAAATGATTTTAATATAATGCTAGCCTCATCCTAATTTATAGTGTGATATTCATGCAGATGTGATAATAACTTGCAGATGTTTTAACACCATCAGTTTTAGATGACTGTGTCAAACTGCCAAGAATTACAAGATGCTACTTTTGTTACAAGGATCTGTTTAGAAAGTCTCGACAAGTTTCATGAAAGCTAAAATATCTCAAGAATTACTAAGAGCTCTCTTGGCAACAGCTGAATACACAGCTGGAAGAAAAGGCATTAAATGAGTCTAGTTTTACCTCTATGACCAAAATCAGTGCTGGAGTAGAGCACATTTGCTCTGTGTGTGACTGCTGAGGTCCAGGGCATTGATGAGTGCCATGAAATGGCAGCTGAAGTTGTTCTACATGAGAGATCACAAGATCTACCTGTGAGATCCACTGAAGCCTCGAATTCAGTTCTCACTCAAATAAACCAAACTGTCTGCTCTTTTCCCTCTGGAAATTTGAATGTGGCAGAACTCTGCTGCTGTCATTCATTGATACTGCTAGAGAAGGCTCTGATTTTATTTAAATCAGATTTTATTTTAATTTGTATTAGATTCTATTTAAATCAGCCTAATCAACAAATTTGTATTTCCATTACATAAACAAATACTTTGTGGTAGTTTCAAATTAGTTTAAAGTTAATTTTTTTTGCTATAATTAATCTGTAGCAACTTTGAAAGGAAGAAAAGACATATCAAACCATTTAAGATGCTTATTTTGGTACCTTTGATTCTTCTTTTTCATTCTTTTTCTATGAAACTAAACTTTGGCAGAAAGTGACACCTTCCCAAGAAACTTTAGTTTCCAAAAGTCACAGTGGAAGATTCAAAAAAGTTTTTCATGATAGATTGTGTTTCAATGCCTGTGTCAGTACAGATGTGCAACCAGAATTATAAACTGTCTCCTCAAAATCCACTTCCAGTGAAAAGCAGAGGGAAATTTGTCTCCCCTGATCTGATACCTGATGTCCCTTGTACTTGAATTTATCACCGCAGTTTGATGTGGGAAAGGACGTAAGGAAAACTCCCTCTAAATGATTTTTAAACCCTATCCTTATTTCAGTTAGACTTTTATTACTAAGCCTACTTCAGCAAAGTAAGTAGCTAAGCACTTGTTTACAATCACACGCTGATTGCTCCATTACAATTGCGAAACAAAACTGAACATTTAATTTGCTTTTTCTGTTACTTGAGATTCTTTCATTTATCACATTCAGTGGTCTGGAGGAAGGTACATGCCCTTGCTGATAACCAGTTTCATCAGACCCCTTTGACTTTTATGCTTTTTGAAGAATGAATGTGTTCAGGCAATGTGTTTCAGTCCATCCTGTGCTGATAATTTTCAAAGGTCACTGAGTCTTTGTGACTGCATAGGGTTTGCATGGCATGGATTTGGTAGCAGGGAGATTACAGAAGTGGCTTCTGCAAGAAGGTGCCAGAAGCTTCCTCCAAGATGGACCTGCTGCTGGCCAAGGCCAAGCCCAGCAGTGAAGGTGGTAGCTCCTCTGGGATAACGTATTTAAGAAGGTGAAAAGAGTTACAGAAATGAGCACATGTGACAGAAGAAAACTCTGCAGACCCCAAAGTCAGTGAAAAAGGAGGGGGATGAGGTTCTCCAGGTGCTGGAGCAGATTCCTCCACAGCCTGTGGTGATGACCATGGTGAAGCTGCTGTGCCCCTCAGCCCATGGAGGAGCCAAGCCAGAGCAGCTGGACGCCCAGAGGAGGTTGTGAACCCATGGGACCCCACACTGGGACAGGCTCCTGGCAGCACCTCTGGCCCTGTGAAGAAAGAAGCCCAGCCTAGAGCAGGTTTGCAGGCAGGACTGGTGGCCCTGTGCTGGGCTGGCACTGAGCAGGCTGTCCCTGAAGGATGGCACCCTGTGCAAGGAGCTCATACTGGAGCAATTTGTGAAGCGCAGCCTATGGGAAGGAGTCACGTTGAGGAAGCTCATGGAGGACACTTTTCTGTGAGGGGAGCGCCGTGGTGGAGCAGGGGAAGAGCATGAGGAGTCCTCCCCATGAAGAAGCAGCAGCATCAAAGACAATGTGATGAACTGACCAAGCCCCCCTTCCTGTCCCTCTGCACTGCTGCAGGGAAGGAGGTAGAGAACTTGGAAGTAAAGTTGAGCCTGGGGAGAAGGGAGGGGTGGGAGGAAGGTTTTTTAAGATTTAGGTTTATTTCCCATTACCCTGCTCTGACTGGATTAGTAATAAATACAATTAATTTCCCCAAGTCAGACCTGGTTTGCCCATGACGGGACGTGGTGAGTGATCTCTCCCTGTTCTTGCCTCAAGCCATTCACTATATTTTCTCTCCCCTGTCCTGCTGAGGAGGGCAGTGACAAGAGTGGCTTTGGTGGGCACCTATCATCCAGCTAGGGTCAAACCACCACAGTGACCCAGGTCTTGATGGATTTTCTGTCATGTAATTTCATATTGTAATTATATTGTATCCCATCAACAATTCAGCACAGACAATAGGAGTAATCAAGTTCTGCCTTCTTGGTACCTATGTGCAGTATCTGGTGCAAAAAATTGATGTGGTGGGCAGATTCTGACCTACTCTCTCTAGAGTTCTTCACTCTCAATTAAAAGCCATGGCTGCTGTTAATACCTGCCAAAGTGATTAGTGTGTACCTGTGTTCACGACTACCTGTGCATGTGTACATCACACACATCTGCTTCTCATCTTAGCTAAAGCTTGCTTTGCCTCTGTCATGGATGTCAATTTTAAACTGCAGGAGAATAAAGTGGGAAAGATTTGAGCTATTTCTCAGTGAAGGGGTGTGATAATTTATTGATCTGGGATTCATGTGAAACGTTACACTCTTAATAAGAGAACTTATTGAAAAAATAAACATGTTTGTATTTTATAATTGCTGCATACTCTTGTTGGAGAATAAATGAGTTTCCTACCCCTCAAGCTGCCTCTCTGCCTTCTGCTGTATAATGTCTTGCTCTCAATATACTCAATTTCTCTTATCACTGTCAACTAACATGCAGCCCCTCTGGCTTTTCCTGGGCTGCTTTCCTAATGGTGTTTTACAAATTAGTTTATAGGTTTCTGTTCTAATTTTTCTTCACTCCTCTGGCTGTACTTGTTCTAAATTGGCTCTTAGCATTTCTAGAGCTTCTGTGTTAAAACAGGAAGCATAACCTTAGATAGGAATTTTTAAAATTACTTGGTTTTATTCCCATGTAAGATACGAAATAAAATAAAATAAAAATTAGAGTAACAGATAGTCATTGCTCCAAATAGAGGTTTAGGATCATTGGAAGATATTAAAAAAGGTCAATAAATCTATTCAATACAAGATAAACTCTTGCAGCCCCATTTGAAGAACACAGATTGCAGAACTACAAATTTGTTTTTCAGACTATTGGTATCATTCTTGGACTTCAAAGACTTTTATATGGGAAAAAAAATGGACATTAAATGATCAGCGCTAGAATGGAAATTGTCTTGTCAGCCAATACATTTCAAGGTTTTTTGAGCATATTTGCTCAGTGCTGACTCTCAAATACTGGTGAAGAATAGGTTCACCCCACAGAGGTTTCTTCACTCTGCTAGGCTTTTCTGTCCAGAAAAAATAATTTTGCTTGTAAGATTTGACAAATTGGGTTCTGCAACAATACGCAGAAAATGTTCAAAAATAATGATGTGCATAATGAAGGAAAATGAAAACAATCCTAAAAGGAGAAAAATAGATATATAAAGCAGGGATACATGATTAAGAAATTAAAAAGAACAAAACATATATTTAGGCAAAAATCTTATGCCTCTTATTTGGCTTCAACAATTAATATAGGTGATGATATCTGCAGATGAGAACCTCTGAATGAAAACAGGTTCAAGGTCAGAGGAATGAAAATGGGTTCTGGTCCTCTCTTTCATTATCTCAATCAGCAGTGACACATTTTCATAAGGTAATTTGATGTGATCAAGCTATTTCATCTTAGTCCAAAAAGGTAAAAAATATTGACTATTTGGCATTCAGGACATTTCTTTTAATCTCTTGCCCATAAACAACCATGGCTCATCATTTTCTCACTCCTCTATAATATATTCATCCTGAAATCACCACTTAATGTAAGTATAGATAGGTTGATGAATGCTTCCTCTAGAAAGTAAAGAAAAACTATTAAACTACTCATGCTCTTATTCATTGACTAATGGTTCTCATAACAATTTACTTCATTATCTCTTGCTAAATGTAACCTCTTGGTTGGCTGAAGGAGAAAGGCTACTTTTGTTTCCCCTGAGCACAGGGAAAATGAATCAACAGTTGTAAATCAGGGGATTCACAATGAAGACTTAGGTCTAAGTCCCCTGCATCTCAGAAACACACCCCTCAGTGGGCAATAGCAGAGAGAGAGAGATATAAAGATAGACAGTGAAACCTATCTACAGATATAGATGAAACCCATGGGGAGACATCTCATATCTATCTATATAGATCATCTATATCTATCTATATCTATATCTATCTATCTATATCTATATCTATATCTATATCTATATCTATATCATCTATATCTATATCATCTATATCTATATCTATCTAATCTATATCTATATAGTCTATATCTATTTATATCTGTATCTACATCTATCTATCTATCTGTATTTGAGATTATTTACAAGGGCAGAGAGAGTCTGGGAAGGCAGTAAGAGGGCAAAGGAGGGAATAATCAGTGTTATTCTCTTGGTGTCCCCATGACACTCATATCACTGAAGGTCCTTCTCGTTGGGTGCACATTTTCAGCCAGCAGAAGTTGGCAAATAGAAACTTTGCCTGTACCTCAGGATTCAGTGATTTTTCTAGAGCCAGAGTCAGAAATCAGCAACAAATTTGTACACTTGGACAGGAGAGGCCTGTTTTCCAAATGATGTTTTTATTACCCGATGAATATTCCAGCTTCCATGTCCATGCTGCATCGCTAAGAGTGTCTCCTCTGGTGTTGGAAGCACGAGGAATGCTCCCAGGCTCCTTATCTAATAGTTGGTTTGTCCAGTCAGTGCTAATGCCAAGGCTGGCAGTATGTTGTTATGGCCAGAGCACATTGTCAAAGCAACCCCAACACATGTTTATTGAGTTGTGAAAATGTTGGTTGACAGTGGGAGAGAGGATTACAAAGTGCAGCACAACACAATACACACAGGCAGAGCTTTTCCTGGGTGAGGGAACTCATTTATGTTGTGACCCTTGGCTGAATGATTCAGAAGATGGAATTTAATGATGAGTGAATCAGACATGTTTATACAGGAAGGGAATGCCATGCCCTGCAAATAACTCTTGATAGTGTTATTCAATACACTTACAGATGGTGGTTAGATTTTGGAAGGAAAAAGGAAAGGAAAGGAATAAGTGATAGCCTGGAACTAGCCAAGGGCTATCCTTGCTGCAGTAAAAGAAGAGGAGAAAATCCTGAGCAAGGATTTGAGAAAAGAGATAAAAACCTCGAATCTATATGCAATAGGTATCTGCTTCTTCAATTAATAGGATCCAAAATAGGAGCAAGAGTTTTAATTATCTTTTAACCTGTGTTAAGGAACTGCAAATAAAAACTTTTGCTTGTGATTCAAAAAGGCCTGTGGAATTCCATACAATTCAGACAAAGTTCAGAAGTTCAGATCAGTCAAAAGAAACAGACGGTTTCTTCACAAGAAAAAGTAGAGGTAAGGGCTCTTGCACACAGAGTTTCCATGTATCAGCAGGTAGGTCTTCTCTCTGATCATGTAACTACTGAGTGGGACTCTCCCTTTCTCCTGTAAACTTCATACAAACAAGTTTCTCAGTGAAAGGTTACTTACATTTTCTATTTTTTTTTTTCTTTTCATGAAAAGGTTAAATTATTTGCCAAGCCAAAGTATCTTCTGATAAGAAACCGTTCCAGAAAAATGCTTCACCAAGTTTGCATACCACACATTTTTAGTTTCAAACACAAACTTTTCTTGAGGCACACACTATAACAAAAGCAATCCAGCTTCCTTCTGTTAGCCTATATCAAACACCTTACTGGAAAAGGTTCAGTCATGCATATTTCCATCTCCTAACTTCACCTTTCAGAATATTAAGACTTTAATCTCATTCAATGAGCCTCTTCCTCATTCAACGTCCAAATCAATTATGTCACCTGACTCTGCATCTTTATTACATATTACATCACTCACCCATAAATCATGGGTTATTGTTGTACTTTTTGGATTTCTGCCCAGGTCCTTCTCAGACCATGGGCATTGTCTAGGCTGAAGATATACATGCAGTTAGACAAACTCTCTCCAGATATCCACCAGTGTGTCCTAGAGACAGTCTGTGAGAGAAAGAGGAAGATGTGATGCAAAACCAAAGAGCCTGTTTGCATTTTGCAGCAAACTAGTAAATTGCACTGTAAACTTTCATGAAGAACTCTACCTAGTTTGAAAGGTTTTATCACCACAATTCCAAAGATTTTGTCCCATCGAGTACATTAAGAATGAAAAGGATTATAACTGGTTTCAGTTCAGGTGTTACTGGAGCACTTCATTCCTGTTATCTGTTCCTTGCAGGATAAATGCTAGTTTGTGGTGGCTGGAAGGATAATTTTCTCCCACAGGTCAGTACTCAGCAGCACCAGCCCTCCACCCAGTTCTTTGTAGATGGGCAGCAAATGACTTCCAGCTCCTTCCAGGAGAACATCTTTGTGTTCATTCTCTGCCCACCGGGAAACAATGCATTCACTTTCATTAGTTTCACAATGATTCCCCTTCCCTCCTCTCTCACCCTGCTCTGAACAACACAGGAATGCTTAATGGTAAAGAAAAAGTCAATATTTATTTACAAAATTTGAAGGACATCTATTTTGGGGGGAATATAAAGATTGCATATGAAGCTGCTCTGGTGCAAGCTTGAGAATCTTGCCTCAATGCAAGGTACTTCACTATCTCTTACCTGTGGTTTATTCAGTACTTCTAAATGGGAAGGTTGTGAGTGAGGGTTTATAAAACCTCTTCAGCCTTCTAGGGCAATCTGTATCCTGGGGACCTTCCCCTTACTCTTTAAACACTTCATAGACCTCTGAGTTTGGTTTAAATCTCTAAAGTTCGGTGCCTAGGATCATTACCGAATGGAGGAGGATTGGAAGGAGCACCTCCTACAATCTGAAGGGATCAAAAGCTCTTTTCCTAGAAATACCTATAAATTCCTGCCTTCTCCCTTCCTCACTGATCAACACTGACCAAGTCCTTTGTCTCAAAGGAAACACAAAACAATATAAAGAGAGTATAAGCTGAATAGCAGAAGGTATGTTTTTGTCAAAGATGTGAACTGCAAAATCTGAAAATCCTGAATACTTCAACCAACTTTTTATTTCATCCTCTCTAGAGGCAGGTAGGTAGAGACAGTACATTTTAAATAAATTCCAATATATTTTCCCATCTTTACACACTCCAAAGAAAAGGATAATTGGTCTTGTTTGTTGGTTTTTGTTTGTTGGGTTTTGGGGTTTTTTATTGGGGTTTGTTCATTGGTTGGTTGGTTTGTTTTAGTGTGGCCTTTTCGTTTTATTGTTTACTTTTTTTTGTTAAGCACAGATCACCTAAGAAAGTTCTTCTTTCAAAAATTCATGCAAATTTAGTTCAATTTCAGTAAATCCTTATGCAAATATTCTTCCTTCAGGATGGAAGTCATCCCAATGGACTTAGTTAAGTCACTTTCAAAATGTATTATACTTTACAAAATCAATTCTACTTTAGGCCTGTCAGTACTGTAGGCAATACAGTGGTACTTTAGGGTATCCAAGCTTACTTGGGTGCTGGAATATATGTAATCATATCAGTTTGGAGCTCTGTCCCAGATTATTAGCCTCACTGAGAAACAGCATCCATTAGCATGGAGGAACTGCTGTAGGAGTGCAATATTGCTGCTGGCTCGTGGGCCTGACAGAGGAACTCTGTGTGCCAACACTTTGGGCAGAGGGCAATGTACCCCCTTAGTTCCGAGAAAGAGAGTCAACTGGTGTTTGATGAAGTTTAGTTCTGCAGTCGTCAAACTCTGAAGATTTGCTTCTTTGCTGTAATTGCTTCATCTCCGTAGTGGGGAATGAGGGCATCACCCCAGTATGAGAATGTCTTATTACACTCAGCCAGCTTAAATTCCAATTTAATTTTACCCTCACTACTAATTTGTATCAGCTTTCCCAAGTGTTCCTCAAGTCCACTATGAAAGAAATGAGGTTTGTGTTCAAAGGGAACAGCTCTGATTTAGACAAAGCAGCTGATATCTCCATCATATTGATCTTCATACAGAGTGTGAATGAATCACAGGAAGGAATGAATAGAGCAACTCTGTGTGGACAGAGTACAAGATTGCCCTGTAGTCTACTTACCTGATGAAAAATTAATGAGAGCTAACCCTGTGTTCCCCCTTTACTTTAATAGGTTTGGAACATGGCAATAACAAAGCCTTTCAGTCAGGCACTGCAAGCACCTGGACATGGTTAGCCTGCCAGAGCTACACATCTCTATCCAGAGCTAGTTAAAAGGCAGGTTGCCCTTTTGTTCTGAACTGGAAAAAACATTAATTTCTTTCAAGAAATATTCTTTTAGAAACATATAGAAGTTAAGTCTGAGGACATGCTTTCTTTTGAAACAGCCTTGATCCTAGAACAGCAAAGCCAAAACACACAGGTACCCGGCTACATGGCAGGGAAACTGGAAGGGTGATACCACTGGGAACCTCAGTGCTCCCAAACCGTGAGTTGGCCCTGGGCACATCCATCCCACCTCCTACCAGATATGTCCCCTGGGGCAGTTTAATAGTACAGAGCCTGGCTGAGCCAGGATTAACCACACAGAAGCCCAGACACTGCAGGAGTCCCATAGGGGAGCTGGCAGGAGGGCAGTACCCAGATCCCTCCCAGGATCTTGGGCATTTTCATAGGTGAAATATCTTCGTAGGTGATGCATCTTCCCACTATGAGCTTCTGCAAAGTCCCAGCATGACCCCTCCAGAGTGGGAGGATGCTGATTCCATGTGCCATAGTGGCCCCTTATATGGTTCCTGGTGGCACCAATGGGAATAAAATCTGCTCTTTGATGCCTGTACTTGCTTTGCTTTCTGCCTGTGCCTGTGCTGTGAAATGAAGCAGAATGGAATTGATGCTGTGTTGAGGGGAGGTCTTCTTGTCAGTGCCTATCTACCTGTAGCTTGAAATTAGCTGAGTGAGGGCTGAGGGATATCCTCCCTACCCTGGCTATTTGCCTTGTTTAGATGGAAGGTTAATCTTGCTTTGGTTCACTGCATCAACTGAGGGTAAAACATAAATTTGTAAACCCATATTCCCAAGAGGTCAAGATTCTCCTTCACCCTGACTGAATTGTCATATAACTGAGAAAGTAAATCAGTCAGACTTCTCTTTTTTCTCCTACATTTCTTCCTTCAAAAATTATCAACTCAGCCTCATAATTCAACATCAATAAATGCATAAACCCCCAAATATCCTCCAAGGAGTCTATGACCTACACAGGGTGAGATGTTATTTTCTATTTCCCTTTGCCTAGTCTCCTGTGAAATACACAGACTTTATAAACAGCCCACGAACTGCACTTTTTATTATTAGACATGTGCTACTTATGTTTCCACTCCTTACTCTTTCTCCTTATCAGTTGCTCTGACTTTGTATCCAAGATTATGTTAGGTTATTTTTCTCTTTCCTCTAACAATATTTATATTTGTAATCTTCTTCATGTGATATATTTGCTTGTATCCTCAGACTCCCCACCTCCTTCACCTCTCTACGTCCTTATTCTTTGTGTCCTCTGTCACATATGTACAACTTCCTCTCTTCTCTTTTTCTCCATGTTTCTTGCTGTTCATGATAACATCCCCCCTGGAGTGATTTTATGATCCTCGTGGTTCTATCACTGGATCCTCCACCCTGACAAGCCCTGGAGACACAAAAGTCACTGCTGTCCCACTGTGCATTGACCCCAAGTGATACTGTGAAAGCTTCTGTAGCCAACTGAGTCCATACAGGCACTCCTTCCCAAGCCATCAGCACTCAAAAAGTGAAAACAATCTGGAGTTTTTGTGCAGGTGCTCTGATCAGTACCTTCAGTCAGGAACTCACTCTTCATGATGTGGTAACCAGTAACATCAGTATGAAATAGGTAGAATTGTGGGAAAAGCTTCTGTGTGAGATGGTACAGAAGAGAAGATGATATTTACTTAAAACATTTAGATCAGGTTAACTTTATGAATTGGCACTCCTTCTCTTCCAGAGTTCATTTGCCTGGGCTCCCACACCTCCTCCTTGCGAGCAGCAAGGTGTGTGTGCCAGTGGCCTGCCCTCAGCAGGAAGCACTGTGGCTGTCAGGTCCTCCTGAATTTGCCTCTGGGCTTTCTTTTGACTACTGACAGCAAATGACAGTCCGGACAGACCTCTTACAGCCCTTAGGAACCATGAGCTCTTATGGAGCAGTGCCTACCCCAGCGTGATTCTGGCTTCAGGACTATAAATCTTAAGTAGGGTCACCGCTCATTCTCTGTTTTCCCTTGTTTGAAAAATATCTGTTTTCCTGCTAGGCTGATGGGAAAGGGCTCAAGTGCTACATGTGATCTGTGCCATGTTGGTGTCATCCTGTTGTTGCTGGGATGCAGAGAGAGGCAGCTGGGCTGGGGTCTTGTCATAGCGCAGAGCTTCTGTGCTTGGTGTAACAATGCATCTCCATTTTACTGCTGCTAACAGGGTCCTGGGCATGGCATGCTAAGCATGGTGCCCTTTGTTGTCATTGCAGACCTTTTTAAATATCCTCATTCAGCTGCTTCTTTCCCTGCTTTCACACAAAACTTTTCACTACTCCTGCATACACATCAATCTTAATATTTTTGTGACAAAACTCTACAAAATCACCACTAAAAGTAATTGCTCAACAGAGATAAATTTCAAGAGAGGTGGCACTGTACAAAAAAAACATAGGACAAGTCTTTACAGGTATTTAGAAACAGAGTCCAATGTAATCTATTGGTATTAATTAGTGTACTTTGTGTATTATTTCACCCAGTCAGGCCACTTGTATCATTCTCAGAAGAATAAAAATATGTAAGTACATGACTGTAACATAGTACTCCAAGACTGGACAGTGTTGGACAGGTCTTAGACTGAGAAGCCCAAATAGTTTTTCTAAGAACTGAACACTGACTGTAAGGCATTGGACTGAAGAGTGAATGCAATTGACTTCTCAGTGTAGTTCAGGAATGAATTGAAATATCCTCCTGATGAAATTGAGGATCCTGCCAGCTGGTTTGACAGGAAGAGGATGTACTTCTAACTATGCAGATTTTTGGAGGCTGCTTTCAATATTGAAAATGCAAAAACATTTTACATCTGTCCTGGCAAATTTTAATCAGGCTGTACTTGAAATGTATATCCAATATATACCGATGAATAGATGTATGCTTGTATTTTTTTTATTACCCATTGCCATGTATGAGAAAATACTATAATTTAATAGTATTTTGTCTGCACTCTTTTATATCTCCTAAGAATAAGATACTCCATGATTTGTTTTAGTGGCATTTCTGGGACCTGCAGGGTAGAGCACAGCTGTGAGAGAGCAGAATGTAAAGAATCCTCGGAAAGTTTTTCATTATGTCCTGAATGCCAAGTGCAGTGACAAATGGACGTTGATTGAATTTCTTAATGAAGAGACAGAATAATTTTAGAAACAGAATAGGCTTCCCAGTTTGCTATCAAACCCATCTCACATGAGGGTTTTTGTATCAGTTTTGTTTCTGCTTCACACATCTTAAAAGGTTAGGACAAATCTGACAAAAAGAAGCAAAATTTCAATAGCAAAAAAGGACAAAAAAATTAAGATCTTTTATCAGTAGTAAGGGAAAAGTCTTGGAAATTCAAAGACACAGTGAAGACACCAAATCTGCAATCCCCTACAATAATTTCTTTGATGCAAAATTGGATAAAAAATAAAGAGAAAGCTGAATTTAGTCCAATATATTGATTTTGGCTTGGATAGAGCTAATCTTCTTAATAGTATCTGATAGGGGGTTATGTTGTGGATTTGGGACCAAATCAATGTTGATAATGCAGGGATATTTTAGTTATTGATAAGCAGCATTTGCACAGTCAAGGCCTTCTCTGCTCCTCACCCCAAGCCAGCAGTGAGAGGGCTGGGAGTGCACAAGGAGTTGGGAGGGGACACAGCCAGGACAGCTGACCCCAACCGACCACTGGAAAATCCCAAACCACATGGTGTCATGCTCAGCCTACAGAGCTGGATAAGAAGGAAGGAGAGGATCAAAGTTCAAAGTTTGTCTTCCCTAGTCACCCTCACACATGATGGAGCCTGGCTTTCCTGGAGATGGCTGAAAACCTGCCTGCCCATGGGATGTGATGAATGAACTTCCTGTTCTGCTTTGCTGTGTGCAGCTTTTGCTTTATGTATTAAACTGTCTTTATCTCAACCCACGAGTTTTCTCAGTTTTACCCTTCTGACTCCCTTCCCCATCCCACTGGGTGACTGTGAGGGAGCAGCACTGTGTGGTTGAGATGCTCACCAGGGTTAAGGCATGACATCCCAGAAAACAAGCAAACAACATTTCAGATAACAGATGGTATAAATAGGATGGGAAAGGATTGTGAAGCATTAAACATAGGTTATGGTCCTTACTGGGCACCAGATACTTTTTATGCAGGTGATTATATTTTCAAATAATGACATGACTAATTCTAATGAAGGGAAGTCCACCATCATTTAGGAACAATTGGGACAGAAAACTGCTTTCCCTCATCAAGATAAAGTGGGAAAACTACAGGCAGGACAAATTATAACTGCCCTGGAAACTGAGATGCTCTCTGACTGCAGCTGGATCTCATTAAATAATAGTTCCCTTTGGTTTTAATCTTTTTTCTTTTTATTAAGACTGGGGTTAAAATGTCAGCTGTTTCTGCACAAGTACAGCAGTATGAGCTAGGACAAAAGGAAGAAGATCTCAGCTGTTCCTTGCAAAGCACAAAACTACAGATTTTCTCAGGACTCTTCTCCTCTCCTCTCCAGACTGGCTCTGTCACCTGGGGAATTTTCAAAGGAGGTCAAGCAGATCTGTGTGTTTTTTCACTTACTGAAATAGGACATTTGAGCCATGTTAAGTGGGAGGGGATCACCAACTAGTAGAAATGAAGAGAGCAAAACATCCAAAAAGAGCATTAAAAAAAAAAAAAAAGTATCCCCAAGCCCAAAAGCCCCACAGGAAGCTGCAGGGATCTGCCTTCCCTGCAGCTTGATTGGTGTTGGTGCTGCAGGTACTTCAAGATGCTGGTGGGCTGATAGGTCTGTGAAAACTATCCCTTTAACTGCCATTCAACCTATCTCCCTAACACAGCAGCTGCATGACCACTATAATTGCTGCAATTCTTCAGGCTTATGCAGTATTAACTCAGTGGGAATTTTTTAAATTTATTTTTCTTTTTTTTTTCTAAATTAGACGGTCTCAGAGCTTATCTGCCCAGTGAACACACTACTAAATGATGACATTAACAAATTGCCCTCCTTCCCCTCCTAGAATCAGCATTATCCACTAGTTGCACAATGGCTTTTGCACAGCTGCCTTCGATGTGCCCATGCAAGGATGGGCAAATGCAGATTTCCCAGAGCAGCCTGAGGCCCAGGAGATGGCACTGTTTCATAGCTCTTTTGCACCCCTGGTCTGTGCTACAGCTGCTAAAACAGCAGTCGGAGTAAATAACTTTCCTTCAGAAGTGATAATTTTCTGGTAAAATGATCAGCAAATGGAATTCTCTGAGTTCAGAAGTCTTAGTGGAAAAATACCAGATGAGTCTGAAGCTTTACCTTCTGATGCCAGTGGAGGAAAACTGTTCCCTGACTGACTGAATCAATTCCTTTGCTAACTAGTGGTGTAGGAATAGCTTTTTTATTTATTGCCAAATAATTTCCTCAGCTGCTAGTTTCAGTCCAATGCCCAAGTTTGGCTGCTGCAAAAATATTCTTGTAGCTAAAAGTAAAATGTAGAACTTGATCTGCCACATAAGACATACAGAGAGTGATAAACAAAAGTATATGTTGTCTGATTCCTATGTGCATCATTACCTGGAGTTTATTGGGATTTAATCAGCTAACACTCTTCTTGGTTTTGTTATTCTGCCATTACAGGGAATGTGTTCAGGTTAGTCTGCAAAAGCATAAAATAAGGCAATCTGTGAAGGTGAGGGAGAGAGCACAGGAGCTGAGCTCCTGTCCTTAGCTAAGGGTGGGACTGGGGACAGGTACCTCTGTCTTACTTATTTGTGATGGCCTGAGGTATGGGAGATGCTGGGCACAGACAATCCTGCTGTGAGCTCAGGTAGGGTAAGAGAAAAGGATATTTGTTTGCTTTGCTTACTCCACACCAGGGGTAGGTGCTCAGTCTGCCAGCCCAGAGCATCCCTGCCTGGCCCCAGCAGTGCCCATGCCTCTGCAGGCACACACCCTCCCATTCTGAGGACAAGCACTGCAGATCTGTGTTGAAAATTTAGGTCTTACCATGCATGAAGAAGCTCAGGAAGGCAGGGCTGGTTACCACTGCCTCACCTTAATCTCTGTGAAGAGGCCAGATCCCATATATGTGCCCCAAGCCCTGGCCTTTGTGCTTTCCAAAAGTCTTTACCCACCCAAATGCATCAACAGCTTGTGCCAAAGCACAGAAAAATGCCAGAAGCATGTGAGAGACCCCTACATCATCACCCAGGACCTGTGTCCTGCCCCCATGGCCACCCCTCCAGGCAGGTCACTCAGCTTGTCTCAGAAAGCCATCCCATGGTGGCAACCCCAAAAATGCACAGCAAAAAGAATAACGAACAGCCCCCTCTCCTAATGCTAGTGCCAATTTAGAAATTAACATAATTTCTCCTTTGCTAATTGCAAATATTGGGCACAGTCTGAATGAAACCATCTGCATCCGTTCCTTAATTAGACCACAGTTTTTCAATTGGGGAAAAAAATTATCCACTGGGAAACAAGTCTTTCTTCTAGAGCAGTTTCCTGTATTTCCATCTCATATCCTGTTGAGTATTGTAACAGAGCTAGTTGCCATACTTCTTCCAGCCTCTGAGCCTGCTAAAATCATCCTTTGAGATTAATGTTAGACCTATTCTTTGTCCTGCATACTCTGAACACAGTCATGGGCAATGTCTGCTTGTACCCTGAAAAAGAAGGAATATACAGCAAAATCAATAATGTGATTCAACCCTAATTTCAGTTTAGTGATACAAGACTAATGATTTGACTGTTTGCTTTTTTTTTCCTTTCAATAAACCTCTGTTTTAATACGAATTTCTGAAGAAAGCTGAAAATAAGGTTTTTGAGGACAAACATAGGAGTTCTGGCTTACAGGCATTGATTTTTTCTGATTCAGCATCAGAGGAGACATAAGCTACCAAGAATATGTTTGCCATACAATCGAATCTCACTGCTGCACACATCACATTCAATACTGCATTACAAGAGGGCTTTCCTAGACCTTGACAACTTCTTCCAAGGCCATAGGAACTGAAACTGTGTCATTGCTCCTGAACTCATGAGCCGAGAAAATATTACTGCATTTTTCTGTTTTGTTTTGGTTTTTTTCCCCCCAGGATATTTTAGTGAGCTGACATGGTTGTCAGTCCACTTCCTGCACATTTAAGAATCAGATGTCTAAACACCAGCAGAGATGGCCAGTGACCAAAACAGGTGAACAAACACATACTTTTAAGCATGTGATTAGGATATTGTGTAATGTGGGATCCCCAAGAAGGCATGAAGTAGATCATTGCGGCTGTGACCTCTCTTCTTTGTAACCAAAAGTCTGCTCCTTGGGAAGTAATTTTGCAATCCATCTCTTTGCTTACTGTCATGGCTTGGACATGGACTTTTTTTTCTTGAGATTGAGCAGACCCACCCTTTTCAGCTCCATAAACCACACACACCTGTTGTAAAATTAGCTTTCCAGAGCTTTGCCTCTGTACCTACTGGCTTTCTCATCTCCTTCCCTGACTCACTCCCCAGTTTTTTTTCCAGGGCACCTTGCCCTCCTAATCACAGGCTGCAAAGTAAATGCACTTTAAAGAGAAGTCACTGCAATTTGGGCACAAATGAAAGCAGCCTGGAATGGCAATAAGATGGCAGTAGTAATGCAGTCAGAGAATCCAACCCTGTATAGACAAACTCTTAAAAATCTAGTGATAGTCACTGCAGTTTTGGTGTTATTTCTGCTGCTAAAGCTTCTAATTAAAAAAACTATTAAACGTGCATCAATTATTAATTTGAGTCCCCTAGATCGTTTCTGCTAAAATTAACATTTCAGTTGCATGAAGGATCTTTTAATGAACCACCACTAACAAGAATATCTCTCTAATTAACTCAATGTCTTTAAAACAACAAGGCAATCTTTGGAGTAGTGTGCTCTTATCCCTGCATCAATTATGCCTGAAACTGAGATTTTGTAAGATTTGTCATGCCTGTTAGAAAATAAGAAAAAATTATCAAAGACTAAAAGAAAAATTGTATTAAAGCTCACTCACCTTTATACTTTGCTGTTGAGTCTGAAATAACGTGTAGTATTTGTGGGGAGCAAAGGTTTTAGATAAAAATTCAAGGGATTCAAACCAAGTTAGAAATTTACACTTTGCCAGAAGAACATCCATGTAAGAAGGTTTCAAGAGGCTGGAGACTACTCAGACAAGAATCATAGATTTTGGTCAGCAAAAAGGCAGGAGGAAGTGAAGGGTCTGTCCCTTTCCCTGAAGGACTCCTGAGCATCTACACTTCCCTTTGCAGTCTTTCCTTGGGCCTCAGGCTGATCATAACAGCAAAGATGTCCCACTATCAGAGTGGTTTCCTTCAATACACGGACCTTGAGTCAGAGCAGCATCCTCATTCAAGCACAGTGCTTCAACACACATTTGCTCCTTCCTCAGGCCAGCAGAGCGGCTGCATCTCTCTCTAGAATCTTTATAAGTCTCTTCTGCTGCTCCCTCTCTCCCTCCACAGCAGGGGTGGACAGGCAGTCCACTTACTGGTGGTGTGAGTGCCTGTGGGCAGCCCATCCTCACGTGCTCAGCATCTTCTAAGCCGACAGAATGCTTACAAGTTGGAGTGCTGAGGGATGTGCAAAGATTCATGCAGCCCCCAGGTGCTTCATCAGTTTAGACAGAAGGGAAATATAACCATAGGTTGGTCTCTAACTTGAGAGCCCTCCTGGAAACCCATCAGTCTAGGACTGAGACTTCAGATGTGATTCATTCCCTCTCTGGAGCAGAGCTCACACTCCGTCTATGTCCAGATGCCCTTCTAGACTAACACTAATGCACCAGGTTGATGATTAAAAGATTTTAAACCTTAGAGGTTTTGGAGAAGTAGGCAATGTCCACACAGGTGAAAAAAAGCAAGCTGGCATGGAGATTTGTTTTCCCACCACGACTTATTTTAAATTGAGTGGTAAGAAACAACAATCCTCACCTCTTGCTCAGTTCCTCAGCAGAGCATCACCATTTTCAACTTAACACCTTGATGCTTTGATCTTGAAATTATGCAATTTATGGGGCTTATATCCTCAAAGATATTTAGTCATCTAAATAGAACCTTATGTAGACATTGTTGATCACTCAAGACCTAGATAAAGTGTAATTAATAATCCCTTAAAATTACATGTACTTCCTTTGATATGCCATCTTTCACAGACAGGGTGTAGCTGATGCTGTGGCAGCCATGGGTCACTTGATTATGAAAGCCAGGAAGATTAATACACTCTTTCCCCACAGGCTGACACAGCTGGATGTGTGCAGAAAAAAGCCAGAAATGAAGACAGTGTAATAAAAATTCCTACATGCACTCCTTGAATATTGCATGCATTGCAGCTAGATGAAGTCTATGTTCATATAATCACCTAGCTCTTTTCAAGATTCTTTTCAAAATCACTACAACCAATTCTTAAGTAATTCAAGGTCTGCCTTTACCTAGGACTGCAAACTACCTAAAACTGCTTATCCATTATCCAAACAATTTTAAAGGCCTGCATTTGAAAAAAAATCCCCCAAATTCCCAGGTACACTTATCTCAGAGTTTTTATCACTGCTTGGAGAATAAGATTTTAAGGACAAAAATTTTACATTTGAAGGACACTTTCTGAAAACCTATCAAATGTACCTGAGAAAGGCACCTCTTTTATAATTTCTTTTCTTAAGCCACAATGGGGCTTACACATTATACATGGAATAGATCACATTTTTCACAGTTAAAATCTATTTGTAAACAGAATTGTACCAGCTCACTTATATGTAATAGAAATAGAATGAAATAGAATTGAAATTAAATAGAAAACATCCAAGCAAGGTAACGACTATGTCTGAAAACAGAAAAAAACAAGTTTTCTATTCCCAATTCCCACATTGTGTACTCCAGTGTCTCCATTCCCTACCTCCTCTTTCCCACCCAGTCTGATAACTTCTGCTTTTTCACAGGAAAACAAATCAAAACAACGATGATAAAAGTAGCATGAGGAAACAGGTAAATAACAAAAATCCTTGAATGCTGTGGGAAATCTTCCAATTTTTTCCAGTTTGCATATAAGTATGAGCCCCCCTGATGTTTTCTTCTGCTGTGGTGCTGTGCTCCACAGCAGAAGAAATAATATAAATAAAGAAGAAAAAAAAAATCTGCTTGAAACCTGAGATCATGCCACCTCCTCAAAGGCTGAGTGCCTGGGCTCAGGTCCCTGAGAGCTGGACACCCCAGGGGACCACTGATGTTCCAGTTTTATGGCTTTCTTAAAAAGTGAACACTGAAGATTGATGTGTTGTACCCATCTCACTACAACATCTACAAACACAGATTAGATAGGCTGTCAGGGCCAAAGTGTTATGATTAAGATTCAAGAGAGCTCTTGTTCACTTTTAATAAAATTATTTACCTGAGGCTATATTTAATTACCTGAGTCTTTAGCCCCTACTGCATTCAGCATTGATACTTCCCCATGATCTGCTGTGTATTTATTTTCAGCTGTTGTGACAGAGAGGTTTTTGGCATTGTCATTAGCAGTTCTCTGATTGTCACGTAAGCATCTAAATATTATTGTCACATCTTTATAAGCTTACGCCAGGGCAGCAGCAGCAGGGAACAGAGTGAAAAGAAGTGGTTTAGCACAGGCTGGGAGAAAGCAGAGAGGCAGGCAGAAAGAGGCAGAGCTTTTCCTTTGCCTCAGCGTCTGAGATATATAAGGATATATGTACATTTATATTAATTTGTGTTCTGGGGTTTTTTACAGAATGGCTTTCTGTGGAGGCAGTGATGATCTACATATGCTCTTTCACTCTCTTTTGTGGCAAACCTGACCTTTTTCCCTAATGCAATATGTGAAGAATCAGTTTTAACTCTACTTCAAACATCATCTCTAAGTCAGAAGTTTCTCTGTGAAGAGGGGACTGTACCTTGCACTGAGAAGACAAAATGAACTTGGTGTAAGCACTAATGAATGAATAAATCAGCTGAGAGCACACACCACCAAGGGAGACAGCAGCATCTGCTGATTAAAATGAGATGGGAACAACTGATAGTAAAGCTCTTTTTTTGTCCCCTGCATATACTTTCTGTGAAGCCTTTCACAGATTATATTATTAGTACAATATGATGAATATGCTCAGCATTCTCTCTGTCTTTCCCCCTTGCTCTGACGCTGCAGGCTGCATGGGCTGCCAGAGGCGACTGCTCCTGCGTGTGGATATACAGAGGCTTTAGCTGGAAGAGATCAGTTTTGTATTTTCTTACAATAAACAAGATCAAAGATAGGCCCTTTCAGAAAGTGCTTTAGATTCTCATTTCATGTGACTGGAAGCTTGAAAAACATTTCTATATTACTTACGTGTTTCAGTTTTCTAAACACATATTCTTCTCTACAAACAGTGTGAAATCAAAGTGAGTGTAATAAAATGCATGAAATTTCTTGTTAATATGTGAAGAACAATTGATTTGGCATTATTCAGATTTTTATAACCCTCTGCAATTTCAAAGGCTTTGCAATCTCATATATAAATGCTGATACAAGGAAACTGACATCTTTATTTTTCAGCTATTCTTCCTTTTTCCTTTTTACTGTAAATGAGATAGAACTCTGTAAGACTTCATAAAGATAGCCAGATGCAAAACTAAGAGTCAGGGAAATACTTCATTGATTTAGCTGTGAACAGGAGAAATGAAGTGAATACTTCACATGAATTTAATCCAAACAGAAACTTCAGAATGAGGTGAATCTCTTCACATGAATTTAATCCAAACAGAAACTTCAGAATTTGCTGTGAAATGTTTGCCCTGGAAGACCTCCGTCCAGCACCAGAAAGATCTTTCATATACTCGTGACAGCTGAAAGGTAAGTTTGCTAAGACTATTCAGTGTGGAAGAAGTAGAAGACTTTAGAAAATGCTGGAGGTCATAGCCCAGCTGGCTTGCTGTGCCTGTCCTACTTTTGGGAAGAGACATGAGAAGGGGAGCTTACTCCTTTGAAACTGGGAGGAGTGAGGGCACTCCATTGAGAGGATGATGAACTCTGAGTCTCTGCAGCCCCCGTACATTGTAAATTTGGTGTTGTTTAGGTTTGAGACATCAGGTGGAGAGAAAAGTCTGGGAGGTCCCACTGTGGATCCCCAGTGGTGGGGAGCCCTCTGTGATCTGGCAGATGGATCAGCTCAACATCACAGCAGACTGAGGTCTGGCCAGAATGCTAGAAATGCCCAGCAACACATCACAGAGCACACTGCGGCTATGTCCAGGATTTCAAGCAACACCTTTTGAAATCTGATTTAAACATTGATTTTGGGCCCTAATTATGGTAGGAGAGGCTGTTGTTTAAACCCACTGAGTCCTTGTGTGTGTAGAACTACAATAAGTCACTTCTTTCTGACCTAGCATTTCTTCTTAGGCACCCCAAATGAGCATGTATTGTGTGATCAATGGAGTTGGGTGCTTACACTGCTCACTGGGACACTGTCCCCTTTTGCTATGACAGCACAAAGGCTGAAAACATAGCAAGAGAGCTGTATTCTTCACATAAACAGTGCTGACACTTCCTTTGTTCACAAACCACAGACTCAGCTGGGATATTTTGATGGTTTTCAGCCACCTTGAGTACTTTTTTGAAACTTTTGCCCTGAGTCACAAGGGATAAAATCTTACCCTTTCAAATGGAAGTGCCTCATTTAGCAATTGGAAGAAACAAATAGAAACTTTAAGAAACAAATAAGATGTCATAATTTTGTAAGACTTGTGACTTAGTAGCTGGAGCTAGCAGCAGGGAAGCTTTCAGGAGCAGACAAATGCTGCTGGTGCTGGTTCTCACTGCTGTGTGGGGTTAGCCTTAAAGCCCCAACAGATATATGTCAACCAGCTTTGCATGGACTAGTTTGGCTACAAGGAGCAGGACAGCAGTGGGGCAATCGCACTGCCTTTGTGGTCCAAAACCCAGGAAGTTAACCCAGGAAGAACGCCCCACAAGAAGGACTTCTTCCAAGATCCAGGCTAGGTCCAGTCTGACATGTGGCACTGTACAGACCTGAGCTTTCTCATGGAGGCAAGAAAACTTACTTTTAATGAGGACAGCAGTGATTCACTGTCCAGCCATCCCCTTCTGTGAGTGAGGATGGAGAAAATCCTACAGTGGGATACACTTTACTTCTTGATCCTGCTTCCCTGGATGCCTGGCCGTGACTCCTTGAAAGCACAACAGCAGTCAATCATAGAGTCATAGAATAATTCGGATTGGAAGGGACCTTTAAATGTCACCTAGTCCAATAACCCTGCAGTAAACAGAGACATCTTCAAATAAATCAGATTGCTCTGAGCATCACCCAACCTGACCTTGAAAGTTTCCAGTGATGGGGCATCCACTACCCCTCTGAGAGACCTGTTTCATTGTTTCATCACCCTTGTTGTAAAAAATCTCATATCTAGTGTAAATCTACTACCCTTCTTTAGTTTAAAACCATTATCCCTTGTTCTATCACTACACTCCCTGCTAAAAAGTCTCTCCCCACCTTTCCTATCAGCATCCTACAAAAAAACCCCTCTTTTTGAGTTTTATGGAATTATGCAGACTGAGACTGTCCAAAATATTTCAATAAATTTGCCCTGTAAACTCAGGCTTTCAAAACAAAACAAAAGAAAGCCCACCCTTTATTAAGAATCATATTTACCCAAGCACTCTCTTTTGGCATTTTCAAAAGGACTAATTTCCATTTTTCCATCTAAAATGAGTTTCAGTTTTAGTAAATTTTATAAAGAAAGGTCCTGCAGATAAAACAGTTCAAAAGAAGTGGAAAAATATTAAGAATAAATGTTGCTCATCACAAAATACTGCACCTTTACCTTCTTTTCAACTACCAGTACAGAAAAAAGTTGCTAAGTAAAAGCGAGATTTTTCCCATGGATTCTGAGGCAACAATAAATAAAAACACAACAAGAAAAAATCAACCAACCAAAAACCCCCAAAACCCCCAAAAGCAACAACAAAACCAAACCACAACAACAACAAAACAAAACAAACAAACAAAAAAGCCCACCAAATCAAAAAAATCCCCAACAAGCAGCCAAACCCCAGTTGTTCATATAGTTTTAGTAAAAATGACAGAGCATTTCAAGAAGGATGTGCAGGTACTTGAATGGTTCAGAGGAGGACAGCAAAGCTGGTGAAAAGGCTTGAAGGAACATCCTGTGAGGAGTGGCTGAGGGCTTTGGGCTTGTCTAGTTTGGAGAGAAGGAGGCTGAGGGATGACCTTGTTTCTCTTTCAGCTTCCCAAGAAGGGGAAGCAGAGAGGGAGGTGTGGATCTAGATGCATGGGAATGGCTCAAAGCTGCACCAGGGAGATTTAGACTGGGCATTGGGAATAATTTCTTTACCAAGAGTGGTCAAACACTGGAACAGGCTTTCTAGAGAGGTGGTGGATGCCCCAAGACTCAGTGTTTAAGAGACTTTTGGACAAGGTTGCTAACATGCTAGCACCTTTTGGTCAGCTGTGAAGTGGTCAGGCAGTCGGACTAGATGGTGCTTGTAGGTCCATTCCAAATGAAATATTATTCTATTCTACTCTATTCTATTCTAATTTGGTAGACAATTTTTCTGTGTCCATGGGAAGAACAGAAACTAAGAGAGGTGATCCCTCCAAAATATAAAATATCATAAAGACAGAGCCTTCTTTTCACAAAGAAAAATTATTTGTATTAGACACTTTTCTCCTGTCTTTTACTGACGTTGGCATGATTGCCTTCTATATAGTCTAGTTTGAAATCAAACATAAACCTTACAGAAATTGGTATTTTAGCCCAGTCAATGGCTTGCTTTCCCACTTTGACAATGTAGATGTTAGCACCTTGAACTGACCTTCTCTAAATCCCTCAGGAGGTACATTAGAAACATTCTCTTCTCTCCAAGCTGAATGCTTTTACGAGGGGTCCAGAGCTGGCTCAGAGCCTGCCAGCAGCTGCCTTTGGCTTCTAGCCTGCTATAAGCCTGTTTATTTGCACTTTATATCAAGAGCCATAGATGTGCCAGAAAAAACTATGAGGGCTTCCTCCAGCATGAAAGAAATATTACAAACTAAAACCAGAAATAGTTTGGAAAGAGACAAGGATTTCATTCTTTCAACGGCTTATATGAAGCTGTGCCACTGCTACAGAAGAGTGCACACGTGAGGTCCCTGCTAAAATGTCAAAGAGAAGAAAATCCATTTTGTTTCACAAGGTTAAATGGAAACGTCAGTCTGATTGACTGATGCTTTTAAAAGAGAGACTCAGTATCTGGTAGAAGGACCCAAACTGGCTTTTACACTTCATTTGTTCCCATCCTTTGGACAGCAGTGTGTCTGTGAGGGCAAAGTTGCCCTCCCCTCCTCGGTGCAACTGTGAGGACTGTCTCTGAAAGGCTGTCACCTTGCCATTAATGCTCTGGGGGAAAATTATCCCCAGTGCTAAGCTCACTGGCTTCATGAACTTACATGTAGGATGAATTTGACTAACAGTTCCCATGTGAAGGATTACCAGAAGACCTGCTGTCCTTGTGTATTTTATAGATGCACATTTTATACAGACAGTGAACTAAGCTTGGGTCTCAGCTGTGACCAAAGTGACCAACCGGTTGCCCTGGACTAAATGCTGTAAAAAAACCCTCCCTGTGAAATAGTCTCACTTTTCTTTATATATACAAAGCTGGTGAGTAAAAAATATAAACCTAATTGAGAAATGGCTAATGTACTTTTTAATTTATTGCCTTACCATCACTGCAAGTATATCCAATAATCCATTACTAAAGCAAGCCTCTTATTTTTTCTGCAGTTGCAGTGTGTAATGCACTGTTCTCAGTTTAAATGGAGGTACCAAGAGTAATTGTTGCCCAATTTACTAGATGGCTTTGGCTGTTCTTTTTTCATGGTCTAGTCAATTTTAAACCTGTTAAGACAAATTAATCTGTGCACAACCATGGCACACCCTGAGCTATAACTTTCAGTAGTGTGTATGCACATGTCTTGTGGGAGACAACTGGAATGAAAGAAAAAACATGGGTGCAGGAGATGAGAGTCTTCTGATAAAAGTACATATTTTACTGCTTTCAGATTTTGTCACTTATTTAAACTTTCCCATTGATGTAAAATTTCCATCTTTCAAGATAATTTTTTCGACAGATTGCTGTTTTAAGACTAGCAGATAGACATAGAGTTTAATGACATGACACTGTCATCTACTTGGTAAGATGCTGAAACATCAGAGATATTTCTATCTCTGATATAACAGAAAAAGTAAAAGAAAATATCTCCATACTTGACCTCTAAGATAATTTTCGTGGTTTGTGCCAAGCTTTCATATTTTTACCTAACTGCTGAGCTTAGCAGAACACATCACTGATTGCATGAAAAGGTTGTAGTAAAGCTGCTGCATTCAGTTTAGGTTAAAGCACTGATATTTCCTTTGCACAAAAATATATTTTATGTTGTGTCCTCCTAATCCATACTGACCCTGCAAATCCACACACACAAGTACATTTTTCCTTTATCATGGAATTAGATTGAAAATAAACCCATTCTAGTATGGTAAACTATATAAGTTAGAGTTATTTGTTATTTAATGTATTCTGCTTGCAGAAATAAATATGGATATTTACTGTTTGGAGCTAGATGGGGTAGCTGAATTTTTAAAATTTAATAGAAGGGGCTGAGAGAATAAAGGTTCATCCTGGAAAGTGAGGTTTCACCTTTTCATATTCTCAGGGAACAGCCAGCAAATGGGTACAGCATCATTACTGCCTCATGACAAATGCTGCTCACGTCCAGCAATGCTTCTGAGACCATTCTGAAGCGACCACTCTGCAGGAGGAAGTGCCCATTATGTGACACACCAAATTAATGCTCTCCATTTATAGGCTGACCCCATGAGTTGAAGAGCACTGTATAATGCATGATGCTGCATAATTGAAGCAGGAAAACTGGAGCACAAAGTATGGACAAGAGAAAATCACTGGCAAAGGAAAAGAGCTCTTCCAGTTTTTCTTATATCTCTGTCCTTAGAAATGTGACCTCAACTAAATTAATGTTTCAAAAACTTTGTAGAACTAGCCAGTCCATTATACCGAGGTGGGCGTGACTACGCTTCGCTCTGTACAAAGTTATCACCATGTCATGAAGCTGCATGGACCTGTCAGCGTCGCTAAGTGATTTTTAGGGTTTTCTATTTAATCATTTGTGTTTTCATCTTCTACATAATAAGCGAAAATCATGAATAGCTCACAAGAACTTCATAAAGCCCTGCCCAATACTTCTGTTTTTTGCTGCGGTGACCTGTTGCTATATATTCCCTAAAAATATTTAAACAGCTTTGAACCCCCTTTTATTAGCTTCATGCAGACTGTGTTTCTTAGTTAGCTTGCAAAAAAGTCAGGGAAAAAGTTTGTATAAACTTTCTGGAGTCTAGTGATGTTGTTTTACTGATCCTTCTCTCTTCTTTAGAATTGTTGCACTCTCAGGAAGGAAATCAATAGTTTGATATAATATGTTATTTAGAATTTCATCTTGGCCCTTTTCTTAAATGCTTGCTATTTTCCCAGCACCTGCAGTTGTTTGTTGAGTAACTCATCCCAATAGTTTCCCTGGCTCTGAAGTTGAGCACAGCATCTTAAACTCTCCAGCAGTTCCTGTATCTCCTGGTGGAAGATGGTGCTACAATCATTCATCTTCCACCTCTGAAGTGTCACCTGTCCTCAGCAGGCATTCTCAAAGATGACCTCTGATTGTTGTGAGATTAGTTCAGCCTATTCTTTAAATATCTTATAATAATTTTTATCAGGCCCAGCTGGGCTAAAAAAAACACAGCTACACTCTCTTTCCTAAACTTTACCTTTTATATTCTAACCTAACTTCTTGCCTTTTAATGCTGATGTTAGTTCAGTTAGTAATCCTCCTACAGCCACATATTATGGTGAAGAATGAAGAAAAAAGAGACACTAAAATATTTCTTCTCTTTTCCTGACATCCATCCATAGCTTTAGCTTTGCTGTTTAGAGCCATTCCCCTGCAGGGAAGCCAAAGACCAAAGGACAAAGGTCCACACCAGATACCTGCAAATGTCTTTCTACTCCCTCTAGTAGATGGTAAAAAATGAGGTGATGTTCATCCACACAGACGCAAGATAAAGACCTTGACAGGCATAAATGAAAATTATAGGGATTCTGTAGAAACTTCACACTTAAGGGTAGAAATATGAATTTACATATATAATCATCTGTCTCTTTTCTATTTCATTTTCAAAATTGGATTTAAAAAGGGCACCTTTTTCCCTTCTCATTTTTTGGAAAGTTGCCAGAAAGGAACTAGAAGGTTTGATTTCCATGCCATTATACTTGCTATGAGAAAGGGGGAGAATAGAAGATAAGCATCATCTTCCTGTGGTGTGATCAAAGCAAATAGCTTCCCCTCAGTTTGAAAGAGAAAGGACCTAAGTGTGAGTCAGTGCGTTCAAATGATATATTCCAACTAATTTTAGTCCCCTAGACCATGGCAGTGTGAGGAATGGTAGAAAATTAGCTGATGCTAGTGACAAAATTTCCCAGAAATGAGCAATGAAAAGTGACACCTGGAATATAATTTCTTTTCAAACAGGCTGCTTATTCATCTTCAAAATGTCCTTTCAACTGAGAAGTAGTTTAACTATGTAACTTCTTAGCATGCATGTAATAACCAAAATATGGCAGCATTCCCTAATTAATTTTTCACACCTATTTCTATTACATAATCCATTGGAAATCCATCTTACTCATTATATCTTGGGCTGATTGAGAAGCTGGTAATTATCACTACGTTAACAACAACTGAATTGCAGCAAAAGTAAACTATAATTATTTACTGGTTCTTAAAGGTTAATAATAGAGGGCTGTGCATCCTCAGGGCTAAATAATGTTGTCAAAATGTATGCAGGGAAAATTTAGGCTGAAAATATTTTCCTGCTATCAGCAAAAGAATTATGAGCATGAAATGCATGTAATAACAAGTTGTTACTCAGAAGCAATTACATTTACACTGTAGTTTTCCACTAGAAAAGCAAAGGCATAATTATCTACTAAATTAAAACTTCTGATTTCTCACTAATAATCAAAAACAACATTATTATTTGTGTAATAATGACACAAACATGACAATAAAACAACCAGGATGAATATAGCTTTGATGTAATCATAAATAATGTCAGCAGCAGCCAATAAGAATCAGACAGCCTATTGAATTTGCCAAATGCAGAAAAAATTATTAAAGTGCATAAAATATGAGATGAAGGCATTTTAAGGAGAGGATTATTCCAAAGCACTGGACCAGGATCCTGTTGCAGGATTAGTACTTGTTTTTTTCCTCTGCTGTAATTTGAGCTTTTGTAAGGAAAAACTGAGATGAGTAGGGAACCTTTCCCCATGACTCAATTTCTGCTGGGTTAAATCTGTGGGCTCCAGCACTAATTTTGGATGGACTTTTCAGGAGCAAGTGTGGCAAAACCGGCGAGTTCTTACTGCTGTTAGCTCTGAGGCACCAGGGTGTGCAGGTGCCAGAACTCACTTCTGCAGCCCAGAGGAAGAACAGGCAGCCCCAGTTCTGCGTGAGGAACGTGCGCTGCACCCGCTGCTCACCAGGCATCTACACGTCCCGTCTGAAGGAGGCTGCTTTTCCTGTGGGCAGGTTTAGACTACAAGCTTCCTTCTCCAGAGGCAGCCTACCACCCCACAAGAGCCTCCCTGGCCCAGTTCAAAGCTGTTTGAGTGGAAACTGGAGTGCGTATTTAGAGGAAGTGCCTATTTGTGGAACCGAGATTTTAAACAAGTGTGGCAATTAATGCCAAGCTGGAGTTTGTGTACGCTAGATATGTTTCCTCTGGGAAATTAACTGAGTGAGAAATTATTAATTTCATATAGCCCACCTGATGCTCAACATGGAGTTTCTTTTTTCTGTCAGTTGCACAAAATTTATACATTTTAATGCAGTACACTCTTCAAGAAATCGGCAAAGAATATTCCTCCTAAGTTGTACATTACACATACTGTCACATCCAACCAAGGACTCCGAAACTTTACACCTTAATATTCAAAAAGTAAAAGGCTAAAAGACATTGCTGTTTATGAGATGCAATGAGAAAAAAAATTATTTTTGTGCAAGGTGCCTAGATGAAACTGGCAGGCAGATCAATATGTTATCCAGCAGCTGAATGGAGGAGAGGTATATTTGTTTCCTACAGCACTGCAATTGCAAAAATGAGTCAGAGAATCAGCCTATCCATAATTTTATGAATATTTATTATCTTGCCATATAGATCTTGCTTCTATTTATAATATCTTTTAAATATTCAGTACTCTCTAAAATTGCCCATAGAAATGTAGAGGCATGGTCTTATTATATACCTCATTGTATTATAAGAAATAATTTTTCATAATAAAATAGAAAGAAAATGAAAGTTATATTTTAATTGAAAGTTTTATAAAGAAAAAGAGTAATGAACGATGAACTGGTACCTTAACCAGTCCTTTTCTATACTTAGTTATCTCTAGAAACTTCCACAAACCAGATATTTAAATGAAAATGGATTGCACTTTTACAGGCTGTGCTTTTGACAATTTTTTCATAAAAACCTAGGAGGAAAAATTTGATAAAAAAAACACGTTCTCAGTTTGAAAGTTCAGTTACTCTTTGATTGAAAACAAGACGTTTTGGTTGCTTGTGTGTCCTAGTTTCATTATGAAACACCTGTAAGTATTACCTGTGGCAAGCACAGACCTTTCTCGTGAGAAATTTTTCTCTTCTTCTTCCTGTGTTTTATAAACAAAGATAAAGTTTGAATGTTATTGACACGGTCTGTGGAGATATGGGCGGTTCAAGCTTAGCCAATCGGCTTGGGGGGAGATTTTGAACTGGCCCAATCCGAGTGATCTTTGAAAGTCTATATAAGTTGGAATTAATTAATAAAATTAAAATTTTTGCCACATTGAAAAACTAGACTCTTTCTCTCTGTTAACGGTTCAACAGTGACAATTACAGGTGATGTTAAGAGCCTGAGCTATAACCAAGCATGTCTGACTCACCTCACTGAAATGCTGGTAGGAAAAATTTTGAGCCCTGGGTGAAACCAGACCCATAGGTCAGCCATGTTGTTGGAATCATTTTTCTCATCACTGAGCTTCCTGAGATTTGTGGTTGCTTCAACTTTTGCAAGGTTTCACACCAGAGGGGAGTTATTGGTCTGTGTCATGGTCTAATTGAAATTTGGGTAATTCATGATCTGTCCTCCTGAGACCTTCCATGATTGTGTACATGCAACTCAAGTAGGCATCACTCCTCACTTCAGAATCCATGGATAACCTGAATTTCAGGGGCTGCACTGGGTTCCACACACAAATTTTATTTCAGCAGTGTGTAATGGACATCCTATGAGTAAGACAGGAAAATAAAAAAGGGATTTCTGTGAAGTCTGATGTTAATTGGTGTCATCCTAATGAATTAATAAGCATGAACTTATTATGCTTATTAATGCTTATTATGAATGTATCAGAGGAGTCAGATTATTGAAAAGCCACTCAACAACAGTGTTTATAGATAAGATATTGTGGGTTAGATCTGGAGGTGATGATATTCAGGGGCTTTATGCTGATTTGTATCAGCTTAGGGATCTTGTCCTTTGGAAGAATTCCATTGTACATCAGAGGAAGGTACTAATTTTCCCAGGAGATTGCCCAACTGAAAGCTATAGATCAAACTCTGCATACTTCTAAAAGCAGCCCTTTTGCCTCTGGTTTCAATTCAAAAGGTAGCAGGAGGAATTTTTTTCTATATATTCAATTGTCCCTTAGTTTAAACCGCAGTAATTCACCCTAATTGCAGAACACTTTGAGTTTAAGGATGAATCAAACCTCTTAGGTATAGAACTTTAAATTACTGCAGGTCTTTAAAGAAACTACCTCTTGCATTTCCAGCTATATCTGTAAGTCCAAATTAAAAAACATAAAAGAGTACATACTGCAGGTCCCTTTTTTCTTTTCTCTCACACTATCTTATAACAGCATAACTTCCCTGTTTTTCCTGGAGCTGCTTATCATTTATACTGGTGAGAGACTAAGATAATCTCAGTTCATCTGCAGATATATCGGAAAGGGAATAGGTGAAGAAAATGTACAGCTTGGGTTTGCATTCACAGCTGGACTAAAAGAAATCTATTTTGGCAAAATACAAACCTCTATCAAACAATCTGCCATCTCGATTGCATTGTTTTATACCATCTTCTGCCTGTCAGCTTTTGATTTAACCCCTCTAGCAGCTGCTATGACCTGAATTCCAGAACAGATCAGCAGAACCCTCAGCCTGAATAACCAGCTGAATAACCCTCCTGACTCCCGTGGATCCATTGCCTACAGCTCGGTTTGGTGCTCACTCACAGGTGTGCAGAGGTACTTGCCATGCTATGGAATGTCCCCAGGGCTGGCAAACAGGACAAGAATATGTGTCCTCCTGAAATGAAAGCTGCAGGGAAGGAGAACCCTGTGACCCTTTGACTGATGAAGCTGAAGGCATTTGCCTCATCCCTTGCATCTCCACAGAGGCACCAGGGACACCTGTAAGCTGTTAAAAAGCACCTCCACTTCAGTGTCCAAACCTGGAGATGAATCTTTCCCTATCCATCAGCTAAGAACCCAAATCTTTATGCCAGGGAGTAATTTTAAGTGCATGCTAAATCAGAGCTGGAAAAGTTGAGAACATGCTCAACTACTAGGGCAGCTACTAGGTATGTCCTCATCTCTCAAGTGGCATTTTAGGGCACTGTTTTCCTGTCACCCTGTGAACTTCTGCTCTCTTGGGAGTCTCTCTGAAGTCCCTATAGGCTGTGCTCACACAAAAGCAGTGAACTGGTTATTAAACAGGTTTAAACTCTTAAATTTGTCATTTCAAAGTCGCAGGACATAGGAAATGCCTTAATGCTAAGCAGGGACTCCAGTTAGGTAGGTATGGCTTTAAAACATAAGCACAGGCAAAGAAGGAAAGAAAAGTAGCTCATACCAGCTTAGTTCTGTGATATACATTCTCATATTTTAGGCAAATAAAATATAAAGATTATATTTTGACTTAAATGAATAAAGTCTTATTATTAAACAAAAATAAACCTCCCAGAGTATTTGGGAGCTGGGTAACCTCCCAGGAACCTGAATATTTTAACAGCTCTCAGTACACTATCTCTGAAGAACCCATGACAAATTCATTCTTACCAACTCCTCCTTTAATGGAAGAAGAACTGTTAAAGAGTCAAGAGCATTTAAGACCTCATAACAGCTTTCTGACAAGACTACTTTAATGTCAGAAATTTTATGGTGAGCAAGAGCTATATAAAGATGATGATAGCATCTACTGTTTCTTTTTTTCAAATGGTTGTTTAAAATACCAGCCTCATTAAAACAGCTGCAGATGTCTTGTAAGATCCATACTGAAATGACTCCCAGGCCAATTTCTCATTTGAATCCCACAGACTGACACTTTTCCAGAAAGATTGCAAAACTGCATGATATTTATTCATTTTTAATTTTAGCATTGGCATAATGTCTTGAAAATAAAATGCACAAAGGGTGACACATGTGGTTGTTAATTGCAGTGTGTCAAATCTACGTTTTCATAAAAGAAAGGTGGTTTGAGTATACTGATGTACCTTCATAGACACACAGAATCATAGAACGGCCTGGGTTGGAAGGCACCTTAAAGATCATCTAGTTCTAACCCTTCTGCCATGGGCAGAGACCTATTTACTAGACCAGGTTGCTCAGAGCCCCATCCAACCTTGCCTTGAACATTTCCAGGGATGGGGCATCCACAGCTTCTATGGACAACCTGCTCCTGTGCCTCACCACCCTCACAGTAAAGAATTTCTTCCTAATACCTAACCTAAACTTACACTCTTGCAGTTTGAAGCCATTCCCCCTTGCCCTGTCACTACATACCTTGTAGAAAGTCTCTCTCCAGCTTCTTGTAAGCTCCCTTTGGGTACTGGAAGGCCACCCCAATTAGTTAACCCCAAAGCCTTCTCTTTTCCAGGGAGAAGAATTCCAATTCTCTCAGCTTTTCCTTGCAGAAGTGCTCCAGCCCTCTGATCATCATGGTGGCCTCCTCTGGAGTTGCTCCAGCAGATCAATGTCCATTCTGTGCTGAGAACCCCAGAGCCTGGATGCAGCCCTGCAGGTTGGGTCTCACCAGAGTAGAGGGACACAATCCCCTCCCTTGCCCTGCTGCCCATGCTGCTTTTGATGCAGCCCACGATACCATTCTCTTTCTGGGCTGCAAGGGCACATTGCCAGGTCATGTCCAGCCTCTCACACAAGTCCGTCTTAGCTGTTCTCATTCTATTCACTCTCCAGCCTGTCTTCACACTTGAGGTTGCCCTAACTGAGGTGCAGCATCTTTAACTTGGTCTTGTTAAACCTCATCAGGTTTAATCTTTTGAGCCTTTTCAGATCCCTCTGGATGGCCCCATCCTTCAGGTGTGTCAACTGCACCACTCAGATTGGTGTCACCTGCAAATTCGCTGAGGGTTCCCATGATCCTTTTGTCTATGTCATTGATGAAAATATTAAATAACTGGTTCCAATAAGGATCCCTGAGGGACACCACTTGTCACGCATGTCCATTGCCCTGACTGCCTCCTCAAGAGTTCTTTGCATTATTCCAGGCTGCTATTTAGGTCCTGGGAAAGTCTGATAATGCTGCTTCATGTGACCCTCCCTGTGTGGCAATAACAGTGGTCTACTCTGAAAGCCTCCCTGCAGCATCATCTGCTGGACTCTGATTTTGCTGAATGCCTGGAAGACAGCTGGACTGTGGTTCTTACTGTTGGGGAAGATGAAATAGGAAAGCCTTATAAATATGATTACCTGACAAAAGATGCTGAGAATATGGAAACCATAAGCACCTTACAACATGTAGACCTGTTTGGATTGAAGAGGCTAAACTATGCAGAGAACAATCCCCATATGCTTTGTCTGTGTCTATCAAGAATATCCCACACATCCGTGAGTACTTGTGGCGTCCCACCTTTAAGGAGAAGTGAGTGCCCAAGACTGAGAGGTGCTCATGGTTGCAAAGAAACTACAAAAGTCAAAGGGTCCTCAAAATAAACTTACGGAGTTTTATTACAAATTTTACATCTGGTATGGAAATCGGTATATTAGTGTCTTATCTTCTAGCACATGGCAGTGGGCTTTGAATAGGGGGTAGAGTGAAAGAAGAGAGACAGGGAGAGAGAAGGAGGGGAACAAAGGGAGAAAGAGAGACCACCAGTCCTGGCTTCAGCATCAATCCAGCTAATGGAGTATCCAGTATCTTGGGATGCAGGTGCCTGGCCTTTGTGGAGGGTGTTTTTGATATAGAAGTTTCCCCCCAATTAGAGATGGGTTTCTCACTCTCCATGCAAATGAGTTATCATGTGCAGTTCATCCCTCTAGACTTTTCTGGAAGTGGGCAGAGGGCTTTGGGTGTGTCTGGTGGTCTAGATGCCCCCCTACTGGGACGATTTTAGGTCAACAGCCCACATCTGTTTCTTGATTTCATTCCTGCCAGCCACTCAGGGGAACGAAAAAGATATCATAAAACTACACAGGGAAATACAGATTCAAGTTGTACCACAGGAGATATAGATTGGATATTAACAAAAATGTATTTACTGAAAGGATTATCAAGCATTGGAACAGGCTGCCCAGGAAAGGGTTTGGGCCCCCATCCCTGGAGGTATTTAAAGGACTTGCAAATGTGGCACTTGGAGTCATGGTTTGGTGGTACACTTGGCCCTGCTAGGTTAACAGCTGGACTGAAGGATCTCAGAGGTATTTTCCAAACTAAATGATCTATGATTCTGAGTATTTTCCTGAAAAAAACATACCTTGAGTGACTAACAGTTTGCAAAACTTCAATTTCAACATTTTTGCCCAGTAACTAACGAGCAAGTATTATTCCTTAACAGGAAATAATAATTAAATCTGAAACATTTATTCTCTTCTGCTTTTGGTGTCAGTTTGGCATAGCATAAAACTATCCCATTCTCTTTAACAATAATTTTGAATTTTGTATTTTCTTCTAAATGTGGTACTATTTTGATGCAGTTCATGACAGTGTTACTAAGTAATAATTTAATAATAAGACCACTTAGCCATTAAACAATTGCACCTGCTGCCAACAAGCCAATTCACTGTTGCTGGTGTCTATGAGTTGGTGTTCAACCCAGTATTCTTCCAGTTACCCACCCCTTGTCTCCTTCATGCTAATTATCAGCTTTGCTGCGGCTGCTAAATGCTGTATTTTGATCTGTGTGCATTTGGATTACATAGGGATTCTAGAAATAACAGCAATTTTATCTCAACACAGTTATTAGCAAGGGTTGTTAGTTTCAAGAAGCTGAAATGCTATTTTACAATTTCTTAGTGTGATGTTACCTCCACTGAGGAGCTGACAGATTCAAATATGATGTGTGATTTACTCTGGAAATATTGTAAAAATGTCAGTCACATTTCAGAATGGAAAAATATTGAAATTTAATATGTTTTTTCCTGGCCAAGGGTATTAATATTATTATGGCTTCATATAATATAGTTTTCCACTTTTATATGTTGTAATGACCAGTAAATATGTGGTTTTGTTATAAAAAATGTAGTTTTGATAGACATTAGCAGTTCAGGTTGGGAAAAAGGTAATGGCATGCAAGGCCTTTTCCCTCAAACATAATGTTTTGAAATCCTGGGTACAATTTTACAGTGAGAATTGTCAAATGCCTTTGAAAGGTGATGACTACTTAGTGCCTTTCTTTAAATTATTATGGTGGGTTTAGCCCAGGCACAGCATTCACATCTTGATTATCTGCTGCTAGCAGAAAAAATATAGAGCAACCTCTTTTGAAAGACTAATTTTGAATGTCCAGAGCTAATGAAATGAGGACTGCTTTCACATGGTCCCAGTGGGTAAGGGAAGATGCGAGTTCAGATGAGACTGCCCCTGCAAAAATGCTCTTACACACTTGCTCAGATCTCAAGTTGCTTTCCTTTCCCATTATGCTGAAAAAAAGCTCCTGAACATGAGAGATACAGGACAGATTCCAAGTGTAAAATACAGAAAAGTTCAGCCAGATCTTTATGTCCACTTCAAGACCCTTTGCATGATTAGGATTGTGGAAAGGAATTCTGAAACCACTCCCAGTGTTATTGAAGTGGTTATCTCAATTTTTTTCTCATTTGGGGCTGGAACTAGATGATCTTTAAGGTCTGTCCCAACCTAAGACTTTATATGATTCCAGGTTTCTATGATTCTGTGGTCATGTTAACTGCACAGAAATGACTAACATGTTTGAAGACATTTGCAAAGGCTCTTGCCCCCAAAGTTGCTCTTTGGGGAGAAATAAATCTGTCTCTCTAAGCAGCAGACCTTAAAGCCAGCCAGCCACAGGAGGTAGCTTTGACATGGGAGATGCTCGTAACTGGAAAAGCAGTTTGGGAAAGAAAGCTTCAGATGTAGCCCTGATCCTAACCCTGATGATAATGCTAACCCTGCCCTCCTTTGCAGATTTGAGGGAGGAGCTGTGGTTCCCGCTGCTGCTGAAAAAAAAAAAAGCACACTGCCACAATCATCTGGGTTTGCATTCCCAATTTATATAAATACCCAGATCATCCACCAGAAGCCAAGAGGAGCTGAGACACCACTGAGCCACAAAGAAGGTAGAAGGAGAAACACCATACAGGTGGGAGCACCTGATGCCTGGGTGGGTTTCTGAACAGCAGCGTGGCACAGCAAGGACTGCTTACATGTGAATTTGTTTTCATGGCAACACCTTCTTCTTGGCACCTTCTGCAAGATAACTGCAGCAGGCTCTGCTGCTAAGCATGGTGTTTATATTTGGCGACACGGACTCTAATCACTCTGCTTTTATATCAGATGAAGCTCAAGGGTGAAGAAGTACATAGGTGCTTTTATGAGACCAGACAGAATATATCTTGAGAGGTGGCTTTGGATTTGATAATAGCAACAGTGTTTTCTTGAGGTAATTAATACCAATATTATAAGAAAAAGGAAGGCTTAGTGTTACAAAGGTCACCACTGCTGTTTTTCTGTGCTAGCATACTGAAGATTCTTTCATTCAGTATGCTATTCAGTCCAAGGACTGTTTTAATTGTCAGAACTTGAAGTATTGATTAGAGCTGATGAAAAAGAGATCCCTGGTATCAAAAAGCTTTGAAGAACAGCATAATATGAATTCCAGTCATGTGTGTGCCCTTTCACGAGTTACTATAGGCTTGATGATCGCAGTATCCCCTAAATGTGCATTAGCATTGATCACCTGTTAGGCATATGTGACACCTTTAACTGAGATAAAAGACAACTTCTTCCAATTCTTTTCCTCTCCTGTGGTAATTAGGAATAATACCATTGAGTGTTCACGGATCAAACAGACGTGAAAGATGGCAAAGAGCAAGGATTGATATTTTTCTTTGGATTTATTTTAGGCAATAATCAACACTGCATATAACCATCCTTCTCTGATGCACCTCTCTCTCCTTCTCTTTGTTTCACAAATCAGACATTCAGATTAGTTCTGCAGACAGTATTAACTTAAATTCACCTCTGTGAACTCTTCAGTGGTAGGCAACTTTTTACTGCACCACCTCATGTTTCTAGCTCTGGTTAACAGAGGCATATCCAGCCAGAATCTTGGTGCTTTCTGATGCATACACCACTAAACGTTTAACTCTCTATCCATGCAAAGTAGATGTAAGGCTGAATTATTTCTATCAAGTGAATAGAGACTCATACTCTCATGCTAGACAACACTTTAAAAAGAACAGTAAAATGAGGTTAACACCATTTTGTCTTACTCGTTTAAGGTGAAGGTCATATTTATTCATATTTAGCAATGTTTTGTGTGCAATATATGATGAAGGTCATCTCCAAAAATTTCAAGCTGGTATAGACAAGTAATTTACATCTGGACTAGTCATTATCAGGCTCCTTTATGGTCAGCAGAGAGGAGTAGACACTTTTTGGGATGATCCATCTGACAGATGTGACATCTGATTTAGGACATGAGGAACCAGTGTCTTGAGGTTGTGACCGCAGTAGCTGTAGGTATCCACATTGCAGACATCAGCAATTACATGACAAACCTCATCATCACATTTTCATTTGGTTGTAGATACACAGAAAGCTTGTAGTAGGCAGACATTTGTGCTGTAAGAGGCTTGATGAAGCAAATGTGTTAAGAAAACCATTCCCCAGAGATACTGAAGATCTTAATAATGTGAGAGGGCTACAGATGGCTTAATAACTTACTTATGGTTACTGTCAGATGTTGATGTTCTTATTTAGCCACAGAAATAAATCAAACTGCAAACTGTCCCACTGAAAGACAGGGCATTTCTGCAGATGAGAGATCTTTTTAGGCAGAAAAGTCAGTATCATTTTAAAAAACCCTTAAACTTCATGTATTTACACTTGTGAGGAACTGGGGGTAGCACCTCTTACTATATACACCACCTGAGGCAGAGAGCACCTGAATAAAACCTCACCAGCTGGACTCTAAGGGGAAAGTTAGGCTCTGTCTGGAAGATGTTTTTCTCCTAGAAACACTGAGATGGACCAAGCCTGAGACTTAGCAGTAATATAGCTCACCACTACTGCAATTAACTTGACAGTGAAAGATAGCAATGATTGTTTCTTTCAGTGATCCATATAATTAAAGGCCTAAAGCATCAATCCTTAAATTGCTTAAGGAAGAAAGAAGACATTTCTTCTATAACTCAGCACCTGGCAACTTGGTCTTCACATGTGAAAAAACTTTATGCATTCAATACTCTTGATGAGCACCTTAGATTTAAAAGCAGTGCCCTTTTCAGTCAATCACAAACCTGAATTTATGGCTTCCACTGCAGAGGATGAATCTAACCAGAGAAATAGAATGGGAATTAATGCATTAGCCTTACATTGTTCATCTGCATTCTTTTATTCATTCTCAGATCACTCACTCGCCTTTTTGACATTCCTCTCAGTTCAGCTTGGAAAATGTCTTCACTTCTTTTGCCAAAGCAGACTTTAAGTAGACTTTCAGACATACTTGGAAATATATTGCTTTTCTTTTGGACTCCTTTTATTTTGGCTTGTGTTCCTTAAGTTAACCCAATTAATCTGATGCACTGTAAAACCAGAATACTTATTTATATTGTATAGTTATAGTTCTCTTATCCTAACAAAGTACTCTGCCTTTGCAAGGATGTCTAGGCTACTTCAGAAATACATAAATTTTTGTGATTGAATGATACCATTCCACTATCAACTTAAACATAATTTAAAAATTGAGATATGGATTTATGACTCTCCAGTTAGATTGCATTGCCAAATGAGATGCCTTCCAGTGCATGGCATGTCAGATAGGAGCAGCTGAGAATGGCAGTGGAAGAAGCAAGGACCCTCCAGAGAGGCAAAAGCAGTAGGTAATTCTAAAAAATTATTGTTTTTTTCTGTCAGACGTGAACCCGTGAGATTTTACTTTGTAACAAACCAAAGCAGACTTTGCTGTGGCTGCTCCAGACAGAGATGCAACACGCTCATTGGTTTGTATGCAAACACACTAAAATAAGTCCTCCAGGAAAACTCACTAATAGACTGCATATAAAGATAATAAGGTATAGGATAGGTTGATAAATGAAAGTGAATTATCTTAAAAACATTGGGTATCAGAGCTGTTACCTTGGTTCCCACAACAGTACAATTAAAAAAAAAAAAAAAGCCTTGTTAACTGTTCTGTGTCCTTTCTGACCTTATTTAATAGGCTGAGGCTCAGTGGGGAGTTCTGTCTGGGAGGAAGAAGGGATTTATGCATTGCTGATGTGATCAAAGATGTTTAGTTGCAAAAAAAAGTTAATGTTGGGACCCATTTTCTCTGGCCACAGCAGCAATCAAAGGACAGGCCCTCTGCTCCCAGTCTCCCATAAAAATTATCCCTTATCTCCTTCTCAGACCAGACTGCTAATGATGCTGTTAATGCATCCTGTGCTTTTTTGCTCCCATTTTCCTCATAGCCAGACACCCTTTGCTCTCTCTGTCACAATGGTGGGCAATCACAGTTGCAGCAATCAGCTCTTACATGCCTGCATTTGTCTTGCCCTTCTCTGCTACCAAATGATTCATCTTGTTCTCAGGCTTTGCAGCATGCAAGCCAATGATTGCGACAGCTTTCCTATCATTTCTACTACCAGGTTGCACAGAGCACTTGAATGCCCCCTTTCACACTAACCTTGAGTAAAAAGGCAGCTCTTACACTAAGCAACTCCAACAACATTTAGCTCAGCTCAAAAACTTCTTATTTCACCGTTAAAGATGACACAGGCAGGCCCTAATGCCTCTCCCACTTAAATGAGCTAGATCCCTTTGCCTTTGATGGGGACAGAATTATATCTGAATATGTGAAAGTTCTCCTCTGAGGTGAAATGAGCTATTCTAAAGCAATTTTTAAATCTGCCTGTTTAATCAGGTAATATGACTCAATTTTGCTGCTCTCATTCTATACTGTCAGATTCTGAACCCATTGCATAAGTCTGCTGTCAGATTACTTTCTCAAATAGTGAAACTCTGAAAACACTGAATTGGATACTTATACTGATCTTGAAGGGGATAAATATTATTTTAATTATTGTTATATTCCTATCACATACTAAGTGTCACTGCAGTAGTGAACATGTCTCTACTGAGGATTTTTACTAAAAATCAAGTCTGGATCAGAACCTTCCCTTGCAGTTAGAGAGTATATATAGTAAAATAGTAAAATAGTAAAATAGTAAAATGATCAATGATTTTATAAAACAGGCACATGTTTTTTACTTTTTATTACCCTATGCTGACAATTCTGCTTTAGTCACAGTAAGATTAACAACATAATTTCAACTGTCAGTGACAAAGGAACCTGTTTATTTTCATCTCCCCTATTGTCGGGGTTTGACCCTGACTAAATGCCAGGCACCTTGACTCTCTCTTGCTGCAAGAAAAAAACTGTAGAAATACACACCAATCTCGTGAGTTAAATGAGATAGGACACTGGTAGGAGGATGCACAGAAGAAAAATGGCAGACAAGCTCCAAACTTAAAGTTGCAAAAAGTGATTTAATTACCTAACAGAGTTGGAGGATAAATGCAAGGAAAAAATAAACTGTTCATACACTATTTTGTTCACTCTACCCCCTCCCTCTTACGAACTCATTTTTATTCACCCCCTTTCTTCTTTTTAACCAACAAGCTCGTATAGTGGGGCAGGGTGTAGGGTATTTTCTCAGTCCACAGAGCAGGTCCATGAATCTATTCATCACCACAATTCCTCTACTACAAATACTCTTTATCTCTACTTATCTCTCTCTCTCTCTCCAGACAGTTTTTTCTCTGCTCTCACCCCCTCCCTCTTAAGAAGCAGTCTCTCCGCTCACCCCCCTTCTCTCTCTCTAACCCAACAACATGGGCAGGGGGCAGGGTAAGGGGTTTG
>VZRM01000248.1:0-135034 GCA_013397955.1 Grantiella picta | reverse complement strand
GCACCTCCTCCCCCACCTTCTTCACTGACCTTGGTGTCTCCATACTGTTCTCCCTTCACATATTTTTACCTCCACCTCCACCTCCTCCTCCTCCAACTACAGAGAAGTGGTGCCTACCTTGTTTTGATTTCTTCTTAAATATGTTTTCACAGAGGTATAACTAGCACCTCTAATTGGCCCAAACTTGGCTGGCAGCATGTCCATCACCTTCAGAGCCATCAGAGATTGGCTCTGCTGGACTTGATGTAAAACTTCCAGAACTTACACTCAGGACACACAGGAGCCATCTTTGTGCCACTCCCCACCCCTCAGACACTTCTCTAGGCCTACCACAACAGCTTCTGAGGGGTCCAAATTTCTCCTAGATGTTGAAAATACTTTACTGATGTTTTGGGCCAATCAAAACCACCACACCTATGTATCTCTGGTTTTGTAAAGAAACTAGTTCTAAATTCAATCTTGCCTGCAACTGAGGGTTCCAATTAAGCTGAGGAATGTTAAAGAGGAGCAGGTTACTAGAGTGTATATTCTACATGCAGTCCTGGTGTGCAAGGTTCATGAAAAAAAATTAAAAAATTAAAACCTTTGGTGCATTTCCAAAATAATTTTCCATAGATAAAACTGACAGCACAGAAATTACCTTTTAATACATGGAAATGCTGAGCCTTCTATTCACAAGAAGTAGTTTCATAATTAGATGTGCTTATAACCTTACAAAAAGCTAGTTACTGCTTTGTTTTTCATTATCAAAATAGTGTTGCTTGTGATGTTCATACCACTTTGAAAGAACATCTTGATAGGCAAAAAAACAGTAGGCCTTCAGCAATTGAATGCAGGCTTGTTTAAATCTAATAAAACAAGATTTGTTCATATTCTTGAAAGAATTCTATTCTTCCACCCAAGTCTTGTGGAATGTCCTGCATTACTGAGCTCTAAGTGTACAGCTCTACAAACACAGTTTTTGAAGCTTCCAGCAGAGCAAAGTCACAAGCCCGAGTTATTAATTTGATATTTGATACAAAATTAGTTACACTGTTACAGTTTTTCTCTTTCAATGTATTCCTTAGTAACTGTCCAAGGAAAGATGGTTCAAATGGTTCCCTAAAACTTGTTCTGTTTTTCTGAAGCTCACAAGTGCAACAGCACATATTTTCTGTCTGGAGCCAAAGGCAGCCCACTGGTGCACAGTCATGAATGAAAACACTGGCTAAACCCGGATAATGGATAAAGCAATAAATGCCTTGTGGTTTTTGCAGTTTGCTGTACCTGAGGAGCTGGAGATGCAGAAAGTAATAGACTTTGGATTGGTGAAAACTTGCTAGTATGTTAGGCAGACTCAGTCTCAAGAATGCTTTTTATATTGATCACTAGAAATAAATGTGAGCTTGTTGACTTCCCCACAACAGAGGACTACTGCAGTAAGTCAGAAACAAGTTACCATAGTGACCTATTACACCCAGGAAAAATAAATTTCTCTGCAATTATTTTTGGAGCTTTCTGTAAGACTATATTGTCAATAAAAGAGCAGTCTTGAAACCACTGCATGCTTCTCACTTCTGGATGGAGCAATGGAGAAAGACGAGCATGTTTAGGATGGAACACACAGTGAGACAATTGCACTCTGCTGTTTAACTGAGGGTGCCATTGGTACCGAGCAAGCTGCAGCTCGCTTTCAGGGCTAAAACATCACAATTTATGCACCTAAATACTTCTTCTTGTCTCTTCTTCCTTTGTCTCACATCAAATACATTGACAGTGTCTCACATTTTGCCAAAACTGCTTGTATTTCTTTGGGTAGGTTTTGTTATCAGTGAACAGGACTGAAATCTTTCATCTCTGCTGGACTCCATCCTTCAGTCCATAGGGCATTCCAGCATCTGTGTAGCTTTCCTACTCAGTAGCAAAATCCTTTGCTTCATTCACAGGGCATTTTCTTTCTTCTCTTCACAGTCACAGCCAGGTCTGGCTGTGGCAAGAGCATTAGGCAAGTGAGAACAAGAGGCACTTCTGGATGTCCTTGAGCTCAGTGCTCCTCTATGCCCAGTGATCTCCAATCCCCAGCAGTGGCAGAGCAGATCCCCCACACCCCAAGGGACACCCCACGTGCAGGATGAGCAGGTGTGTTGTCATTGCTACCATGCAGTGCAATGCCAGTGCTGTGCTCCCAGCTGCTCACCCACACCCCCTCTGCTCCCAGCATGGAGGGAGACCCTGAGGGACACCATCTGGCCAATTGTTTGTGTCCTGAGTATCCCACCCTCCAAAGCCAGGGCTCTGCAGCGTGGGGCTTGGGCTGTCATGTGGGATTTTGTGCAAAGCCTCCCAGGGCTCTGGGCACATCAGGCGCTACAAATCCCCAAGGCTGGGAGCTGTTCCATTTCACTTCCTATGGGGTCGGCTGTTGAAGGGGTGCTGGGTGTGGCCCTTAGTGACACAGACATGCTGTGTTAGGGACCTGGCTGATGTGGGACATTGTGGTGCCCAGAGGCCCTTGTGACATGGCAGAGCCCCACCCTGCCGGGGGGTATATAAGGGGTGCAGAGCCCTGGGGTGTCTCGTTCCAGGAGAGACACTGTGTCAGGCTGAAGCAGCTCCCAGGACCCCTTTGTGCTAGAGAATGTCCAAGATGGAGGAGTACAAGGCGAGCCCCAACCCCCAGATACCCAAATATTTGCCCAGCTGGCTAGAAGAGCAAGAGCTTTCTGACTGGGAAGACTCCAGCAAGCTAGAGCTGTCTTCCCTTGGAGAAGGTGTCAGCTATGAAGAACCATCTGACTGGGAAGCCTCTCTTGGCCTAGAGCTTTCCAAAGACAAGCACTCTCTTGGCCAAGAGTTCTCCAAAGGGAATGGTAACCGACCATCCTTCCAGTCCAGCTGGGAAGATGACAATGACAATGAGCTCCCGCGAGACAGCTGGGTACCTGTCAACATCTGGAGCTTTGGTGTCAAGCCCTTTCAGCGGGAGCAGGAAGAGTGGGACAAGCTGAGCCTCCTCGATCTGTCTGTAGAAGAGGACAGGGAGCAAAGAGTGGGACGCTTTGCAGAGGACAGGCTCCCCCTGCCTGCCCCGTGGGAGGCTTGGGTTGAGGTGCCACAGGCAGGGACAGAGAAGGCAGTCCCTGCCCGGCGCAGGTGCCCCAGCCCCTCAGCTCCTCTGCTGCAAGCCAAGGCTACCCACGAGAAGCGTCCCTCCCGTGCCAGGCTGGGGCTGTGGGTGCTGTGCAGCCTCTTCTGCTGCCCTTGCCTGATGCCACTGCCAGACCCTGACGATTAGCGCTTGCTGCCATACCAGCCCAGGCCCTGCAGGTGGTGACTCTCCTGGTGCCTGCCTGGTGTCCTGAGGGAGCCACATGGGCTACCTTTGCCTGGAAACAAAAAAAAAAGAATAATAATAATAGGTGGTGTGGTTTAGACCCTGGCCAAACGCCAAGGTACGCATGGCATCTATTCGCTCACGCCTGGAAACACCACAACTGGGCAGAGGGAAAAAAGTTAATACACTCATGAGTTGAGATAAGGGAGACACTCCAAGGACAGAACAGGCTCCTCTGAAAAAATTTTATTACTACAGAAAACGAGGAGGATAGAGGGATATAAAAACAAAGCCCTCAAAGTCTCTGTTTTCTCTGCTCAGCCCCCTCTCTCCTTCCCACCAGCAGCACAGCAGGGAGGGCATGGGGGTTTGGTCAGTTCATCATCAGAATCTTCTTCTGCTGCTCTGGGAGAGAAGGCTATTCCTCTGCATAACCATGGGGTCCCTCCCACGGGAGGCAGCTCTCTGTGAGCTCCTCCAGTGTGGGTCAACTCTCACGAGCAGTAGTCTGCCTGAACCTGCCAAAACGTGAGCCTCCTCCCAGGGGCAGACAGTCCTCCCAAAACTGCTGTGTGTGGTCCCTCATCCACGGGGTGCAGACCTCCAAGACCCAGCTGTTCCACTTCAGGAGCAAGGCCTCTCTCCACTGGGACTCCCACTGGATCACAGCCTCCTCCAGGTATCCACCCGCTTTGGCGTGGGCACCTCTGGCATGGGCTGTGGGTGGATCTCTGCATCCCCTGTGGACCCCATGGGCTGCAGGGAGACAACCTGCTCCACCATGGTCCTCACCACAGCCTGCAGAGGACCATCAGCTCTGGCGCCTGGAGCACCTCCTCTGCNTAAGAAATAGTAGTAGTAAGTAATAACAATAATAATAACAAAAGGATAACAATAAAATAATTAAATAAGAATAATAATAAGAATACAATAAGAAGACAAAGAAGTAGAAGAAATAGTAGTAGTAGTAAATAAGAACAAGAAAAAGAGGAGGCAGAAGAAGAAATAATAGTTGTAGTAACTAAGAATTAGAATAAGAAAATCAGTAAGAAGAGTTAGAAGAACAAGAATGACTAAGATAAAGTAATAGTAGTAATAAATAGTAATAATAATAATAATAAGATGATGATGATGAAGAAGATGAAATTTTAGTAGTAGTAGTACATAAAAATGTCAAATTAAAATACATATCCACTCATCTTCTAGAATCACAGAATGAATGGAAGGACCTTAAAGATTGTCTAGTTCCAACTGATTATCTTCTGTGCGCTCTCTCTCTCTCTCTTTCTCTCTGAGACCTCTTTCCTATTTCTTTCTCTCTCTCTCTAGCTCCCATTTTATTGTTAAATAAAATCTATGTTAAATAAAATCCACATGTTGTCATCATACGGTCTCATTTGCACCTTCACTCAGACATAGGCGTCTCTCCCTAATGTGATCCGGATACCTGTGCAGGGTCCCTTCCAGCCGCAAGCATCCTGTGATTGCGTCAACCGCTCACTTCCCTTTTCTTCTTCCCTCTGCTTCGAGCTGGGAATGTGCTTGAAAATGTCCATCAAATGAACCTTTGCTGTCTGCTCTGGGAGCGCACACGGCTTGGGGACCTTGCCACCTGCATCTGCACATCTCACTTGGGAGGAAGGGCAGAAACAGTGCCCCAGGAGCCTTGGTAATTCCCCTCCGTGATCAATGACACACACTGCAGTAGTCTGGAATTCCAGTTTCCAGCAAGGAAAAATGTTCCTGCCCTTTAAGGTAAAGGTCTGATGGGGCTGAAACACAGGCGGAGCAAGATCTTACAATGGCATTTCAGGACCAGCCTTCATAACTTAATCAAGGATTGTTTAGCATGTGGATTGGGAAAAAATCAGGGGAGGGTCTTTGGCTGGGAGCTGCCAAAGGTGAATATAGACACTATGAAAGAAACCGAGCAGGCAAAGAAAGGCAGAAAAGAAAGGAGGACACAAATAGACCCAAGCTGAGAAGGTGGCACTCTGAAAACCAAAGCGGAACTCATTGAAAAGGAATGGGACAGAAATCAAGAATTCTGGAACTTCGATTTACCATCCAAATACAATTTCCTCCCTTGACAGCAAATCTCCTACTGATAAGATCAGTCATCCAGCGTGCTTTTCAGAAAGTACTTAGTTCTGAATTGATGTTGCAGGCAGCAGACACCATGAAACATGGAATGGGCTTTCTCCTCCTTCTGGTTCCTTTGACATCCTCAGTAGAGAAGGCACCAGGAAGAAAGGGCAGCTTGTATCCACCCTTCAGTTGGACACAGAGGGACAAAATGGTCTGTAATCTCTGCAGCTGTTACCACAGGGATATGAAGGCTGATGCCAGACCCCAAAGGTCACATTAAGGGGTGCCTTCATGCAAAACTTCCTTGGTATTGAGGGGCAGTGTGGCAATTTTATTAACTGGGTTTTGTAATTCTGTCACAATCCAGGTGAATAGGCCTTGGCCTCCTGGACATAAAGATTCTATTATCTTTCTTTTTTTGGGGAGATTCCAGGCCCTTTGGTAGCCAAAGCCCAGTTCCCTCAGGTGACATTAACAGGGTTCTTTATTGCACTAAATGATGTGCAGGACAGTTCACGTAACTCAGCAGTTTTTGCTTAGTGTGCAAACAGCATCACTCAGTAACACTGAGGGAAGGGGAAACCTTTTGTTCTATGAAAAGTAACAAAACGTCTGAGTTTGACACTGGTGTCTCTGCAGGGCTGCTGAACACCTCTCCTGCCCCACTCTCCCTATGGAAATTCCCCCTCTTTGCCCATCCTTGGCAGCAGTCTTCTTGTCCTGTTCTGCCCATTCTGGATGGTGGGGCAGAGTGTGCCTTCAGTGAGTTTGCTAGTGACACAAAACTGGGAGGTGTGGCTGACACACCAGAGGGTGATCCTGCCATCCTGAGGGACATGGACAGGCTGAAGAAATGGGCTGACAGGAACCTGGTGAAGTTCCACACGACAAAGTGCCAAGTCCTGCACCCAGGCAGGAACAGCTCCTGGCAGTGGCACATGCTGGGAGCAGCTGGCTGCAAAGGAGTTTTGTGGAAAAGCCCTGGGGGTCTTGATCATCAGCAAATTAAATATGAGGCAACAACATGACCTTCCAGCAAAGAAGGCTATGGGCAGTCTGAGCCATTTTAAGGGAGTGTTGCGGGCCGGCTGAGGGAAGGAATCCCTGTCCTTTCCTTAGCAATGGTGAGGCCACAGCTGAAGTGCTGTGTCTCCACTGGAGAGAGGCCAGTAAAAAGTCATGAAGGTGATTAATTGACTGGAGTATCTCTCCCATGAAGAAAGGCTGGAGAGGCTGCGTAGACACCCTGGCAGTCTTAAGAAAGAGGATGACTGGAGTCTGGCTTGCTTCCCTCTCCTATTTCCATTGCAGCTTGGAGTTCCTCAGATCTCTTACTGGGGTTCAAAACCTATGTCCAGTGCAGGGCAAGGGGAAAAGAGAAAAGAGGAGCAGAGCTTGACCATGGCTGTCCATCTCAGAAGATGATTTTGGACTTTGCTCTGTTCCCAGTTAGTGACTGCAAGGGTGCCAGATAGTGTAAGAGAAGTCCATTGCTTCTCTCACATGGTTTTGTTTGGCTTCTTGTGTTGTAAAGCTGGGTGTGAGAGCTGGATATCATGGTTTAACCCCAGCCAGCAACCAAGCCCCATGCTAACTACTGTGAAGAAAATTAACTCTGCCCCAGCCCATTGGAGAAAGAACTGCCTTTTTTTTGTTTTCTCCTTTGTACTGCAAGGAGGACATTGCTTGACCATTAGCATAGGTACAAAGACTGGGAATATTCACATATTTGTTACCATTTTTTTGCCCTGATATCATGCTCCCCCTATAAGGTAAATATCTGCCTATAAATAAAGACATCCTTCAAAGCTCATGCATCTGCAAGCCATGACTCTTTGTACATCTGCAGAGGTCTGAAAAGATAGTCTATGTTTTCTGTCTTGGTAGATGCCTTTTTTCTTTTACTTCAGATTTAAGCTTCTGGCAGAGGATGTCAAATTGTAAAAATTATTGCTGATATACCTTCTGCTCTGGGCTCCATGGCAGGGATGGCTGATAAAGCTACCAATCCCACAGCTAACTTGTCAAGGCCAGTGTCTCTCTCTGCAGCTCTGTCTCCACTGTAACAGAACGTGGACGTTTGCAGCCTTTCCAAGGGCAAGATGGGTTGACAAATAGCCCCATAGCATTGCCATTAAAGCATTTCAGCTCATGCCCCAGATTCCTGCCAGTATACCTCCCACATGTTTCAGCCACAGGTGCTAGGATGGGAGCTGTGTACATTAATTCTGCAATGACACTTGCCTTCCAGTTAAAAAGAGAACATTATTCTTTGTCTTCTCAGCTTCTGTAACTTCTCAAACCCTTTCCATAAGGTCAATAAAATAAAAGGTCAATAAAAATTCACAAAAGCTGACATTTTATTTCTACTTTACAATGATGGAGACATTCTCTGAGGGTCAGAAGTTTGAATTTCCTGTTTTAGACATATCTGAGCTTTTGGTCAGGAAAAGGTTCATTTTTCACTCCCACAAATCACTGCAAAGAAAACTTCCCCTTTTTGATCTTGGTGAGTTGACTGACATGGAACCAGCTCCCATCACTTAACATATTTAACCACACCAGAAACAAACAAGGAGCTTTCATATTAAAATAAATGCCTTTGACACATAGCAGTACCATTCACAGATGCCCTAAAGATGTAAGATTCACACTGAGTCTAACAGTTGTCATTTCTTTGAGAGGCATTCTGTCTGAGGTGTGCATAACTTTGTTATGTTCATGTCACTTTAGACACATGAGTGCCACAGTGACTTTGTCTATCACTGCTACAACCATCACTACCTATAGCCATTGTCTCTGCAACCTTGCAATCAAATTGAGCTGCAATTTTACTGAGCAGAATTGATTTTTCAACAGCTGCAAATTAATGAACTGGATCTTGAACACATACTGGTACTTACTACTCCACAACGAAGCATGATAAACTGAATTAGGCCATATATGATTAGCCAAAAGACAGAGTGAATATGCAGAACAAGGTCTATATGCTTTATTTGGATTTCAATTTATTTTCAACCTATTTAAAGACTTATTTTCTATTAGAATTACCACATTTCATGAAAAACTGTCTTAAAGATCATACAGTGTGACTAGATGTGACCAAACATCAAGCTGAAGCAAGCAACCACAGGAGTGTCCCAAATCCATGTTTTGTTTCTTACTAATTGCAAAACAGAGCAAACAGTTAATGGAAATAATTTCAAATAAGAGGTATTGTTCCTAACACAGTACCAGCTGTGTTAAGAACAATAGAAAGGAAACCTAAATGTAAAACATTGGGCAGAAAAACAACAAAATGAGATTAGTCTCTGCTATGGATAAGCTTTTGTGGGTGAGGAATCAAAACTCAACCCCCTTCAATACACTGTGAAGATGCCATGGGGTAACTCTTCTGTTCTAATGACATAACTGCCCAGAAGCATTACTAATAATAGGTATTATCATGATATCAAGTTTCTGTCTACTGATTGTCCAGGGCTTTAACTTAGGATCAGTCCTAGTACCTGGCCAAGAATTAGGAGTGGGATAGCTCCAATTACCCTTTGCACTAGCAAACACTGTAAGGTCAGACTGCTGACTGTGGGCTCAGGGGGATGATCCCGGTGAGGCAGACAAACACTGTTACTTTACATGAGAAAGGCATAGGCAAGAATCAGCTTTGTAAAAAACAGTGTTTCTTTTTCCCCCAATATGAGCTGTGTAAAATCTGAACTTCTCAGTCCTCCATAATAGAAGTTTGCAAGAGATGATTCATTCTAGGTACATTAGTCTCCCACTCCTAATATTAAGGTGAGATGAATCAGCTTTTTTGGGTCACTATATTTCTATAAGGATTTCTGCATTTTCCTGACTGACTACTTGGTCAGGATGTTACTTGCCTGATTTGATTAACTCTCAGACTCTTTTAAATGGCTAAAGTTAGGACATTTGTATTTCACTTAAATAAACAGGGGTCTGGTTTGTTCTCAAAGCAGAAACACTGAATTCCTCTCTATTTGAGACTCATGGCAAACCCGTTCTTCAGCATATGGAGAAAAACACCTCTGAATTCTTTCATCCTGTGCCATGCATTAAAATCTTATCCTGCACTTTTATATTCAGAACTCTGTTAAACTTTAAATATGAAAGACATTGCACAAAAAATACAAATGAGAATTATGGTCCTGACACGACAAAGTTTTTATATGTGCATAATATTACTAGTTTATTTGTGTCCTTGCTTAAACACTAGCAGGTTATTAGCCTGTATTTCAACCAAGAATACACAGCAATAACTCTTCAGACTTTTGCACAGAAAAAAAGCATTGAAAATGTCCTATTATGCAGGAGGCACATATATTTATAGAAGAAAACCTAACTAATAGGAAGACAATAGTCACTTGGGGACCCTCTAGAGATACTGTGAAGAAAAGCGAATACAGAGATAGGGAACATGCCATGCCATGCCATGCCATTCTCTACTACAGTGTGTGCATTGAGAGATGAGAGATGTAAATCTCACACAGGCCTGTCATCTCACTGATCTTTTCGGTTTGCTCATTTCTTTGTCCATGAGAGAGGGCATGAAGGTCACACTCTGTACAAAGAAGCCTTGTTAATTCTAGCCTCAGCAGTACAAACAGTGCGTGTATGACGCACATGAAGTTGATTGACTAGGCACAGGGTTTACACCCAGAGGTCCCATTACAGCACAGCCAAGAACAGTTTCCCTTAGCTTGTTCTGTACTATAAACTATTAATCTGAAACTCATAGCAGGCAAGTCCTGGTAAGAATGATCTGCTGCCCTCAATTATTCATTCTGTGTTGATGGGAAGGAGGGTGAACACTGGTTCATCAAGAGGAAAAGAGTGGCGTTGTCAAGTTTTTCCAGAATCTGTAGACAATGCCAAGTTATGTTTCCTCAGTCTTAATATCCTTAATATTTTAAAGCCATGATGTCTCAAAAGCTTGCTAAGTAGCAGCTTCTCAGTGACAATTGTATTCTAACAATTCATTTCAGACTGAAATACTTAAACAATATTTTAAACAAAACTGTTCTTGGGGCTTGGTCCCATAAAAATTAAGCAAAGAGTATTGCCCATGCAGTAGCAAAGCTAAGAAAAGTTAATAAGCAGGATAAGAAGTTATAAGGGACTCAAAACCACACTAATAAACCCATTGCTGTCTGCCCCACTAGAGACCAGAAGTAATATAAAAATGAAGAGTACTTGGTTCACCTGCCTCATTAGCTGACTGAGCAAATCTAGGAGATTATTTATAAAAACAGAAGGGCTTGTTTCCTTCCTTCTGCAATAGCCTCCAGTTGATTATACCTGAGAACACAAGAATACATCTAATTGTGGTTACTTTCAATACCATTTTAGCCCAGGACTCATTCTTTTCACACAGGCTACAGAGACAGCTCAGGGAATTACTTCTGCAATACAGCTCCCAAATGCTTAAGCACCATCCTCGCCTAAGGCAGTACTTCCATTTTATTTCAAGTGTTTTTGAGAGAACGAGAAGGCAGGACAGGGCCTTGAAACCCATGGCTTTTCTCACTTCCTGTGACATTTTTGAATTTGTTGTCCATAATTTGCATGTTTTCTAATGAATTTTGATGGTGGAAATGAAAAGTAAGAATTCTTGACGGTTACAGCCCTGCTGTTCAACATGGACATTACAAAGAACAGTGAAACACAACAGACAAAACACAGTCATTTGTCTCTCAAAGCAAGTATTTGGGATGATTGGGAAATGAAGATGCATGCATTGGTTTGTCACATTCTTCTGAAGGTTCATCCATTTGCATATGTGCACTTGGTACATGCAAGGCACAAACAAACATAAGCAAGCTTTGTCCACAGTCCAAGAGAAGAGCTCTCCTAAGATACTTTTTTAGGGGTGGGCCTATGACAACGTCCTATGCTTCTCATCAAACCTTACAGACCTGGGCTTAGCACCATTCTAATCAAAACAATACAGCCCATATAAATACTGTTAAAAAGTGAGAGTGCACTTTTATAGTAAAAAGTGATTGAATGTCAGTCATACGTTTCTAGGCTGGCTGTGCCAGCTCAGGAGCCTCTAGCTCAGCAGGTTTAGATAAGATATCAATACTGCCATTTGTTGGTTTCTTTATCTTCCACATCCTCAGCAGTGCCAGTTTCTGTCAGGAAACACTGGTTTTCACATCCTCAGAAGGTTTAACTTTGGGGTTGTTAAGTCAGGCTGGTCTCAGCATTCTTCAACACCACAAGCAACATGACTTCCCTCTCCACCCATCACTCATAACTTCAAGCTGAGCCACTTAGGCACAGCATCCTGCTACACTGACTTGTTAGTGTTAGGCTGATCAGGGAGTAGACAACCACAGAAGTTCAGAAGCTACTGTGAACCTCATCCTTCAAAAGCAGGAACCTAAAAATAATTAATTTTGAGCTGTCTGAGCAGATACAAGGAATATAGCCAAGCAATATCCATCCAATCTCAATACAGGTTTTTTAGGGCACTATAATTTCAATAGCAATGTCTAGACAGAAATATGAAAAATTATTAAAAGTAAGCTGACACATCAAATTATTTGAGAATTTGATTATATCTAGCATGAAAACACATCAGATTTAGTGAACTATGGCACAGGTGCTGCCTTCTTTCCATAAGCTATCACAGACACCTGCAATTTTATCAGAAGGTCACATGGTATCAGATTCCTGGTGTTTACAAGTGTAGAAAACCCTTTAGATAACTTTAGATAACTCAAAGCTACTTACCTAAAACAGAGTACAAGCAGGCTATCATGAGGTAACTCAAACATTATTAGGTTCTTATTTTAAAGCATCTGAAATGAGCCCTAGCTGTCAGAAGTGTCATATATATTTCATATCTTCCTCCCCACTTGGTAAGTGGGTAATTACCTCCCCACTTGGTAATTAAGCAGCCTAATTTTATATATAGGATTATCCATCTCTCTCACACTGTGTACAGATTAGGGCAGGTTTCTCAGATAATAGTATGTGCTATTTTCTTTTATTTCCCATAAAAGTGAAAAATTAGTAGTTTTGGTAACTCATTTTGATTCCAAAAATACTTTGCAAATTTTATTTTTGTATTTTTCTGCAAGATATTTTGTTCTGGTTCTAATAAATGCTAATAGAAAGGAATATGTGTAATGGTACATCGGAATCAAGCCTAGTTGTCCTCTATCTTTAGAAATTGCCATTTAAGATGGCAAGTACTTCATGTTATTGTTCAGGTCTCTTTCAGCATTGTGCATAAATAAGAAGGGCAGGAAACCGAAGCTAATCACTCATGATGAATGCGAGAACAAGTATTTAAGTCTCTCCCAACAGCTGGCATTATTGTCTTTATAAATCTATTTACATTATGACAGACATGACAGCAGATTTTCACTTTTCATCATTGTAAAGGCATAGTGACAGCAGTGTTGCAGAGAGGTGAATAATGTAATAGTTAGTCCACAAATAATGAAGCCTGACAAATGCTGGTGACAAATATCAGAGTCTGGAAATGTGCTCCTCACCAGCATGCAGGAGAGTCACTGTTTCTCTGAAGGTTATCCAAGCACTTCTGCAGCTCTGCTCTGGAAATCAGGAAAACAAAGTTTCTTTCCAGACAGCTGGTGCTTCTCAAATTTATCTGTGGAGAAAAGGCAGAGATAGTTCTTTTGTAAAACTGACACTCACAGATGAATACTAATTGTAATTTTTATTTTTATTTAGTAAATGTCAGAAAAATTTTATATGGCTTGTAAGATAACTGGAGCTGTGACCCAAGGCTGGACTGTGCTTGACACAACAGGGCTGCTCCACAAAACAAGACCAAGAATATACTGTCAATGTCGATTTATTGTGTGCAAACCCATTCCTAACTAGGCTGTCAACAGATAAATGCAGAAGAAGTTGTGGTAACACTTCAGTGGTTTTTAACTTCTTTTCCCCATGCATCTGTAAAATGTCAAGGAGATTGTAGAAACCTATCCAGTAAATTCTCCCTCTGCTAAGCTGCTCTTGTTTCCATAGCAGTTCCGATTCCCTGCTGTGTGGCAGGAGGCTGCTTATATTCTCTGCTCCCTTACTCCTGCCTTGAGAGTAGTTACAAAGATGTTGACGTGAAGAACATGTAGAAGAAAATCAAGTTATGCCATCTCTGAACAGGGTCTGGCTGTCATGCCAGCTACTGCTCACCAAGGCAATTAAATGAGGTACTACTCCTTTCCCCAAAATTAGGTGGCATATTTGAGGCTTGAATGATATCCAGACACAGTCTCTCCATCACTTTCAGACAGAGATAGTGACATCAGCCAAACCCCTGACAGCTCTCTGAATATTTACTGCCTCTAATAAACTGGTGGGAAGTCCTGCATGCACTGCAGAGTGCTGAGGGCTTGGGTTTGACAGAATTTGATTGGAAAAGTGGGGGTATTAACTTCTTTTTCTTGAAACATAGAATAGTAGCATGTATATTGATTAAAAAGAATTATAAAAATTCCTGTGAAGCAGAAAAATATTTTTCATACTTAACTCTATTTGACAATCTAAATAACCTGTATTTGCCCCAATTTACAGGAACAGAATGAATCCAGGAGGATTATCGGGAAGATAAGTCATGTCAGTCAAGAGTCACATATATTGTTGGCATCCAGTTTTAAAAGATCTGACTTGCTTCTAAAATTAATTAGTGTACTAACACTAGAGTATAAAACTGGGTTGCATATTCAAGGTTTCTCAACTCTTTCTTATTTGCATTAAAATATAACTAGGTTTTTCTAAGGCAGCCAGGTGCCATAACTGGAGGAAAAGAATTCCAGAACTGAGTAGTTGTCCAGGTACCTCACTAAACAGAGTAGAATAGAGAATAATATTCCCCTTCTTCCTTATCCCTCAGAAAGATTAGAACTAGAATGTGTGTCAAGACAGACATTTTTCTCCCTGTTGCATGAATGTACCAGTCCGCTATTTTGCAGCTCTTCAGTACTGAGATGTGGGAACTGATGCTTCCTTAAAGAAACAGGAAACTCAAAGCTATTTCTTCACTGAAAAAAGGGAAAAAGAAGAGCAAATCAGAAATTTAATGAGAGCAGTACAGAAAAAAATCACAATATTTACAAATGTGGGGTTTATGCTTTCAAAATATCCTTAATTTGTAATATAATTTTAAAAATTAATATTTAGCATTCACTGTTCCTGTTTACAGTTGACTTTATTAGGTTGCTCTCAAAACCAGAATTTTTGCTGTTTTGCAGAGGAAAATGGTTACAAACACAGGTCACAGTGCGCTTTAGTGATTAAAAGCTGGGCAGACAACAGCACAGACAAGTAACCATAACTTACATACAAGAATTGACAATTAGTCGAGGGCTGATGGAACTTCTGACCCTTATAGTCTGCTGTTGAACCATTTTGAGCAGATCATTTCAGAAAAAAAAGCAGCTATAAAAAGGGAATTACATCAGACTACAAAGCCAGCCTGTCAGCCTTCATCATTCTATTCTTGTTTGCACCAGCTGAAGATCCAGCTGTTGATTTTAGCTCCTTTTCAAGTTTTCAAAGACTTCACTACTTGTTTTATTTTGGCCACAAGCCCAGAGCTAGCTTTTGGGAAATTAGGTTATTTTCCAGTCTCTACCAGCACAAAAGTTGCAAAGGAGCTTGGATGTTATATTGCATGAATTTTATTATGCTCCAGGAACAATGAGAGCAGATCTTTCATGAAGTCATTAAGGCTCTACTTCACCATCCTAAAGTCTACTTTCACAGATGTCCTGCCAAAGGCATTGCAGTAGCCATTATAGAATATTTCAACAGAAAGAGTGAACTTTCTTTCCTCAAAACTCTTTTTTTCCATTGCAAATTAGGAGAGGATCAGGGCTGATAACAAAAGTCATTGGACTGTACAAAACAATGTCAGAGTCAGTGGAAGAGTAGCAGGTAAATATGAGGTTCTCCATTAAGCTTGGAGTCATCCACTCTGGGTCTGGAATTAGCAGACAGACTTGATCAAGTCTCTGTGAGGTTTGGCTGACTTGAAAATTTGGTATTGACTCAATGCTAGGAAGATTTCAGCAACTGAAGATTTAAACAATTATTGGTAAACTTGGATATCTGGGCTATGTAAAGCAAATAAACTCCTTCATCTGCAAGGAACTACAAATAAAATTCACAAGAATTTGTCACTTGCTTTTTCTTTATAGCAGGCATCTGTCATATGTCACTTTGCTAATTACTGCATAGCACGTACGCAACCTGCATAACAATGGAGTTCCTCCTCATGATTTCTTTCTCAAATTAAACTTCAGAATGTATTTTAAACATTTGTTTAATGAGAATGGAAACAGTATTTTCTCTTTATCTTTTGGAGCACAAATTAAAGAATAATTCTGTAATAGGGTAAGACAAGTGAAATTTTCAAAAATCATGGGAGAGCTATAGACACAAAATGAGAAGTGATGCAAAAATCTCATGACTTTTTTTTTCCATTAGAAGGGACCATTTTGTTGGAACAAAGACATTTCAGGGAAACACATCAAGTTTTGTGAAAAGCTTAATGCATACATTGATTTTCTCATTTCATTTCAACAATGCCACTTTGTTGCAATTGAGTGAAAATATTTCTTCACGTGGTCATTTTATAATTTCCATTAAAGTGCTTATTTTTGCATATATTATTTAACTTTTTAAAAAATATAGTTGCAGAAGTTCCATTAACTATATCAATACTATCTTTGGTGGCTTTATTAGAAAGTGGTCCGCAGTGTCCCAAATGACAGCCCATGGCTCAAACTGTACCGTAAATAGGGATCATATCTAAATGTGCACTATTCTCCAATCTATCTGCATGTAGTTTGCCACCCCTGCTTGTCTGTGGACAATCAAGGAAGAGCAAAGAAGTGGCCACTTATTTTCTAGTTGGAATAATTGTTCTTAGTATATTAATGTGACCTATTAATTTCCTTAAGATGATTTGGGCCATAGGGCCTGAAGACGTTATGGCTTATTTGGATTATAAGCAGAACCAAATAAAATGACAAATCTTAAAACTTCACAGTCAGATACATTATAGATGATTTATTGCGTTTTTTTTGTTGAGAAAATTCAATGTTTCTAACACAGAAGAAACTTTAAAGTACCCAAAAAAACATCATACAGCCAAACTAAAAAGCTATCCTGAAGCCCAAAACTTATTTGATCCCTAGAAAAAAATGCAAGTACTCAAAAGCCAGAGTGCCTTCATACCTTTAAGGACCTGGGCTTTGTCCAGAAGCTCATTCAGGTGTTGGATTTTGTTATTACATTCGTTTAGATTTGGCAGTGGGTCTGTCTATCTACGAATTATGTGTGAAAGGAAGAGAGGTTTAGGAGAACTAGAGTAAGAGTTTTATACCATACCATGAATGAAACACGCTTATTTTGCATTCTCATTATGTTCAAGTAACACAGAAACCCAGCCAATTCTTGATATGGGCTCATGGCAACATTTCCTTGCTTTTCCATACAGTTTCAGTAATGCAGCTTCAACTCCTGATTTGCACTCAGTAAAACTGCAGAAGCAGTACTTGTAGATTGGCTGAACCCATCTGCAAGGAACACTTCGCTTTGGGAGGACAGTGCTGACTGATGGGTGCATAGAGAGACTCCTGGTAGCACTGATGATGTTGGATCTGGCACCATGAGGCAATTGACCTCTAAGCCAGGATTCCACGCAGGGCTGGGCAGGGGAACCTGCATGACCTGCAACGAATCTGGGGCCTTGACCACTTTGCTTACTTAATCTATACTGGGAAAAAAATCCTGTAGATATCAGTGAAGGGTTAAGGAAACAAAATAGGTTCAGCTTCTAGAAAAAGCAAAATTTCTTTATGAATTAGCTTTTCTTTACCCTGACAGATATTAGCCTCATGAAATTGCTGTGTCTAGCTCTATTTGCATTCAAATCAGTTTCCATTGCTAATGAAGTAGAAATGCAAAGAACAATACATAAATTTGGAGACTTTGTGTGTTTGTGCCCCAACAATAATAAACAAATTGCATAAAAAGGGTTTCCATGATGTTTCAGTTGACACAGACATGAAAGAATACTCCTTTATTGTTGCGGTCCGGTGGGCTCGCAATGTCCGCTTGGCCGGGCTCTGCGCTGCCCTCTGCCAGGAGCCCCGGCCGGCTCTTCTGCAATGCGGACAGTCTGGGCGGCTGGTTCGCCCCTGAGAAAGCACAGTCCCTAGTGAGCTGCAGACACAACCGATGTAGATGACCACACGCAGGCAAGAAGGGTAGAGAGATGGAGGTTTCCCAAAAGACCAACTTTAATGAAGGGTCCTATGGAACGAGCTGATCGGGGAAAACCCTCAGAGAGAGCACCGAGTACAGGAGGTTTTAAGGGATGGGAAGAGTGGACGGGTTCAGGGGCGGTAACCAATAAGGAGCATGGGAGGGGACTGGTAATTGGGAGAAGGGAAAATCAATCACAACACCAGGGAGGAGATACAAGAACAGCCAATGAGATATCAAGAAACCAAGAACTTTCCAGAAAAGAGGGGGGGTACATGCCAATCATGAGGGGCTTCAGCAAACTTTGAACCAATCCATAACCTAGAAAACCCAAAGTTCTGAGGGAGGAGGGCGGGAAGCTAAACCAGAGTTTCAACAAGTTCCTCTTCAAAGGAATCTGGCTCTTTAGGCAGGGTGTCCAGCAGGACCACGGCATTGACATCAGATAGTCCTGGCAGNTCCGGCAGGACCACGGCATTGACCGCTGGGACCCCGGCAGTCTGACCCTCAACACTTTATATCTTGGCTGAAGCTAACATTTTGTACAAAGGAAAAGGAGAAATTGCTTGCACAGAGCCAAATGAACGCAAATTTTCTCCCCCTTATCTGAATTCTTGAGGAAAAAAAGGGTATCAGAGAGGGCAGCAGAGTCTTACACTTTCAGAGGAAAGACCAATGCCCCCCTGGGCACTGGATCGTCCTTTAGGCTGCAAAGTCAGCGGGAAATCTTCGACCACTGTGTATCAGACTGTTTATGCACCTTGGAGCATTGTCCTCCAGCATTACCTGGCTTTTCTCCTGTTTTAGTTACCACTAGAAAGCACAAAGAGATTATGCAGGCTATTCAAGAGCTCACTTCAGCTCTGTACTCAAGATCCCAAATGACTGGGATCTTTCCTCATTCACTCTGTCAGTTTGTCAGAGGAGATGTGAAGTAGCTTCAAGAGGGAGATTACAGTCAGTCTGCAGAGTGGGGTGCCTGCAAGTGCTCCTGCACACTCAGCATCTGCTGCACCACACCTTAAGGCTGAGTAATGACACCCAGAGCACACAGAACAAGAAGTCATCTCCAGTTTCTGAGAAGAAAGCTGTACTTCTACTACCCATCACCTAGCCTTTACCTACATAAGCACATTGCTTTTTTTGACAAACCTCAATTATTACCATCAAGTTGTAGAAAAAGAAACAAGGGGAGAAAGAACTTTGTCACCTCTGCAAAACTAAATCACCTCAGAATCTATTTCTAAAAAGAGAGAACAGAGATTTCTTTGCACAAATGTCAGTACCACAAACTTGCTGTTTGGTCACTCTGAAAACAGTCACAAAAACAGACCAGAGGCATAGTATTCAGCACTTGATTATAGCCTGTAACATCAGATAGTCCTGGCAATCATGGTTTTACCAAATTTCCTAGTCTAGGGAGAAATAGAAAGATGTGCTAGACAGTGTTGGTAGCTTAGGTTCTGGGGTTTTTTTAAAAAGTAATTTCCTATATATAGACGGATATTGTTCCAGGATAATGAGGATGCAGAGAGTTTGATCGGTCCTGTGGTCATCTTTTGAGCCAGAGCTGAGTTTGGGAAGCATCTCTTGAACCTGTATTCCTGAACTATATGTAAAACAAAATTGCACTTGGAATATACTTGAATACATTGCTGATTTTTCTTCCTCTGGGATATCAGTGTAGCTGGCCTGAATGTCTGCAACTGAGTATTAAAAGCTAAGAGTAGTGGGAAAACAAGACACGCTTGTCAAGAGGAGGTGACCCATCCATCCAGCAATCTAAAATATTTATCCCTTTCCTCAAAATTAGTTTAAGAATTTTCAATAACTGAATCCAATCTGTTTTCAGAAACTCTTTTATAAAACCATTGTAAAAAAATAATCCACTCCTACATTGTAAAAATATCATCCAGTTGCAGAGAAGGCTTCTATTTCAAATGAAAGGGGACCAAATTCCATGACAATAGGTCCACAGATATTTGTTCAACAGGAAACAAACTGAGTTCTCTTTCAGATGACATCTTATGAATTTGAAGCAGCAGCTAGAAGATGATGTATGAAACTAAGCAGGCTTCCAGACAGTATCTTTTTGAACACTCTTTTGCACTGAGGAACCTGTAGGCCAACATAGATTACACAGGTTATGAGATACTGGTACCAGACAAGGGGAGTTATTAACAATTTGTAAGAGATATGAGGCAAATGGAGCAGGAGGTTGCAAGTACTGATTTATCTGAATTTTCTTATTTCAAACTCCAGGTGTTATGGATGAATTTGCCATATTTTATCATTTTCACTGGAACAAATGTAACTGGTTTTGAATTACATTTCTGATACTTTTAAACAGCCTATTTTGAGGCCACAATTGTCTGGACTTGACTTTATGTTTTATGCTGAGAAATTACTGAAAAGCAATATTTTGGCTTTAGCCCTTAAAATTACAAGTCAGTTGTTCTCAGTCAGGGGTTGTGCTGGCATTCAGCACTAGCAGTGATTTTCCATGGCGCTATCACATGTCACAGTGGCATGTATTATGTACAATTGACTTTTGTTGTAGGTTCACTGTGATTCTTACAACATTAGAAGAAGTTCTAAATGTTTTAGTGTATTGCTGTTGGTGTGACAAGTTTGGGTGGACAACCCTAACAATCTTCACAGCGAAGAAAATTGGCTCCCGCTGACATTTCTCTTGGCAAACAGTGAGAAGAGTTTATCATTGACTGTTTCTCCAGTCACACAGTTACTCCATGCTTAAAGAAGACTAGAGTAAAAAGGTCCTTTAAATTCAGGGGGTTTTGTTGCTTGTGGAACTGTCCTGAGATACAATGCTGAGAACAAAGGGTGTTCTACATCTGATGCAGGCTGTGTTGAGGAGCTCAGCTCCCCCCAGGCTCACCCTGTACAGCTGCTCACAGAGGGCAAGGCAACACTGGGAGAGCTGCCACTCAGGACAAGGGTATCTGTCCATATGACACATGGCATGACCATGGTCATCGAGTCAGGATATTACTTTTAAGTGAAGAAAGTCCTGATATATATGTTTATCCAAGGGATAGCTAGTGAGTAAGACAGTCTGCTTCCCACACTGATAATTGTAAAGGTTTTCTAATAAATGAAGGTGTGAGACTTTTCATAGAATTTTTAAATCATAGAATGGTTTTGATTGGAAGGGAGATTAAAGATCATCTAGTTTCAACATCCCTGCCGTGGGCAGAGAATCTTCCACTAGACCAGGTTACTCAGAGGCTCATTCAGCCTGTCTTGAAGAGCTCCAGGGAGGTGGACTCCACAGTCTCTCTGGGCAACCTGTTCCCACCTCACCACCCTAATAGTAAACAATTTAGCTCTAATATGTAATCTCAACCTATCCACCTTCAGTTTACGGCCAATCCCTCTTGTCCTATGACTATAGGTCCTTGTGAAAAGTCCCTCTCCAGCCTCCTTGTAAGCCTTTTTAGGTACTGGAAAGTGCTATGAGATATACCCAAAGCATTATCTTCTCCAGGCTGAACAGCCCCAACTCCCTCTGCCTGTCTTCACAGGAGAGGTGTTTCAGGCTTGTGATCAGCTTAGTGACTCTGCTCTGGCCTACTTCCAACAAGTTTTGTTCCACCCTGCTGTTGCCTCCAATGGTGTCTCTGAATTGCTCACAGGTGTAGTTTTCTGCTCCAGCTGGTGTTCCCCACTGTCACCAGCTCTCCACATCTTTCACTGTCAGTGACTTCCAGCCCACCCAGAAGCACTGGCCAAACCCACCAGAGTGACTCCCACTACTGGGCTCCTGCTGGACTGCTGCAGCTGGCACAAACATACTCACAAACACAGGCGGATGAGCACGAAGTGATAGCTGTAGCTGATTAAGTTTTGATCACATAACAACCATGTATTTCCTGCTGTTTCCCTGCTTGAGGTTAATGCTTCCGTAACAGAGCTGCCACACTCAGTGTGGGGCTCGCTGGGAGAGTTCACACCTGGCATGCGTTTCTGTGGTACAGATAAATATTCCCACACGTCCCATAGCCTCACACCTGAGAAACCATTTTGTCTTTTCTCTACTGGCCTCTTGCTAGAGGAGGTTTGTAATGGAATCTTCAGTCATCAGCTCTTGAGTTTACATAATTTTCCTTGAGGCCCTGGAGGCATTAAAGGAAGGGGTTTTCTATTTATTGTCTTCCTCCAGAAGTGAGTAATTACCCTATATAGTGCAGATTTGCTGATATCCTATTCAGCTTTGGCAGGTTTGCCTCTGCAGCTGTTTTCCATTAAGGCAGAAAACACTCCTCAGCTAAACTCCCAACATGTAACTGACCTCCTAAGGCTCATCTGATGAGAAGCAGCAGTGTCATTTATCAGAAAGTGTCAGAGCATTTTAGAGTTCTTGTTCATAAGTTTACAAAGAAACCAGCCAATTCAGTCAGAGGAGAGATGGTAGAATTGAGTCGTTCTCGAAGCACTCCTCAGTGTAGGCCCATAGATTTCCATAAAATCCCATGACAAATTTCAGTCTTGTTCCAAGTTATTTCATTATTGGTTTTCTATGCCAATGGTGTTCTTATTAAAATTGAGGAAAAGGTGCTTGGGAGGGGAAGGAGATAATATGGCATCTAAGAGCAGATTTTAGCATGACTGGCTCCACTTTCAAACTTATATACCTAATTTGTCCTGTTAATTGCATATTGGCAGTGTTGGCACACTGGAATGTGTTTTTCCCTGCAAATCACACTGCACAGGCAATATCTGCAATTCAAACTGCACATGAAATTACATGCCCATAGCTTTTAATATTTGTCATCCAAGAGCTATATAAAATAAGGAAAATCTCTAATTATAGCTGATTCCTTGAAGGAAACTTTTATCTCGGCCTCGCATACAATGAACAGTCAGCCAACAGGCTACACAAATGAGCCAACAATTTAAAGTTAATGACATGTGAACTGTGGTAGCCAGAGCCCTCCATACCTCAGAAATGAAGAGAAAGAGGAGCCTCAGCATTTGAGAAGGCCATTTTTGTACTTTGTGCTGAACAGTGTGCTGACAGCAAGATATCTTGCATGTCTAGTTCAAACAAAACCTGGATATAAATGGAAAGCATAGTTTCTAAACTAGAAGGGGAGAAAAGCATGAATGAATTCTGGTTCATGATATAGAACCATAGAATCACAGAATCATAGAATCATAGAATGGTTTGTATTAGAAGGGACCTTAAAATCATTCTGTTCCAATCTTGTGCCATGGGCAGGGACAAATTCTGCTAGAGCAGGCTGCTCAGAGCTCCAGCCAGCCAGACCTTGAACACTTCCAGGGATGGAAAGGGACATAATCGAACCATATAACAATGAATGATATAGCCATGTTGATATGGCACGTAGCTATGACAGTGAGCCTTACAAAGCACTGCTTTATACAACTCTGCTTCAGTGGAAATGCAGACAAAGTTTCCCCCATCACCAGGTATGCCATCCGGCCTCAGCCCGAGCCACCTCAGCCCCATGTCCCTGCTACCCTTCACAGCACTCACCAGCATCCAGCCGCATCTAACCACTGTAACTAGGCCACATTAAACAAGAAGTCAATTGCAGCTTCTCCCTTGCCCCTCTCCTTGACTGTGCACTGTACCATTTTTCCCAAACAGATCCCCTCCACCAGCTGTATTTTGTGTTTCGGGCCCTGCGAGGAGGGGAAGGCCGGGGCAGTGTTACTCTGTGCTGTTGCCTTTTCCACAGCAGCGGGACTTGCCACTGCCTGGCTGGGGTGAAAAGTGGGGTCCTGCCTGCCCTCAGCAACATTTTTTCTTAAAATCAGTGTTATAAGTGTAAAAACACTCTTCCAGGTGGGGGAGGGTTCTGCTGGGTGCCAGGCAGGCCCTGGGCAGCAGGGTGGGACCATTTATTATTTGTGGGGGGAAAAACCAAAATAGAACGTTTTCCAGAACTTTTTATTTCCTTCCCATGGTGGCAGGGTGGGTCAAAGGGTCCACATTGGCCCTTATTACAACATAATACAAACAAGAAAGCAGTCGCAGGAGCTTTTCAGCGCCCTGCTGACTTGTGATTTGCTGCCTTCTGCCATCTCAAGCAGCGCGGAGCCAAAGCAGTGATCACAGCATCCTGGCACAGCATGGTCCCCTGCCCTGTGCTCTCCCAACAGCAGCTCTGAAAACAGATAGCAGGACAGGAATCCTTTCAATTACATTTCAACACCACAGGGTGGCCATAAGCTTCTGTTTTGTCTGACTGTAGCCACCTGGATCCATCCACATTTGGAATCTGTCTGATGTATGGCTTCCCCAGCAGGGTGTTAGTAAAGTATCAAGGGTGGCAGTGGTTGATCAACAAAGGGAAGCAACTCGAAGTAATGTACAAAAGGCAAAGAACTTCTTAAGAAATTGCTGCCCAAGTAAAAAGTAATCCAGTGGCTCCTCAGACAGTGTTCAGCATTTTATGTCCTGTTAGAGGCCTGTCAAGGCCTGGCAGTCAGAAAAGTGGGAAAATGTCAGTTAATTCCTTTTTTTTTTAAAGACCACACATCTGACATGCGTACCCCTAATCTGGGGCTTTTCAAACCCAGAAAAGTTTGTCACTACTTTCCTGAAGTGGGCAAACGTTTTATTTCTTTGCAATGTGCCCAATCAGCATATCCAAAACATATATTTTCATTTGTGTACATTTCTAAGAGGGATACTGGAGATGTTTCCTTTCAGTGTTTATGACAGGTAAATAAGTCAACATGACAATATAAATTATCTCAAAGCTATTCCATTCTGCCAGATATCCTAAGATGCCATGGGATCCTCTAAGCTGTAATTGGCACTTGTACCTGCAGGGTTCACACAAAATTAAGGATTCATTAAATCTGTGCAAAATGGGGGAAACTACGACTCTGCTTAGAATAGAGAAGGCTCTGCTCCTGATTCTGGTGCTTCAGGTGTCATGAGTTTTCATGAAAGATGCTCCTTGCAAGGCCTCACAGCCAAATAAACCCAGAAAGGTTTTGGTTCCTAGCACACCTACTCCAGCTCTGTGCTTCATGCAATTATTTAAGCTAATGCTTTCCAGCCAGGAAAGTGCATAGGAAGCATCAGGAAAATGCAGAGCTTGTTCCAAATGTTACAAAATACAATACCTACTTGGGCAGAGACACATACAGCTTGGCTCCCTTCACAGTCTGTAAAGAGTAAAAGGTGCCCATTTGTCTATGTTGATTGCTAAAGGAGACTAACGTGACCATCCCAGAGGCAGGCACCTGTGCTTGCTAAGGTCAAAAGCTGAGTTGGTCAACTTTAACATGAAATATGTTGCTGCAGTTCCCAAGCTCCCAGTTACTGCCTGCAAAGCAACAGCAAGGAAATATGAAACAGCAAAATGTACAAACTAAGATGACAACCACAGTGAAGTCACAGGCAACGACAGCTGAGGGTCGGAAGTGGCTACATGATTTAAAAGTTTCTAGACTGCTACCAAAAGAGATTCTAGGATAGTAATCATCAGTGTTATATTGCAATATTGTACATATTAGCAGGAAACAGTGAAACAGAAACTGATTTTGTGGGATAATTGACCCATATTAATTTCTGAGCTTGTTTTTGCCTGTATAACACAGGATCTGAGAGCATTGCATTCTACTACAACAGGCCATGCACCACAGAATAATAGAGATGTTTCTGATGGAAACTCAGTGTCAAGAAACCCTGTAATCAGAGATGGCCTTAATACACTTTGGCTATTTAAGTTCCATTCCCTGCACAGTGAATATTATAAAAGGCTATTTTTCTATTTCAAGGTCAGTTTCTTGGCAGTGAGGACAGAGCTGGATGTTACACTGCAACACTGGATAATTAGAAAATAAAAGAAAAACTAGTTACTCAACTTCATGGTCCATGCTTTCATGCTTCTGTGTTTTTTTACATAATCAGTGGTAGATTAGACAAAGCTCCTAAACATTACTGGTCTTGTTCTGAGGTATTTAATATTATTTCCTTGGAGGTGTGTAGTAATATTCAGCAATTTCTCATTTTGCCTCTGACCCAGGCGTTGCCTAACCTTTTAAATTGCATCCAATCTATATGCTGCTTAACCTGATGTTGACTGGGAGGTCAGGAGAGTTGGAACAAGATGATCTTTAAGGTCTCTTCCAACCTAAGCCATTTTATGAATCTGTGTTCAAGGGTATTTGTGAGACCCAGCCAGAGTGGAAGCTACTAATGTGAGTCCACCACAAATCTGAATTGTAACTAACTCATGAGCTTACAAACACACCATTTCTCTCAGCCCTATGTCAAAGCACTCTACCTTTAACTCCTGTCCACTAAAGCAGGATATCACAGTAGCTCAGCTAAATAGAGCAAAAGCTCATTCTTTGTTCGCTCTCTGTCACTGGTTAACACTGATTCCCTCCTGTGCTTCTTTTCATGGGAGGACCATCCCACAAACATCAATAAAACATTGATTAAAGTAGCTGTGACAGTGAGAAAGGTATATTGCCTACAGCCTTAAAGTGACACAACTGAGACATAAAGTTTTCGGGCACTGGGAATAAGTTCATTCCTTGAGATGAAGAAAACACCTAAATTTCCAGGCTTTTATTTCTGCAACTTACTACACCTGTTGTCTTACTCACATTCTCACTGCAAGGTTTCACCTAAAATTGGAGTAGACTCATCAAGAACCTAAAGGAATGGTTGGTTCCTTCAACCCATCAGTACCATGCATTGGGGTATCTGCTCTATTACAGAAGGGAGAAGATTGTGGGCAGCTGCTTGGTTCTTCACTCAATTGCTGTCACTGCATCCACGAAAGCTCTTCAAAGCTGCTTTGGCTCCAAAGTGCAAAGTGCTGGCAGAATCAAAAGTTTTCCCTGTTTGGAAGTAATGCGCCATTTACACAGAAAGTTCTGTGAGTAGGAACAAATTGCGTGGGATGATTGTATTTTCTGTTGCTGAGAGACTAAGAATTGCAGACATGTTCATCAGTAAGACAAAGGTCCTTAGTCATGCGTCTGCTGCTGAAAACACAACTCTGCTCTGCAGTTGTCATGACAACATTGGTTATATAAAGAGACATATCAGAAGAAAGATCATTTGCTCTGTGCCCTATATTTCAGTGTAGTGATACATCCTCTCTACAATAGATCTGTTTTGTTATGGACAAAAACTGACATTTCTGGCAAGATAAGAAATGCTTCAGAAAGCTGTGTGAGGACATGAAAGTTTATGGTGCAAAAATGGCTTACAAATAAATAAAACACCTCAAATGAAAGCTACTTCCATAATTTGAAGATCATCGGGACCAAGTTCCACTGAATAGGGAAGTGATTCAAAATGTTCAAATAAATTTCAATTCTGAAGATATTATTTTTGTGGACAAAGATTATCACTCACTTAGTAACATCATAGGATTTAATAACTTGAAAGGAAAGTGTTGGTCTCAAAATGCCTATAAAACTACATCACCTTAAAAGTTTCAGCACAATCATATGCCTGGCCTGAAGTTGAGAAATACAGACCATATCTACTGCTCAGCTAAAGACAAAAAGAAAATCAGCCTGTGACTCTGCAACCTACTCACCCAGCGAAAAGCTAAAACTGGCAGAACAGTTTCATGGCAGTGTCTGATCTTGTGGTATTATGTTAAATGGCGTTTTCAAAGCAAAGAGGCCTGAGGGAAAAACAGTAAGCTACCTCAATAGTTTCAGAAATCTTTCTTCTTCTTCTTGGAATTGTATTCTTCATTATCAAAGAAGTGTTTGCAGTCCTCAGAGAGGCCAATAGTGATGCGATGTGGTGTGAGGAACTGTAAATCTGTGAGTCCCACGTGAACTAACGGAATTGAAAGTTAATTTTAAGAATTAAAGGTCTATGCAAAAATGTAAACTCATGAAGCTTTGAAAAAGTCTTTTCAAGTGTGCACTCTTCTTCTGCAGTTAATCTAGCCAAGCTGTGAAGCCAAAAACATTTCACTAAATTTTCCATGAGCAGCAATGCCTCTAACAGTTGAGTCAGTGCAAGTTCTCTGGTCTCACTTGTAACTCCAAGGGAAGGTATCTGGGACTCCAGGGTGTTGTGAATGAAACTCAGATACCCAAATCCAACTACTATTGATAGGAGTCATTTCACCCATCAACAGAAATACATTGTTCCTTCAAAGTCCATTTTTTATGTAACAGCTGAGTTCTATCCAAGATCTCTGGCCATATGAAGGATTCAGGCATCCTATTCCAGTCCTGAATTTTCATCTCTTGCCCCATGTTGCTACTTTGCCATGTGTGCTGTCCCAGAAATCTCACATCTGTGCCCTTTTCAAACCACAAACACAGTGCCAAATTAGTCCCTCTCTGTGATTCTCTCCATGGTGATCACCCTTTTCTCCACAATTTATTCCTGAAAGGCTGGCAGAAAGAAGGCAGAAGGCAGAACAGGATTTGATTCCCTGTAAAATGATGAAATAGGACTGCAGTCCACTGCATTAGCCGATAGAAAGAAAATGGAGGAGTAATAAATGGGTTTGGAACAGAAGTAAATACATTATTCCCTTTAACTTGACTGAATCAATTTAACTCTTAAAATGAGAAACCCCCAGCAGGTTTCATAAGGCAAATTATTAGAGACTCAGTAGAACAAATTGTGTGTTTGAACAGTGAACTCCGTGAACTCACCTCTCTGTCACGTGTACTGTGCTCAGCAAACAAAGGAAGATTTTACTGCTAAAGCTTTAATGTACACAGCAATAAGATCTCTAGGACATATTTAGAAGCTGATGGACTGAAGTGACTCCAGTGTTTTTTCTCTACCTCCCTTTAATAACTCTCCTTGTCATACTAAAGCACTTCATGGAAATGCAAGCCATTAACTGCACAACATTCCTGTGGAAGCTGGCAGGATTAGCTGCTCCCAATCCGGTATATGTGGAAAATTAGGCACAAAGAGTAAATGCTCCTTCCAAAGGTTCCTTTGAAATTCAGGTGCTCATAAGGAACATGAAATTAGGAAACCAAATATGGTCTGGGCCTGAGACTCTCTTCCAGTGTTATAAAATAAGCCTTTAGGAGGCCCAGAAAACAATTTGAGGAATCCTAAGAACTGTCTGTGTTCTAAACCATATTCTTTCATTTTCTAAAGAAACCCATACCTCCAAGGATTTCTTAGTAATTGCTCTTCTCCTTTTATAGTTTTTAGCTCATATCACACACTGCTCTGACAGTATTTCCCACTTTCTATCCTGCAGGAATGGAAATAGAGATAATACAGCTTATGTTTCTGCTGTGATGAGAGAGAAGGCTGTTGGAAGATTTCCTGCCTATCACCTGTGTGAGGAGTCCTCTCTGCTTTGAAAACCACAGGCTAAAATTTTAAAATGTCACAAAATCTTTAACTGCAAGGTGAGGCTTGCCAGAAACATTTCACGCAGCTCTCACCACAAGGATTTTAACTGTTCACCAGAGAAACACCATATCAGAAAGATACAAAAAATCTGTGGAGCAGTGTCAGTAACTAACTTCTCTCATTTACTTTCAGTATGACCCACTGTAATATCATAGAAGGTTCCCTCAGCTTCATGTTATAAAGCATGCAAGAAAAGTATGTCTTAATCTAGCAAGAAATGTAGAGTTTAATGGCTTCATTCACCTGTATTTTTTAATCTGACATAGCTCTTCGTTTAGAATTTTTTAAAAGGGGAATGGGAAACAGCAACTGTTTCATGCTGAAGTTAATGTATTTTGTCTCTCTTGAACAAAAATAAGGCTTAACAAGAATATACATGAGAAATATTAGAGCCACAAATGTAAACTTAATATTCAAGATAGGTAGAGTTAGGCATTAAGAACAAAAAAAAAGCCAAGAAAAAAGCCACTCTTATCAGAATGTCCTAAAGATATGAAAAAAACCCTCAGACTTTCTGGGAAAAAATTATATATTGGATTCAATGTTCTTTGTTCTCATTACCTTGAACCTTTCATCTTCCATTAGACTTCTGAAAAGTGAAAGAAGAGTTTGAATGAACCTTTTAAATCAAAGTGGTAACCTTTTACATATACTCGGAATAGCTGTGAACACCTGCTAAATTACTGCAGACACTACTTTATTATTGCCACTAAGAAAATCAGAGCAGTTCACTGCATACGCAAATCAATTCAGCAATTATGTTAGGAAATGAAATCCTGTTGTTTTCATAAATTTCCATGCATATTAAAGCATCAATTTCATTGCTTTCTAGACATTTCCAGGAAACATAAAAATAAAAGAGAATTCATGCAGGTAGCCCTTTTTCTATGGTTCTTGAAGTGAGTCACAGTAAAACTTAGTGAGTTAAACAATAAAGGAAATAAAAGAAGTTCTGGAGTACTGTGGAAGTCCTTGCAGGTCATATCTGAGCTAGCAGCCTTCGTATGCACATCTCAGTTTCTCAGTTTGTGATTTACTTCCACACTGTGCATTGCTAAATCTCTTTTAGATGACCAGGTTTTTACGTGGTGACCCTAAGTGCAGAAGCTGTCTTTGTGCCCATTGCCTCACAAATCCCCATGGCTTACCAGGGTGCAAGGGGCTACAGCAGTCGTGACCATGTCAGCACCCAGCAGCTCTGCTGACCACTGCCACTGATGTTGCCAGTTCCTGGATGAAACCTGCCTCAGGGTCTCCACACACACATGGTGACAGCTTTGTGTGATGCAGGACTGCTCATGTGGGGACTCCTGAGATACAGGACAAAGTGGGCATTTGTCCTGCCCTTCCCAAATATGCTATCCCTCACAGATTGTTGCCATCTGTAGATTTAATAAGCATATTATTCTTCATCATTCAGGCCATTAGTCAAAATACTAAAAAGTACCGGATCCAAAACAAGATAGGCCACTGATGATCTGTATATTATATTGTACCACTGAGGATTAATCGGTAAATAGTGTTGTACCTATGCCACAGAAGTTTCATCCAAGCCATGGCTCTCTAGACTCCTTCTGAGAAGGATCTCCATCTGAGATGCTTGCCTTCAGTCTACAGGAGCTGTATATTCAAAGTCACAGGACGAAGGATTTACTTGCCTTTTTTTGCTGTAGCAATACACGTCCTACCCATGTCCTCTCCCTCAGTGTAGTTTGCAAGCCCTGCCAAAGTGCAAGCCTAACCTGTTCTCTTCCATGGATTGGTATTTCCTGAAATTCCAAGTAAATTTTTTTGAATTCCTGATTTTTTCACTATTTAATGCCTACTCCGTACAGGCCTTGGAAACTCATTCTTTTCTAACTCCATATTCAGTGGAGGTTTGTATTTCTGTACAGCTGTGTGTACATTAAGATTAATCCGTGTTGCAAAGACATGTTCAGGGCTCATGCAGATCCCATCTTTGTTCTCCAACCCTTTCCTACTTTACCTATATTTCCAGGAAAAAGTAGTCCTGGCAAGGATGGCAAAAGAGTGTTAAAATGAACTCTACCAGTTCCTTTACCTGGAAAATGAGAGGACTTGGATCCTACAGGACTTCCTAGAAGATAAGTCGAGATGAAGTCTCCAAGTATATACCATGGATTAAACCGTCTTGTGCCAATTCTGCACAAACACACAATAAAAATACAATCTCTTCCACAACTTTATCTAAAGTCTTCCATTACTATATTTTGTAACACACTAGTAGGAGAGAAGTCATTATGTCTTCAGCCTGCTTTTCTTGCTGCAATTAATTCACAGATTTTGCTTCAATTTTTTTGTGCTATTGGATTTTTTTCAGCTCAGAGCTTGTACCTTAAGTCTTAGAGATAAATAGCTTTTTCTTTCTAAAAGCACATCGTCTGTAAGACAATTGACAGACATCCCTCAGGATGAAAACTGCCACAAGTGGTCTGATCTGTTCCAAACCTTTTCCTGCAAGTCATTTATTTCAGATAATTCCCTTTTCATTTATTATAAAGGAGAGGAAGTCTGCATTTAAGGGTCAGCTAAAATAAAGCTAAATTGGGTTTTTCAACATTTATTGATGTATAATGTAGCAGAAAAATTACTCCACTAGTCTCTGCAGGAAGTGAATGCCCTTGAAATATGTATGTAAATGCACATAAGGACCCTAAAAACAATTGAACAGTGATGCTGCAAGGACATCCTGGGCCAGCCATGGAGAGGAATAGATAAAAACAAGTATGAAAAGGGAATTAAACCTCAGCTTGAGCAATGGGAGTTTCTGTACTACTCAGAACAAATACTGAGCTAGCTGACAGAGAGCTGTCTGGGTGTGGGTCTTGTACCTGTCGCTTGTTTGTTTGGACTTTTTTTTTCCAACAATATTTCTGAATTAAAGCTTCGCTATATGGAAGGAGATAAAGTGCAACTTTTACAAGGAAGGTCCCAAAGTCTGGGCTTGTTTCCCCACTCAGATCTACAAGGCTGGACAGACTGAGATCACTGTGAGGCATCTCCAAGGCAGCACTGAAGGATCCAGCTGGAAGCTGTAGGAACCCATGCCACAGGGGGCACACAAGTCCTCTTGCTGTGCTGCACCTGGGAGCTGAGGTATCCCATGTGGGATGTTCAAGTACATCCATGCAAATCATCCTGGTTTTAGCTCTTTACTGCACAACCAGGACTTTGCCTCAAGACAAGGAGGTCAAATAGAAGTTAGAGAGCCCATGTTCAAGGACTCAATTTATCTCTCAATTCTTCTATCATATCCGTCCTAAGTTTCAAAGGTAGTTTTGGGTACTCAGACCCAACAGAAGACTGACCACAGTGTGAAGATTATGATGATTGTAAGAGATCTGGGACTACCCCTAAACTAATGTCCCACTTTCTGACAGCATTATGGTACTATGTTCAAATTTCTCACTAAATATAAGCATATTTATTTTGCTATGAGAAAGATGACATATTGAGAGACAATTAGCAGTTCTGTGCTTTCCAGACAACTTGCTTTCATTTTAGATATATGGAAAAAATGGCAAACAAAAATGAAAACAAAAGTTTCTCTCTTGCCTGTCATATGATACCTTACTGAGATTGTCCCTCCCCAAGCCAACTGCCTTGTGGAAAATTGGCACAAAGCTGCCTCAAGATCGAAGCTGTTAACACGTGTGTATGTATATTGCATTAAACTCACCAGGTGCAGGGAAAGTATCCAGCAGAGCAAAGTCACAAACCTGAGTTATTAATTTGATATTTGATATAAAATTAGTTACACTGTTACAGTTTTTCGTCTTTCCATGTATTCCTCTTACTAACTGTCCAAGGAAAGATGGTTCAAATGGTTCCCTAAAACTTGTTCTGTTTTTCTGAAGCTCACAAGTGCAACAGCACATATTTTCTGTCTGGAGCCAAAGGCAGCCCACTGGTGCACAGTCATGAATGAAAACACTGGCTAAACCCAGATAATGGATAAAGCAATAAATGCCTTGTGGTTTTTGCAGTTTCCTGTACCTGAGGAGCTGGAGATGCAGAAAGTAATAGACTTTGGATTGGTGAAAACTTGCTAGTATGTTAGGCAGACTCAGTCTCAAGAATGCTTTTTATATTGATCACTAGAAATAAATGTGAGCTTGTTGACTTCCCCACAACAGAGGACTACTGCAGTAAGTCAGAAACAAGTTACCATAGTGACCTATTACACCCAGGAAAAATAAATTTCTCTGCAATTATTTTTGGAGCTTTCTGTAAGACTATATTGTCAATAAAAGAGCAGTCTTGAAACCACTGCATGCTTCTCACTTCTGGATAGAGCAATGAAGAAAGACAAGCATGTTTAGGATGGAGCACACAGCAGGGCATCTCAGTGAGACAATTGCACTCTGGTGTTTAACTGAGGGTGCCATTGGAACCAAGCAAGCTGCAGCTCATTTTCAGGGCTACAACATCACAATTTATGCACCTAAATAGTTCTTCTTGTCTCTTCCTTTGTTTCACATCAAATACATTGACAGCATCTCACATTTTCCCAACACTGCTTGTATTCTTTGGGTAGGTTTTGTTATCAGTGAACAGGACTGAAATCTTCCATCTCTCATCACAGCAAAAAGCTTGAATCAGCCCCTTTTCTTTCATCTTAGTCCGTGTTGCTCCTCCCCTACAGGAACTGCCCAACCCAGGTTGCTCTTATATCCTCCCTATCTGGTTGCCACTTAAGATTGCAGTGTAGCTCCCCTTACAAGGGAATATAAAATATCAGGAGTAGTAAGCCACTGCCCAGGCCTCCCTTCAGCCACTTGAAAAGCTGCAAAAAGTGGTGAAGAAACTGAGAATCCAGCTCAAGGACTATTGACTGAAGAGAACATGTTTCCTTTAGTGCTATGGAATTTCATAAAAATTTAAATCTGGTGCCATATACATGTAAAGTGTACTCTAAACTGAAATGACTTCCACATTTCACACGGTAGAAGCGAAAAGACAGTCATGACATATTTCATATTCACACAAAAATGTGGAGGTTAAAGTAACCCTAGGGCAGCAATTATGCTCTTTGAAGTATATCTAACTGATCAGCTGAATTCTTATCTGTAGCAAACACCGGTGCCAATCTGGATGTCTTGTTACAATAAAATAAAATATAATAACAGTGTCACAGTAATGAAGGGCAGTTAAGTTAGACACACCAGCTGAGTTGCTGGAGTGTATGACTCATTATGTTGTGACTAGAGAACCCTGTGAACATCTTGTATTAATTTTAGTAATTTAGAATTTCTCTGCATTAAAAAAAAAGAATTTTTTGAGCCCTGATATAGTCTAATGACCCTTTCAGTAATTTCTGGATTTGCTTAAAAGGCTTATTCAGCTCCTCTGTATTTCAAAGGCTACATGCATTGAATTGAATGTGAAACCAAGAGCAAGACCTTCAGAAAAAATGGTGACTTTGATGTGTAAGTGAAACAAAATTCAATCCAGTGAAATTATTTCTCATTCACACCTCCTTTAATGTACTCAGAATTAGGTCCTCTGTTCTTAAAAGTTAACATAAGAAATAAGTCAGCCTCTGAAAAAAAAATTGTTATTGAAAGAAATAATTATGTACTTTAAATTTAACCTTCTCATCAGTAACAGCTTCCTGACTGTGCATTTCTGTGTGCTTGCCTTGGCATGCGATATATGTATAACCAGGCATGATTTGCCCTTTAAATAAATGCAACAGCCTAAAATTCACAATCCTCAATGAGAATATGTCTTACCTGCCACTCCTGGGGGATTGTTTTGAGGCAAGTTTAAGCTTGCTTTGATTTACACATCAGAAGACTGTGCAGCACCAATAATTCTGGTTTTGTTTTCCCTGTTACCCCATGAAACTCCCAGCTCCGGTGAAACTTTCCAAAACTGGTGCCAAGGTTTGGGACAAGGCTCTTTCCTTCCTCATCCCAATGAAGAACATATGTCCCTAAAATTGTCCTGTTAGATAACTCCAATAGTCTAATCTCAAAAGACAAAAAGATAGTGTTCAATTATTTCAGCACCATTTTATATGTCCATTGATATTTGTGATGTCCATGTTACACCAAATTTGATAAATAATGTCTGTGAGACTTGGACATTTCTGGTATATCACTTGGAAAGGATGTAGAATAACCCTGGGCATTTAATATAGCACCAGAAACTTACTTGGAGGCAACTGAAACTTTGAATAATTATAGGGATACATTGCCTCTAATATTCATTTCACAATGCAGCAGAAATTTTATCCAGCATCTCTGAGCAACATGGGTAGAATTCCTCTTCTGCTAGAGGGGTTTTAAACTCATTCCTCATATGCCTTAAACATTGGGATACACCAAGGTCTTAGCATGATGTATGCCTGAATTTCCCAGCCAAAGTTATGGCATTTTTTTTTATTGGCCAGGGACAGGTTGTTGGCATATGCTACTGTACATCTAGTGCAATATGTCTTAGTAGCAGACACCTCATTACAGTCAAATCTTCCATGTCTCCTTGGAGTCTGGCCTTCTGCTGGAGCAACTTCTCTGTGACCTGCACCTTCTTCAAAAAACCCATATTGGTTGGAGTGTGGGATTAGTGTAAAGGACACCTGAAGAATAAAAGAAATGAGAAGGCAATTTACATTGTCTGATCTAATAGCAATTTCATATAAAATGCTTGAAATCCCCTGGAAGATGAGAATGAAAGAATGATGAATAGAATGGGCTGATAAAAGCCTCGCTGCTGGGTTAGCAAAGTCAGAGGGGCGAGTGAGAGTACCCCTGAAGGAGAAGTTGGTCAGGAACTCTTGAATATCAATGTGAGAGTGAATAACTCCATTTCTTGGCTTAAGAATATCCTTTTGTGGAGTCTCACCATTTTGGTTTTGCCCTAAGACTGACTGGGAGGGAGCACAGATATGTGCAAAACTCTCAGTGAGAGGTGATTTAGAAAGCTACTGCCTTATAGGCAATGAGACAACAGTAGGAGTGATCTAAACCTGTGCTATCATATAATATCATATCATATCAATCATATCATATCACATCATATTAATAATATCATATCATATCATATATCATATAATTTCATATACCAAATGCCCCATGAATGCATTGAAGGGTGTATCTCACCTAACATATCTTTTCACACTTATGGATTTGGGGTGATTTCAGCTTTCCAGGTCACAGCTAAACATAAGGCTGAGATTCCCAGTTTTGAGTTTAACACTAAGAACATAAGTGAGGCACATCTCTGCTCCCTTGATAATTTTACTTCTCAACCTGTGTAGAGATGTATTTTTGTGCTCTACCCCCTTTTTCTGTGTTGTCTGATGTCATTGAACTACTGAAAAAAAAAAACTGAACTGAAATTACCATTAACTAGAGCTAATCAAACTACAGGGAGATTTAAGGGCCATGGTTTCTTCTGTTTTGCTCCTTTTTGTGGATGGCTAATGTGAACAGATAAATTATAAATTTTCTGTGGTTGATTTTTAATGAAACCCATCACTTTCACTCTGTGGAGAGGCAGCCATTTTAGTGAGTTTACTTGTTTGTATATGACCATATGGAAGAATTATCACAGGCTTACAGATGGTGTCTACCATTCCAGAGTCCATGGGAGTCTTCTCTTACACACACACTGAAACAAGATCCTTTTGGTGCTTGGGCAAAATAAAATGTGGCAGAGTAAAGAATTCAGTTGTCAGTGGGGTCCTTTAGTGGGATATGTTCCTGGCCTTTGATTTCAATCCATTGAGGATTTTTTGTTTTGTAGATGTAGAGACTTCATCAGTCAAAACCTGTATCTTTACAAGAACTCAGACACAGTAACATAGCATAAATAAGTATGAATTATAGAAAAGCCTTTGGAAACCTAAATCTAAAAAATCTTTCAAAGAGTAGTATGTATCTGAACATATAAAAAGTCTCCTAGAAATGCTTTGTTGGTCCAAGGTCGAGAGACTTGATCCCAAATTCATTGAAGTCAGTAAGACTATTTTCAACAACCTCATTAGAGCATTTTAACTCTAACTTTTTGTGGAAATAAAAGTACTCTGGTCTTGAGAGAAGGAACAACTGATTTGCAGGACCAGGAAAAAATTAGATGCAGATCTTCCTTGTCTAAACACTTACTGGCAGGCAGTCTTGGACAGGGCAATTGTCATGTTATTTTACAATTAATTACTTTTAGTCAGGCTTCATGTCATTGTGGTTTCAGCTCCATTCAAAGACTTTTTTATAGACATCCAATTAGTTGTTAGACTTTATCTTAGAAAAAGCAGCTGCATTTGCAGAGAATTTCTGAAGAGACCTTTACAAGTTGTACCTGATAAATGTGAAAATAAATCTAAATCACCAGCTCCTCTTCTTTAAGCAGAACTGCTTGTGCAGATCAGTATACTAAAAACATGTTTAAGGTTCCAATATAAGCCACCTGTTTTAAAAACTCATATTGAAAGGGAAGGTTACATTGTTTGTTTATATACATCACATTACATATGAATTGTAAATCTATTCAAAGTAGTGTGATTTAGACATATGTGAGGAGTATAATATGCTCGTGGGTGTGGAAAGAAGAGCATGTAATGAGAGGTTAGGATGATCATCTCACATTTCAGTTGTGTAAAACTTTCTGAAATTGTCACAGATGAATATTTCTTTTCAGATATTGTGTCATAGATATCCCAGAAGAGATCTCAAAACCTGAATGTGGTATGTTTATGTCAGCTCTTCTGTGTATTCCTGTCATCTGTGCTAAAACAGCACTTACAAACCTCCCTCCAGTCTTGCACAGGACTTAAATAAGTTGTTAGGCACTGCTCAAAGACACAACAGACTGGCCTCTTTCCCAAACCATCTGTCTAATGCGTGGCCTTTATTCAGCTCACTTAACTTAGGCTTCTCTATCTCGTTTTGAAAGACTGACACAACAGAAGACAAAGAATGGTAGTCACATACAAAGACCCAAACTCCAGCCACTTTCCAGCAAATCAGCAACTCTATTGTAGTGTTCGCTTGCCCAGGAGGTCTGTCCAGCTCTCACCCAGAGCGCTTGCTCCACGGCTCAGAGGTGCAGCCACAGGCGGTCAGCTCCGGCGCCACCGGCTGACACCTCCTGCAACCATGAGTCTCTCATGGCGAGGTGAGCATCACCTCCGATGAGCAGCTGGCACAGTGTGTTGGTGACAGGACGGAGAGCGAAAGGGTGAGGGAGAGGTTTCCCCTTTGGAGCGAAGCGGAGACAGAATGCACGACACCCAGCCTGCAGCCTTCCAGGGAGATTTATTAGGGATCTTCAGGTGAGGGTCGGGGGACAGTGAAGAGGGACGGAAAAACAGGAAAGGTGAAGGGCTGACAGTTGCAGGGGATTATAAGGGGAGGGAGATGGGGAGTGGCTAACCCCGAAGGACCAACCAGGGGAGTCCGAGGGAAGAGGGAAAGGGGTACAAACCAATAGTCTTGTAAGGGGGGAGGGTACAGAATTCAAAAGAACCAATTACATACAAAGCTTAGGGGAACAAAGGAGAAGCTTCCAGAACTAAATCTATATAAGGAAAGGGGGGCGGGGGCGTGTGCAGGACCAATGTTCTTCAGCTTTGGTGCATAATTAATTCTTCAGCCACAGGGGCTCACTGTTTGTCTCCTCTAGTCTCCCTAACCCAAACAGCTTAGGCTGTCAGAGCCCTCCTGCAGTTTGTCCTCTGGCTACTGCAACTTGCAGCCACAGGCTGCCACACTCTACTTTATGGGATGAGCATTGAATGCTGCCAAGGAGATACAGGCTTTTCAAGAGAAGGTGGGTAAGCTGCTAGCAGGGCTGTTGCCTGCCTAATGTGCCTCTTCTGTGTTTTTTTTTCCAGCTGTATGCACTTTATTCATTCAATTGGGGAATGAAATGAATGCAGAGGTTTCTTTTTGTTATTAAATTGAGGTATTCATTTTTGTCTAGTTCTAGAGGAAGGCAAGAAAAGGCTGATTTGAAAATCTAGTGCCCTTGAGAAAGGAGATGAATAGACATGTTACTGGTTTGGACAGATGGGAAAAGGATGGATTTCTGGGGGTGGAAAGGAGGTGAGATGACAAATGGCAGGGAAGTAAAAAACCATTGCAGCATTTTTTTATGCCAGCAAAGAACAAAAGTAGTCAGTAGGGTTTTGCACAGCACAAATCCGTGAGAGATAAGGTCAGCAATAACATTGAGTGGCTCCAGAAGTTAAATATCAATACATTTTCTTCCTCAGTTCTGCTGTAACTTGAACACAGTCCCCAGAGAATCCCTTCATTTGACTTGTGAATAAGGTTTTTGTCCTGATGATTTGAGTACAGCTTAAATGAAGGGCTTGAAAAAATGCAAACCATGAAGTGAATTGCAATAAAAGAAGAAACAAAATCTTAGTCTTCTCATGCCAAAGAGTGAGACCTGTGTTTCCCACTGGTTCCCAAGCAGAGCTGTGAGTGCACATTTCTGCCCTGTGAGGAGTCTTAGGGGTATCAGTAACTCCTGCACAAGCAAGAAGTCTGCACAAGTGTAAAGCCTTGAAGTATTTTCTGTAAACCAAGTTTCTGAGATGGAGAATCTGTAACAGCATCCAGGGTAAATTATAGCTGTAGTGCTGAAAATGGTGTCCATCTTCCACTTCGAAATGTCAATGCAAAATGAATCCACATTCAAAGCAAGATTTTGTTTAAAAAGTCATAGGAAAAGAAATGTTTAAAGACATTTGCATTTGGTGATGCAAACTAATATACAAAGCACAGAGCAAGTTACCACAGATGGCAATTTTCTAGATTAAAATATCATCATTATAGCAGTTTTGACCCAATATGACATCTTTTTCTTTAAAATGCAGCTTAAAATACCACTTAAGGAGACTAAAAGGCATCTGATGCTCTCATTTCTTTAGGCTAGGACAAGAGAACCTGAAAATGAAAGGGACAGGTAGCAATTCATGTATTGCAGATGAAACAGAGATGGCTAGAAGGGAAGAGGTAAGACATGAGGTCACTAATTTCTACAGTCATAGTTTGGACTTTGAAATGCTCATTTATGGGATTTTCTGCTAACTCCACAAACAGGACCTCACTGGCCTGTGTCTTCTCCAAATATGTGCAACTGACAAAAAAGGAAACAAGTAAATCTCCAATACTTTGAGGAGAATGACTTGAGTGAGCCAAGGTGTGGCAGGGGAGGCTGCAGAGGAGCACTCTGCCTGTCAGAGCAAAGCTCTGTATCTGTGCTCCCCCCTAATGCTTTTCTTGGGGAGCAACTCTTTTGGAATTATCTTTTAAATTCTTTTCCTTTCCATGCTAAGTCCCAGTTTCCATTTGAGTGGCTGGCAGCACAGTGGCACTCATTATCTACGTGCTCAGTTGTGAGGCACTTGTGAGTGAACAGCAGGTCTTTCTGCAGTTACAAAGTGTTCTTTCATTTAGCAATTCATAGCAATTTATACCATAAACACACAACTTTGCTCTGCTCTCTGTTCCCTCTTCTGTCTCCCAGAAGGTCTTCAGCCAGCTAGTGGGGAATAGAAAAATCTACCAGTAAGTAAGTGACAGAAGAACCAAAGCAAAGACTTTGCAGATGCCCTGGAAGATGATACATGCTCATGTAAGTCTTACCTGTAGAGACACCCCTAGCTGAAGAGTGATTACAGTACAGAAAAAAAAAGATAAATTTCATTTTGCAACCAGCTGTATGTTTGCCAATAGTACTCTCTCTCTCTGAATAAAATACAGGGAGTAGGATCTAGTTGTCCACGTATGTGTTTGAGAAACCCTAGAGAACGCCAGGTGAGCTACACCTGCCTGTCTAGGCAAGAGTGGGTCTTCCTAACTTTAATACATTTCTCTAAGAGTGATGCCTAAAAACAGGCTACCTGAAACAGAGGCCAAGACAAATTAGGAGTATAAAAAGCAAACAAATTTATTCAAGGCCTTCAAGGTACATTCAGGCAAGCAAAGTCCCCCTCACGGGACTACACCCAAAATGGATGCTGAGTCATGAGCTCTTCACCCTTTATAAGCTCTGTCCTGTTAGCATATTGGTCCCTAATTCTCCAATCACACCTTCAGGCTATATGTTAACCACCCCAGGCCCACTCCCCCCATTTCACCATTGTTTACATATTTTTGGGTCCTAGACCAAGGAATGTGTCCTTGGATCTCCTATTCAGAGGGATTGTTTTGGCTAAAGATGTTGGGAACAGGAGTTTTTAGCACTTTATGAGAAGCACAGAACTACACCAAGTTACAGATACATGAAGAGTAAAAACCTAGAAATTATTAAGGCATCAAGAGAGCACCAAGCATCAGATTTGGGTTTTTTTCCCTGAAAGGATGCAGGAATCCTATTCCTATTTTGCCATAGAAAAGTTTGTGGGGGAAAAGAAGCAGAAATTTGGGAACTGGAAAAATTATATATGTTATATATATGTCTTACAGTGTCTCATATAAAAAGGGGTGTTTTGAAAGCAACTCAGGATTTTCTCTTATGCACAAAAGAACAGAAAAGAACAGATTAAATTATTCCAAAGAAGACATATTAAGAAGACAGAAGGAAGAATGTCCCTTGGCTAAACTGCTGTTGTGCATTTGTTTTTGTTTTTAGAAAGCTATGACTTTTTATTAGGTAATTATACACTTTCTTGCAACAATCTTACTAGACAACACTTAAAGCAAATGATCAGCCATGAGCGTAAGAAATATTTCACGAGACATGGTGTATTTGGCATAGTGGACTCCCTCTCTTCTGGCAAATCAAGCAGAGCAGGAAGATTCCCAGGTTGTGTAACTCTCTACAGCAAAATTATCGCACATGTAGATTACTGGCCCATGGTCAACCTGACCTCCACCAGGACCCCAGAGCCTTTCTCTGGAAAGCTGCATTGCAGCTGATCAGCCCCCATCATGTACTGGTGCCTGGGGTATTTTTTGCTATTTTCCTTTGTTGAACTTCATGAGATTCCTCACTGGACAGAATACCAGCCTATCAAGCCTGAATCTGGTGCAATGGTCACTCCTCCCAGTTTTGCATCATCTGCAAACTTTGTGAGATGCACTGTGTTCCTTCATCTGTCATAAATGAAGTTGTTAAACAGTATTTTTCTCAATGTTGACCCCTGGGAGGCACCAATAGTGACTGGTCACTGTCTGGACTTTGTGCTGCTGATGATAAACCTCTGAGCTCAGCAGCTCAGCCAGTTTTCAGTCCACATCACTTTTCTATGTATTTAGTCTCTGCTTCATTAATTTGCACTTTAAGATCGGTATGGGAAACAATGTTAAAAGCCTTGCTAAAATTAAGATAAACAACATTCACTGTTCTCCTCTTGTCCATCAAGCTAGTCAGGTTGTCAGAGGCAACCAGGTTGTTTAGGAGTGATGTTGTGTTCGTAAAGGCTAACTAGCTTCTACCTTCTGAACCTTCCTACTTTTGGAAATGGTTTTAGAGTTTACCTAAAGTTGCAATTGTTGCAGAATGAAATGGTTCTGTACTTAACAATGCTGCCTGAAAGAAAGAGATCAGTGAAATGAGGATCAGAAACCCATTTTGATCAATAACGTCACAACTACTATGGAGTTTTGGGCATTCAAGAACAGGCCATTTATGGACTCCTTGACTGAGCAAAGCAAATCCTCAGCACTTGTGACAGTATATGTTTTCTGCTGTAAAAGAGTCAAGTGGAGCCTGAAAACTAGCCAGAAAACCTCACAGGAGTTGGTGCTTCTGTGTTTCCTTGTGCATGGTGGGATATACCAGCAGACAGAGTACCTTTAATCTGCCAGCTTGTGGAAGCCAAGCCAAGCTTGGTAGTGGTTAGTGCTCCCACAGCCAAGGCAACAAGAGAAGCAAACACAATGAATGCAGCAGTGCTGGCTAGGCAGGCTTCTTGCTATGCACAGGAAGAGTGGACACACTACAGAGTGCTCCTCTGTCTTCTGTAGCTGACTCTGAACAACTTTTAATTATATGGATGCTCAGTTTCCTCATATGAAGTGTGGTGCAGACTGCAGGAAGGCAGACATGCCTTCAGCTAGGGAGAGTGTGATTTTCAATGTATAAATGGGCATAAGTAAACAGTGTGAGCTGAACCTTCAGTGGGTAACACAGGAACAATGATACACAGGCTTTCCTGCTTTCGAGTTTATTTTTGATCAGAGGAACAGCACTGATGATTTAATCCATCACGTCAAAAGTCTTCAGAGTCAATACAGAAAGAATAGTAATTTAGAGCTGTCACTGACAACTGCCCATTTTCAGCTTTAGCCAACAGTGCAACTCAAAAAAGAAGAAGAAATGGAAGCTATAATGACATGAAAGGAGATGTTTTCTGTAAATTCCTGGTAACCACCTTCCTCTCACTAGAAGGGCTAGTATTTATTTTCAGACACATGTTCACCACTCCAGTGACTGATGTAGATTTAATTTCATCACATTTTTTAACAGTAGGTGGCTGTATTTTCCTTGCCGTGATAACATTATTAGAGTTTATTCAATAACAGAAAGACAAAATGGACTGGCTTGGAAGAGTTCCGAGGTCTAATGGGCTTGAGTTTGCTGACAGAAGAGTCTGCCACTTTCACAGGGTGAAAGCAGAACTGTTGACTAAGATATGTCTGTTCAGCCATCAGCTCTGTGACCAAAAGGATTGCAGCCAGAGCTAGTAATTAGCTAGATACAGTCAGCTAAAGCCATTAGTGCTGCTCCATAGACACCAGCATGGTCTAACTGCCCTAGAGTGTGCTCAGGATGTGCTTAGCATTTCCCACACCACTGCAGCTTCCTGGCTTCCACCACTCCAGGACACCAAAGCAAACTCTGATGTGATCATCTGCAGTCGCAGCAGGGATGAGAGCACAACCTGGCACAGACATTTGCCAGCCTCATGCTCAGCAAGGGTTTAACACTACTACTCTATAAAACATTTGAATACAGCTGTAAATGTTTGGGGAAGCAGTAAAGACTTTTGGCTCAAAACTAGTTTAACACAGAAGTCAATCAAGAGTTATTACTGGGCAGTTCTGGGGGCCGCAGAACCTACCTTCTGGTCTGAGTGCTGGGATGGTTTCTCCAAACCTCTGTTTCCACATGTGCAAAGGAGGAATAGAATTTACTGCCACAAAGCAGCTTTTGTGTGACTTAATTCCCTTGAGAGCTGTGAGCTCTAGAGGTGCCTTGTGAAATACCACAGAAATACAGTTTTCTTTATGTAGAATAACTGAAGGAAACAGTTAAGCAGGGAGATATTATCTGTTTCTAGTCTGAATGTGACGAAACAAAAGGTGTTACCCAACAGCAAAAACTGATTTAGCAGCAGGCAGCACTCTCAAAAATTTGGCAGATGAGGGTAATGAAATCAGTAGTATGGTACCCAAATTTATAGAGAACTATGTCATGATAGAAAAGACACCCCTGACTGGCTATGTGATTACTTTAAGGGCGCATCTTTTGCATATGCATTCTTCCAATTATATCACCCAAAGTTATTTTCCTACAGAGGATTTGTAAGGAGCAGGGCTTATTTTCATGCTTTTTCTACTTCTGTGATTCATAACACAGTTTAAACAGGGTTTTTTCCCAGAGTTACCTCTGCACCAAGCAACAAATGCAGACAGGCAGGGCATGTTCAGGACTATTAGTTCTGGGTGCCAAAGTGAAGTGGTGCAACATTTACAAGGTACATATTTATATTTGGCAAAATATTTTATACAACTTACAAGAAGCATCCCCGTTACCCTACTATCCTTCAAAGCAAGTAAGAGATTTTACTGAGTAAGTTATAAACCCTAGATGCAAGCTCAAGAATATGTTATCTCTCTTGCCTTCAGCAGATGACTCAGATGTCCCTGTAAAGTCAAAATCCTGATTGTGGAATCCTCTTGTGGGGGAGACGACACACAAACTAAGCACATATTAACCAGACACATTTCATGTTACAGAAATAGAAACAAAGATGTTTCTCAGTATGAATGTGCATGCATTCTCAGTCTTGTCAATTTTAGACTCATATATTTTCAGATTTATTATTTCTGAAAACAGAGATTTTACAGGGCTTTTAAGTACGTCCTCAGTCTGCAGATGGCATTCTTATCATAGCTCTAAAGGTAGAGGGTGTAAAGTGAACTAGACCACTACTGAAAAAAGTAAAAGGAGAACAGTTTTATGTCATGATCTAAAAACATCTTCCAACCTTCATGGACACCCAGTTCTGTATTCATGATGTAAATTGTTCCAGCTGTACTGAAATCTGGAACAAGTTTTATATAGTGGTTCACAGATTATTTATGGATCAAACTTACTGTATGATGACAACAGATTCTGACCAAAAGTAGTTTCAACTTTCATTGTAAGAATATAACAGAACTCTGCAGAGATGCAAATAATACCCTGTGAAAATATCACTAATACAGTCCTGGAGATGGAGTGAAACATGCACATATCAATACTGTGTGCACATTTAAGATTACTGGCTATAAGAAGTGTATTAGTTCCTCTAGGACTGACATATGTCTAATTTTTTTATATGCAAGATGTAGCATGCTACTACGGCAGGATGTGCACTAAAACTTCCAAACCTCACTAGTTCCTTACAGGTAATAGACACAGTAAAGTGAGCACACATACACAAGGTGGTGCTGCTGGGCTGACACAGTGAACAGCCTGCTCCTCCACTCACAGACCATTCCGTGAGAGAAAATCCCACCCTGGGAAATCTTCCTTTAATTTTCCACTTTCTGAATTCTCCACCCTTCACAAGTCAGCTGGCTGGGAAACAGTGGTCTTGTTTCACAGAGATGGTGCCAGTGTGGCTTTTGTCTTTGGTTTTTTCAGTAATTTTGGCATTATTTTCAATCATGTCCTATACACCTTTTCAGTGGACTACAAATACCACACAGATCTTTCACCAAAAACTCAGTCAGAATGACATAGGCTTAAGTTTCAAAGTGCCTATACGAATATCACAGGATGCAGGATGCATACCAAAGGTCCAAATAAGTTTCTTTCTTCAATAACTGTGGTGTAAATTCCTAAGCCATCTGAATACCTTTGCAAATGTTATTCAGTCTCTAATTTAACTTTGTGGGATCAAAACAGAATACACCTTAAATCACTTATTCTATTGAGGGTGGAATTCACACCCATGTTTCTTATAAGCTGTTACATAATACACACTGAGATTTAAATACAATAAAAAACTGATCCAGTAAATTTATTTGATACAAAGTATTAATACAATCAAATATGGAAATGTAAGGTCTCACAACCCAAACATTTGTGGAAATCTTGTATATGTGGATATCCTGAATTCATAATTTTCATTGAGTAATACCATTTCATGCCAACTGAATTACTTGCCATAAATTTTCAGATGCTAAGGGCTGAGTTCTGTAGGTTTATGCTGATATGAGCTGAAATAATTCTGGAGTTTCTTAAGGCTTACAAAAATAATACAGAGCAGATAACCCAATTGTTTGGTTAGCCATTAAAATTAAATTAAAGCAAGAATTATAATAGCAATGAACATGTGTAGAATGGCTCCTTAACTGAAAGAGAATTCTCAGCAAAATTTTGAGTACAGAGGGAATCTTGAAATACAAAATATAGCCTCTAAAGTATAGGTTTTCCTATGTGATTTCCTCTGCACTGACTGTGCTGGCTCTATTGCTGAGCAGTCTGTCTGGCCAGAGAAACCTTTAGCTCTCTTAAGGGTAGTTAGTGTTTCAAGAATCACAAAGTAAGGAAGGTTTGCCTAGCCATCAAATGGATGTAGGTTACTTATTGTCCTTTGAAGACACAAAATTTGCTGTATTTACAGGATGATTGCATGCGCTAGCAAAACTAAACAGGCATCACTTGCTAGAGAACAGGCTCTGTGTTGTCTGTCATCAACTCAACACAACTTGTTTGAAAATTTTATCACAAGAGCTCTCTTCCTTAATTAGCACAGTGTGGCAGGGCAGGACACTTGCTGTGATTGTGAAGAGAACCTCTCATCTTTCTAAGGATTTTAACATGAGTGGTCAATTTATGATCACAGTAGTGGTGGCATAAAAATCTGCAGTATCTCTTCAGTGTCACCAGGATTCATTAGGTAAACCCCTGTTTTTATTCCTAACTCACATTCCTGATGATGAGATCAAAATCTGGATCCTAGCAACTGTGTCTTGAATTTGATTGGCTGATTACTTAAAATATATTTCCCTCCTTCACTGTTTCTCCCCAAAAACAGACTCTCCCTGTGACAATTTTCACTTTATAATATAATTAGAAAGATAAAAATTCCTGCTGTGTTATTTAAGCAGCAGTCTCTCTTGCTTTGTGAGCTACAATTATATTTTAGACATATTCCCTAGTAACTTACTGTCTTCTCTGAATAGTCTGTCTTTTTATTTATTGTGCTTCAACACCATGTGTTTTTTTAACATTGTGTTGAGTGCCATGTTTACTGTTGATTTGCATTTTGAAATACTGTCACTTCCTTTTTATTTTTGAAGCAAAGAAATAGCAACAATTAAAATTTCTTCTTAATTTCCCCCAGCTTGTGCATTTTTCCATTGTTGGGCGTTTTACTGCAATTCCTACTGTAAGTTTCCATTATAAATTCAAACATGTACTGTAGATGGAGCTTTAAGATTTTTCCAATAAGAAATCCATTCACTAAGCCACAGAGATGCCACAGTGATAGGAGAAAGAGGGGCAGATTCACAAAAGATGAGTCAGGGAGTCATGTGATGCCAGGTACATTTGTGATTTGGATTTGTACTCTTTGCATTTGCCTCTAACAGAGTAGTACAGAAAACACAGACTCAAGAAAATCTTGTCTTTATCCTCTCTGTAAGCCTCAGAAAATAATGAAAGATTGATTGGAAGTCCCCTTAGAGCAGGGAAACAAAGTATATCCCATAGAAGGGAGAGGCAACTTTTCAGCTGGTGTGTTGAAAGGAACAATACAGGCATCATAAAGCAGAATTATAATGTAATAAGTGAAAAAGATACCTTCAAGCCACAGTCTGTGTGAAAGTGAAAGGTCAATGGCAAATTCTAATTAACATAACGTTTTAAATGGGATTAGTCCTGGTCGTGTATCAGCGGCAGATGCAGTCTTATAAAAGAAAAACTGAAATGGGCAAGAGGTTAATTATTTAGGTAGACATCACAGGACCAATTTTAGCAATATCCAGGAAAAAACCTGCTGTGAAACAGTAAAATTATCTTATTCATTTAAAAGTATATTTTTCCAGTTTCTCCCTGTTCAGTTGGAAACAAGGTTTCTAAGCATGTTTAGCTCAACTTTACTGAAAATCCAGAGGGTCAGGAGTGCTGTGCTCTGGGAGAGTGACTGTGATCCAGGCTACCATGGCCTGTTTTCCTCTGTGTGTATTTCCCTTCCCTCTCTGCCCCTTATGCACACACCACACCTTCCCTCTGTCCTACCCTGTGACATGTAGGAAATAAGTCCACCAGACACCAAGAAAACTGGATTTGATGTAGGGAGGTGATTTCACACCAAGCAGTACTGCTGCTGAACAGATACTGTGGCACTATAGCATGGAGAGCCAGAGCAGCACAGTGGTAAGGGAGAGCTCTATCTTGCTCATCTTTAAGATGTGGCTGAAAACACTTTGAAAGCCCAGTCTTGTCTAGTGTGGAAGTACAGAGATGAGGGCATTAAGCCCTGAATTGAAATGTCTCCCAGAGCAAATGAAAACTGAGTAAGACTTTGCTCTGCTTGCCTTTTACAACTGTCTTTGTATACACTAGAAAAACTGGATTCAGGCTCATCCTCACCCTCAGGCATCTCACATCCAAATCTCTTATCCTCACAGGAACAGATAGTCAGAGGCTGTTTTGTGGAGTTCATCTGCTCTCTCTCCTGTTGTATCACACCGCAGCTCACCTGGCTTAGAGAGAGGAAGAATATGTCTGTACTGTAGCAATGCAGGGTCTCACTGAAGTCCCTGCAGCCATAGCTCCATGAATTGCCCATTAATTTTTATTAGCCATTATACTGCACCAGCCCAGAGACCAGAAGCCAGGGCTCCAACAGAGCCTTGAGGCAGATCAGAGCAGTGAAAGGTGTTTATGTTCATGGAGCTGGGCTATTGCAGCCCATTTCTCCAGTAGTACACTTGAGCTTGCCCTTAGCTTCCTTAGCTTTTGCAGCAGCAGCCCTGCCACCCCTGTCAGGTGACCTGACTTTTACTCCCAGCTCACACTGAAGTGATCTAAACATATAGCCAAATCTCTGTAGGGAATGCTGCAGTCAGATGGAGTACATAAATTTAGCTTACATCTATCTCCAGTATTAATAGAAGTTTTTAATAAATCGCTGTAGCCACCTGGAGCAAAACCATCAGGTGAACCGGCTGTCTAAAACAGTAGCTATCCCTACCTGCTGCCTTCTGTTGGGGTGCATGTATCCATCTATTTATGTCTGCAACATGCTGGTAACACTAATTAACCCTCCATAAACTATTTATAGGAGTTCCTTTTACATAGAAGTGTCATCTGAAATGCAAACACAGGTTTATCACCCTCCACCACACTCCTGGCGTGCAGCAGCCCATGCTTCAAAGTTTAGATTGACAGTTGGCCTCTTTTTAAGCACACCGGGGCATGAACCCCCACTTTTTTTCAAGATTATTCAAGGCACTCAGAAGTAAGTTTTCAAACCAAATCCATGGGGCTGAGAATCAAAGTGGTAGTTTCTGTGTGCAGTAGGTGCATTCATTAAATGTGTCAGTGCATAATGAAATTACAGTGTCGGTGAGAGCACTGCATTAGGAAAAGGATCTGTGTAAGTCAGTCAGTGCATTATTATAAGGCACTTTTGTCTGGAAAACCCCTACTCTTCTCAGATTTTGTAATATCATTAATAGTACCTACTGCAGCTTTATTCACAGTTATCACTACTTTTTTCAACTCCCACTCTTCAGAAGCAGAAAAAAAATCTTACCAATTAGATGTCTCACACTTTCTTAGTGGGAAATGTGGCCTCTGTTTTATTGTTACCTGTGTAGTCTATAATGAAAACATATATTTTCTTCAGCATCCAAATGAGATGCAAGATCAACTCATTTCTGTCCGTTAGATTGAACACCGTGTAGTATCTTACCAGTGATTCACTTTAAATCACCTTCATCTTCTGAAATCCTCTTTATTCAGATTACTGCTCAAGCACAACAGAAAATACAATAAAGTAATTCTGAAATCCTTCTTTGATCTACTTTCAAAGCCAGTTTGCAGTAAGTTAGCTCCAAATTGATTTCAGGAGTTAATCATCAAACAGGCAAACAGCATCGGTCAATACTATGTATTAGAAAAACTTCCCAATCTAATGGTTAAAAAGATTAAGAGTTCAGGAATACTCTCATTTCTTTAATATTTGACATTATGAGTCATAAATCATAATTATAAATAAACTATAAATCCTACTTTTCCACTATAAATAGGAAACTTTATAACAAGAATTATAAGTCAGGGTTTGCACAGTGTTGAGTACACACCAGAAGATTGCCAGTTCCCTTAAAAAATGCTGCTTCTGGTTCTGCTTTTTTTCTTCCTCAGTGCTAATTAGACAAAATCAACTTTTCCACTTGATGACACACAGAGCTAGATGGCTTTTAAGCATTACCTGGTTAGTTGTCCAAAATGTAGTTATGATCAGATAATTTTGTACCAACTTTGAGAGCGCTTCATAGGTCTTTAGACTATGTTTATTTGTATGGGTGGTTTTTGTGACCCTGTGGTTTTTTAATGTACAAGTGGCATCTGCAACTGCAGAATTGTTTGAAAAAAACATACAACTCATATAATGAAGTATTGTCTTAACAACAACAGATTGTGCAATTCAACATAATGTTAAGAAAATTATATATCAGAGACTCCTTCCAGACATCCTAGTTGTACCAGTGAGCTCAGAGCTTTAATCACCAGTCGAGATTTCAGCGTGCATCTGTGAGACTATTTCTCTGGCTCAGTTTTAAATAAGGTAATGGTTTCTCCTTCTGCTTGTGGTCTGTGTTTTGTTATCTGCCTAGCTGATAGACCAAACCTGCTCCTTTTAAAGTCTGGAGAGTTGCTCCCTCCAAGGGGATGGCCTAGAAAAATGAGAGTGTCCTGCATTATCATGACATTGTGCAAAATGATACGCAGCAGATTATGTGGTAAGAGGAGAAATAGAAAGAAATTTTGTGTTGGTATCACACCCCAAGTGCAGACTGCACTCTGTTGTGCTTCAGGCACATGTAGTTCTTCCTAAGAAAACCAAGATGTTGCTCCATCATGGCTATACGTATTTCAGACTGTTTTATGTCAATACAGTGTGTTCAAAGCAACTTCTCACACTTGATCCACCACAGCATTTACACATGGCAGTGCCTGGTACTGCCTATTTCAGCACCACAGAGAGCCCTCAGCCCTGAACTAGGTGTCCAAAGTTCACAAAATCAAATACCCCAACCCATGGATATATCTGCTATCCCACAAGTAGGATTTGTCCTAGGCAGCAGCTAATGGAATAAATGAGAAAAGTGGTCGATAAAAGAAAAATTACAGGGAGGGATGCAGTCCCAGGGCCCATGGCCTTAGTATGGGAACTTGTGACTGTGGAACCCGAGACAAATTTACACATTATGTAGCCCTGGTCACAAAACACAGCTGAAAGAAAAAAATTTTACAAAATTAATCAAAGATGAGAGGGATGCAGCAGGACCTCTACAAGATAATATGCAGGATAAGAACCTCATTTTCATCATAAGTGAGACCAGGGTGCTATGGCTGCAACTTAACTAATGAATAAAATTATCTAAAACTTTCGTAGCGCAGCTCCTGAAGTCACACCTACACTCTCCAACCTTTCCAAAGACAGAGTTGCTACATCCAAAATGTGCTTGGAAAAGGTCCTTAGAAAACTAACTCCCTGGCCCTGTCTAGTCTGTCAACATAGCTCTTGTCCAAGTGAGCTGTGGAAAAGGTTACTTCTAGTATTAGAGAAAAGGACCCTGCAGATCCCAGAGCCTGGCTGCTAGAAGACTCACATGGAAGATATGGTTTATAGCCTCTCACTCCTTTAGAGATTAAATTATTAAAACAAGGATATTAAATGTGACTGTCTGAGCCCCAGATCTCACCTTTCCTGGGTGGGCACTCTGACTACTCTTACTTTATGTATTGTTAATAATAGAGAAGAGACAGAACATGGACAATTCCATGCATTAAATATGCAAACTCTAAATAGGGCTGCTGAATATAAGCACATTTTTTGAGGCACCTGAGAATGAAAGTTTAAGTCACCTAAATGAGAGAGTGGGTATTAGTAGAATTCACTATTACAGTTCATGTAAGATAGTGGTTAATAACCACTCCTGAGCCACCTTGAAGTCATGAATATAGTGGCATGACCTCTAAAATATAGCCTCAACATTTCAAGGGATTAATTTTTTATGAGTTCCTTCTGTCTATGTCACATATTCCTTTCACATCCTTGTCATTGCTAACATGTTAGCTAAATACACTCACTTTCCAGTAAAAATATTCATTCTTGTAAATACTTTTTTGCAGGCTCAAAAAAGCACTCGTTTGTGCCCAGATAACTTAATCCAGATGAAGGAAAGCCACAAAACATCAAAAGCAAGAGTCAAGTCTCCAAGAGAGAACATTGTTTTCTCTACATGCTAATGATTTAGCTCAGCCAAGTGGTACTCAAATGGTTTCAGGCCCAGAAAATGTAAAGGTGCAGAACACAGAAAACCAAATGTTTCTTAGTTTCTTAGCACACACACATATGGCACATTTGCCAACCTCTAAATTTTATTGCAGTGATTTACAGAACAAGAAGTAACTGTATGTCTTCTTTATAGTTTCCTATCTTTAATATAGATCTCTACTAGAACAGCTTTTCCCAAAGGTAGCTTTCCAGTGGGATGTGCAGAGCTTGGATGATAATTTATCTGCTTTTTACTACATATGCAGCACAGTGTCAGAGCTTATGGTGGGATTTGATTTGCAAGGTAATGCCTCGCTGATGAGCAGTAACACCTCACTTGCAGTGCAGGCAAATCCCAGGGCTGTGGGCGACTTGCTGCACAGCTGAGAAAGGATTTCCAAATAAAATCTGCCACCTCGCTGCTCAGTGGGAAGGAGAGTCCCTGCTTCTTTATTTTTGAAAGCGAAAAAGTTTCTTGTCCTACATTTTTCTGGAGAAATGGGGGCATCCTCTCCACTTCCCTCTGTAACAGGAGTCAGGCTGTGCTGCCTTGGCTATGGTGGGGAGCAGGCTGATAAGAATTTCTTTGTCCTTGTGTGTCTTGCTGTGGTCTGGGTTTCCTGGGGGAAAAAAAAAAAAAGATTGGGCAATGTACTCATACTTTCTATGTATGATTCCACACCACTATGAAATGGTGTTTCAGGACCCAATAATGGGAAAAAGTTTCAAAAGCTACTCTTCCAGGGTACTTAATAGAATGAGCCTTGCTTTACTGGCCAGAACCACCAGGAATGGTTTTATTCCCAAGTCTATTAGTGTTCATTGCCTTCACAGTCTGGAGGACTGAAGATCAAGGATCCAATCGCAACCTCATGGAAAACAAGGAAATTTGTACGTCTCACTCCAGTATGTGCTGTGGGTCTCAAATACTTTAAAGCTACATTTCCCAAGCTTTCTGCTCTTGTGTTGCAGGCAATGTTTCTTAGTAAATATTTGTCTGAACTTCCTGAGCCTCTGAGCATTCAATAGCTGCTTTTTTGGAAACTTTTGCCTTCTGTATAAGCACAAAGGACCCCAGTTTTTAAAAGAGGACTATTCCATTGCAAGAACATAAATGACAACAGCATCACTGCCCACACATGGTGTTTCCAACACACTGCTCCTGCCATGGGTTCTATCTGATGTCCACTGTCTGGCTGATAATGTTAGTCATTTAACATAATGTCCCCTAACCCTGGAACATTCTTGTATCCTTATTCTAACTACAATTTGGGATATTATTATTTTTCATTTGATTATAAAAAGCAAGGTGGTTGTGAAGCCCTCCAAGTAAATATGTGTCATTTCACCCATCAGTTTAGGGACATGATAATATCTGTTAAATTACATTATTATTATTATTACTATTATTATTGCTATTTTCTTCTTCTTCATCTTCATAATCTCACAATTGCAGATTCCTTATTACCAATTTAAATACCCTCCTAATCTGCATTTACCTTCAAAATGAATCAGTAGCAAACTTCACCACTTCTTAACCTGTGACATGGATGTCACTGAAATAGCTACTCCTACCTGTGGGAGAGTTGTATTTCATGGCATGCATTTATTTCTCGACAGGAAAGTTCATGCTATGCAGAAATCTGTGAGATTTATATTCTATGTTCAATTTATTCAGCCGAGTGGATGTTCTAGCACATTTCAAATAGGAGCTGTAGGATATAATGTGAAAATAATATGCTGGTTTGCAGTTAGTAGGCATCTTGCAAGGTGCCTAATAGCTTCTGGTTTAGCCTGTTTGGAAAATTGCAGGTAGTACCATTCTTTACAGGTTTTCTGTTGTAATTAAAAATGAAGAAAAAGGATAAGTTTTCTAATAAAGACCAGTAAAATAAATTTTAGGTACATTGTTACCAAGGGAATTAACTAGAAGAAATAAGTATATTTGTCTTTTCAAATGTGTTTTCTAATACATGTTCAATGTATCTGAGAAGATACAGATAAGGTCCACAAAATATATATATATATATATATTTTAATCTCTATTGCTTTAACCAGGGATTTGAAAATTAAATAAGAATCCACTACTTTTGTAGCTTTCCAGTCCTGAGCTGACCAGACCTGGGTATTTTCATAGGATCACAGAATGATTTAGGTTGGAAGGGATCACTTCGTTCCAACCCCTCTGCCATGGGCAGAAGCACTTCCCACTAGACCAGGTTGATCAATGCCCCATCCAACCTGGCCTTGAACACTGCCCGGGATGAGACATCCACAACTTCTCTGGGCAACCATTCTGGGAGTAGTGGATACAGGAAAAATGAAAATCTGTGTCCTTTGGTGTACAGTTAGACACACAAGAACCCATTTATATGAGCGTTCTTCCTTTCAGATTTCTCCAACAGCAAAGGTCATTCCTCATTCTCAGTCACCTGCCACAAGCCCATTTTCTACAGCTGCTCTTATTTATTATCCAAGAAAGGGTTGTGCTGGTTATTCAGATGCTTTTTGCCCCGACAGGAAATGTGGGCCCTTATGTTGATAGCTGTGACATTCAGGGCTGTCAGTGACCTGGCGATCATAACACCACCAATAGATTTGAGGTTGTTGTCAGACCTTGTTGAAACAGGTCTTTGGGTAGAATTGACCTTGCAAAGCAATGTTATGGATCTTCCCTGATTAGCTGATGCCATGCAAAAGACAATTTACTCTGTCATAGTTAATATTGGGACAATGATACAGTGATTAAATGCAAATTCTAAGCATGAAAAAGATTTCAGGTGTAATTTTTGAGTGACATTCATCTACCGTGGTATCCATGAGCAGTCAGCTAGGTTTATACATCACTCTTCTCCTGCAATTCTCAGTGAATCAGTGTGCTTATTCAGCCTGAATAATTAGAAACATCAACCTTTGTCCAGTCTTTGCCAGGTGAACTCAAAATAGCACTTAAAAGCACATTTCCTTAATTAAAATATTTCCTAGTTAAACACTAAATATTTGCAGGTCTTATCAGACTCCAACATAAATATTAATGAGGTGTAAATTTTGAACACACAGAATTTCAGAAAGCAGTTGTGACTTTCAAATTACCCAGTGCATTATCCGGTACACAGTACTGATGTACTCATTTGCAGACACTCTTCCTGGGTTTGCAAAGTTATTTTTGCAACTGATAAACCTTTAGAGGCTTAGACCATATGAGCTCATGTTATATACATCTTTCATCTTCTTACTCAGCCTCACCTTAAGCCCATTACTGCAATGCAAGGTTAGTGTGCTGTCTCAAGATTACTTTTCATGATCTGTTCAAAGTAAAATGCAAAATCTTGAATCCAAAAAATCTTCCTAAGAGAATTGACTTAAAAATAAACACACTCAAACAAATAAAATCATGGAGTTCTCTGAATTCATTAACTTTGCAAGTTCCTAAGGAATCTTATATCTGTCACCTGTTTTCCTATTGTTTCAAAGACGACAGGAGTATAAAATCTATAACATGGAAACCACGTTATAGGAGAAATTGCTTTGGTTGATGAGAAAGCCCTTCTGTCTGAATTCTGTTTTGCTTTGTCATGTTTATTTTTTCCCAAGATTTGTGAAGAGAGCAGACTGCAGTCACAATCTGGTGGATGTTGTCACCTCATCTGATATTTTTTACACTCACTGAAAGAAATAAAAATGGTTAAAAATTGCAAGCCTGATTTTGTGTAACAGTGATTCTGTTTGCATAAGTGTTTTATTCCAGAGTGCTGTACTATTCACACTGCACTTCATGGTGTGGTTTGGCTCATGGGTTTGGTCATGAAAGCAATTACGTTCCCACGAAATTCCACATTACCACATGTACCATATTTACATATTGAGCATCATGTGCCACTGAAAACATGTTTATAGTTTTCTCAGGCGCTGGATAAGTCCATCATAGATATATGGGTTTAACAATGTCCACCATGCACAAATGGAGCAGCAGGGTGACATTTGGTATCCCATGGCAGACACCCCACTCTCCTTCCAAATCCACCATTTCAGATGTGCCCCCTCTCTGCACTGCTTTCTGGGATTCCCTACACATATTGCTTCCTTAATCTTGCCTCTCCTTGTGGGGAAGTCCTGCTGAGCCTCCCTGCCCTCTCAGTGAAATTATTAAATAAATTTTAATCAAATGGTAAGTATGTTTTTATCTTTAGCCTGAAGAGATTAAAAATCATAATTTTTAATTAAGCTGGCCTAGAAGTCCAGACTGGGGATTTTTTTAGAATGACAGATCCCAGCAAGTCACCTACAGTTTGAGGTTAGGACATTTTGTCAAAAAAATGAAGCATACAAGTGGGGAGAAACAAATGGAAATTGTTGAGATGAACATTAGAATTAAGTACAAAAATGCCCAGAACTCTGCTCTATTTCACTTTTTTGTAGTGGTCTTCCAATAAAAGATTTTATCTGTTTTCAGGAACAAGATGAACCTAATTATTCTTTGTTTCATATTCTGGCCACTATCAAGTGTTCAACTCTGAGAGCAAAAATGACTTTTCAAGTGACTTAACCGGCTACATCTACGACTTCCTAACCTGTAGAAGCTTGACAGTGCTATGAAAATTATTTTAAAAATACTAAACCACATACAAAGTCTAGCTTAAAAATCTGTGGCTCTAAAATTCTTACCAAGTTGTAAAATAAAAAGATAAAATATAGCATTTTTTAAAGTAATCTTGGCACAGACACCAAACATCTCAGAAGGATGTGAGAAAGTATGAATGTTCTCCCCAGATTCACAAAAGGATATGCGAAGATATGAATGCTGTCCCCAGACTCACAAACCATGTGCATGTCCCACACAGATTTGAGGTGCAGTAATCCTTGCATATTTTCCATGCCCAAATCAAAGGTATGGTTACTTATTTTAATTTACCTTTCAGTGAAAGGTTTAGCCTCCAATTACTGTATGTTTTCCCTGAGATGGAAAGCATGGGGTGATTCAAGACATATTTAGTAACTTCAGACCTGGAAGCTGGAAAAGAGAGAGATTCTTTTCTGGGTAGCAATGCACCCCCAGGTAAATGTCTGGCGGCTTCCAGCAGCACCTGACTGCAAAAGGCTTTTGCGAGTCAGAGGTGATTGTGACAAGTACGTCACTGAGAGGGCATCTTGAGAAACTATCTGCCTACAGTAAAAAAGCATTTGCCTGTATAAAAATTCCCTCACTGATACCTTGGATGCTCACCCTGGTATATCTGTGCCTGTGCAGCTTTATTGAAAAGTGATCTTATCTTCTTATCCTTTGTATCTGGAACTCTAAGGAGAGATTCACAGCATCATTCCTGCTGGGAGGGACTTTGAAAGCTGAGTAGTCCAACCGTCAGCTCACAATAGTAAAACCTAGATCAGATTTCTGAGAGGCTTGTCCTGTCATGTTTTGACAGTCTCTGTGGGGAAGATCCATGCAAACTATCTGGGTAGTGTCTGGCAACCCTTGTGGTGCAAAATGCTTCTTCCTACCTGATCAGAATTTCCCTTGCTGCAACTTGCACTCATTGTCTCTCATCCCACCACCATGCAGAGTCTGGCTCAGCCTTGGAGCATTAAACACCCAATTTTTACAATGGTATGGCGAAGACACTTTATTGCAAAAATCTAGGGGTTTTAAACTGTTTGTTTTGAGTTTATACACTTGTGAGGCACAACCAATGTGCTTAACTATCATAGACCAGGGTAGGAACAGCATCAGGTAACCAACCGCGAGCCCCACGGTGTGAGCACTTATTGGTTCTGATAATTGTTTCACAATTATGTAACTTGTTTTTCACTGCTAGCTTAGCTGAGTCATTCCTAGAACGCTTTTTTAGTTAGCTAAAGTAACAGAAGTGAGCAAGGATATTACAAGGGCAACAAGGCCCTCACTTTGCAAGGCCCTTCTGCTCTGCAACATATAATCTCCTTTAGAGGGTTAAAGGCAGCAGTAAGATCTTCCCATACCCCTCGCCTTTCTCTGAGGAAGACACAATAAGCCCAACTCTCCCAGGTGCTCTGATAACCACAGATTTCTACTGTTCTGAAAACAGAGACCTGCACTGAAATTCCTTGGCTGCAGTCAGCAGCTGGGCACAGCAACACACTGTGTCCCCACAGTACCTATAATTTCTGCTCAGCACTGTCTTCCTTTAAGCAAGATGTTACTGCAGTCAATGGATGTTTCTCTGGGGGACAAAAAGTAGAAATAATTCAGCTGTGCTAAAACCGAGCAGCAAACAAGATAAAAAGCAGGTATAAACAAAAAAGAAACATCCAGCTGTCATTGGGCATAGTCCAACTCTGGCTGAGGTCTCTATCAGGTCAATGCTTCAGGCTCAAGTCTGCCCAAGTGTTTACACCTTAGATGTATATTTCCTGTAGGAAAGCAGAGAGGTGTAATTGCATGGCTGGGATTTGCTAGAGTGAGAGGAAGCCTCCCATTCCAGGTGCATTCAGAGCCCAGCTGTGAATGGTTTATCACAGTATCTGCTGCTGCTCGGAAAAGTGATAAATTAGAGCCCTGGCAACCCCAGGGATACCTTTAGCTTCCTGTTCAAACACACACACACATACACAGAGACACACATCAGACTTGCTGCCCTATTTTCTACTGCAGACACAAGGGCAAGGAGTTGAGGCAGTTCAAAATCCAGTAATGGCCTCTTGGTGCTTAGTCTGGGTTTATATTTATATCTGTAGACACAGATGATGGCTGTTCTGTGCCTCAGCTCTGCCTAGAATCTGAGGCTGCTGGAAAAGGAAAAGGAGAGGTTGGCACAGCTGCCAGTTGAAATAGTGCCAGCTCACCTCAGAAAGGCCAGGCAGAGGAAATGTAGTCATGTCCCTTTTCTTTTGCAACACTAGGAGTTGCTGCCTTTAATGTAGAGAAAGCTGTGTCCATCAGGGTATCTTCATCATTCTCCATGGGCTGGCAAAGCAGGCCTTTGCCTTCCTTCTGAAACCAGGAGCCTGCAAGATGTATTTGACACCCAGTATTGAGAAACCGCTGTTTTAACAGTGGTAGCAGTAAGAACCCTTTAATACAAAAAAATCAGACAAGTCAGTGCTCAAAGCTCTTGAGTGACAAGGGAGAATGATAAAAATCCATCAAGCTCCTGGATGCCCATGCATGGTCCATGTCTGGCAGCAGCCCATTGCTCCCAAGCTGTCACTCAGCCCCAGCAGAGCTCCTGCCCTGCCCCGTGGCCAGGATCCTGTGCGCTCTGCTCTCCCAGGGGCTCAGCAGCCTTGGGAGCCCCAGGCAACCACTGTCAAGGGGAACACCTCTCTGGGAGCCAGGACACTTCCACTGGAAACTTTAGCACTTCCACTTGAAATTTCACCATTTTTTTTCTTGAAGATTTGTCTACAGGGCCTTAATCTGAAACAGGAGGCCTTGATTTTAGGCACTTTTTTGGTTTTGAGTTGTTTTTTTTTTCCGTTTTTAGCCAGTCTAGGACTGAATTTCTATCACATCATGAATAATAGAGTAAGACAATGTGTTTTGTTGTCATTTTTATGAGTGAATTCCATATAGCCAGAAACAGACTATCTGAGTGTTGATGCATTCTTCAAATCTCCAAATCTGATTTTCACTAATAATCTGTATCAGCTCCTTAATCAAACATGTAACATCTTAGTGTCTTATTTTAAACTAGAGTATAAAATGAGCAGAAAGTGCCAAGACAGTAATTGCCATCCATACATGGGAGAGTATGAAACTACCTTTGACAGCGAATATGTCTAATCTCTGCACTGCTGTGCTGCAGTGTGCATCTCCATTTTACATCACAATGAACAGTGAGGTGAACTGAGTGTATAATCATCAAATTAATAAAGTGTGTTAATATGGCCAGAAATGGACCTGTGTCCCATCCAAGTGCAGGAACACTAGTGTGTGTTTTCCAGGCTAATCTTCCATGCTGAACAAACATGCAGTCCTGGTCAGTGCAGGTGCTGGACTCACCCTTTAGCAATTCTTGGATATATATTTTTGTGACCAGTGACACTTCTTTCTAAATGGCTGGGCAAAATAATCCTGGCAGTCATCCTCTGTATTGGGTTCTTTCCTATCTTTCAGGCTACAAAGCAATTTAGTGAGAACTTTTCCAAAGTGTTGTTATCATGGTTTTCAATGAGAGCTGTCTAGCAAAGGGTCAAGTTCTTATGTAGGAACAAAAAAAGATTTTGAAGAGTGCCTGTGCTTCAAACTCTCCAAGGTGCCCATGGAAATTAGGCATCCAAGGTCCTTAGCACTTGGAAAGTGAGACTTTGGTCTCATTCAGCTTTGCAAAACTTTAAAACATATTCATTTAAACATATTTTCCTCCATTATCCAACTCCAATCTCTAACCTCCAAATGACACCTGGGCACTCCTTGGCACAAGAGATTTGGAAGTTTATTTTTTTCTAAATAGTTTCCAGAAGGGCAGCTGATATAATCCTCTTTTCAGTCACATCTTTCACTATTTCGTCCATTCTCTTCTGCAATGTTTTATGACTGCTGGCTTGAATTCCTCTGTGTGAGTCTTGCCTTTGCTGTACTCAAGGATAATTTTTTTTACTTGCAGATATCAAGATTTCAGTCAGTGTGTCTATTTGACATTTGACCCAATCTCAGCTGGGCTTCCCAGGTGCTATCGATGTTTTCAGCTGCTGCTGCATGATCATCAGATTGGAAGAGAAGTAGGACTAAGAGGCATATAAATCTCCACAGTCAGGTTGCTTTGAAGAATCACAAGCATACAGCCCACACCTGAGCATTGCCTTTTTGAAATGGGAAAGTTCACATTCAGAGCTGGATCACTGAGGATGCCTTTCCTGTATTTCATGCCTGGCTTTCATTCAAAGAGATGCTTTTTGCTAACATTTGCAATAAAGCATTATTATTTATATAGCCCAAGTGTTTAAAAACACTGCTCACGAAGGAGGACTCTACTGTGATAAATGCTATACAAACAAAGATAGGAAGCAGCTTAGATCTAGCCCAAGGACTTTGTAACATGGGAAAAGTGATAATATAGAAATGTAGACAGTCTGGAGAATACTAAGATAAAATGAGTCAATATTGGTCAGCCTGTCAGACAATAATCCTAGCACACTGGTGGTCTAAAATACATCAAGCATTTCTGCGTAGTTCCAGACACAACAAAGAATTAAGGAGGAATATCTAGGAGAATGCTGTGTGGCTTGGCACAAAAAGAGCATCCCACAGCTGGAAAGTTGTGTAGGTAAAAGAAAAAAGCATTGTTTTAAAATGTAATAATAACAATAATAGTAATGACTGAAATAGAGAAGCTCAGGTATGGAAGCTATCTACTTAATCCTCAGTGAGACATGATAGAGAAGTGAGGTAGGACAGAAAGGACCTTTAATTGTGGCCAAAACTGCTGTTCTCTGTGTCTGAGAAAAAGCTGTAGTAAATGGGGCATAGCCCCCTCTACAGAAGCTGTAATTTGGTTCTGGCTCTTGCCCAGGACCTGCCTAAGCCTGGCAGCCCTGACCACATGCTTTATTTCATATCCTGACTCCCAGGCTGAGGCCTCAGTCCTCTGCACCTTGGCAGATACCAGTGGCTGGGCAACAAGGTCAAAATATGGGGCAAAGTTATTTTTGCAACCACATTTCTGTGTGCATAGACAGAGCAAGGATGGGATGGAAGAGCAAGTGGAGAATCCTACAGATGTGGGGAAAGGAGAGCTGCTTAGCCATGTGGGAAGGCACCAGCAGTCAAGCTCAGATGGTTTGCAACAATGCTGAAATAAAGCTGGGAGTGAGTGAGTACCTCAGGTGAGATTTGATTTACAGAAATTAGCAGGTAACAGGATTATCTGATGGTAATATAATAACTGAGAAAGAAATTGTCGAGGAGGACTTAAGAGAAGAGGACAGAGGTTAGGTTTAGCCACATTGAGCAAGAGCTAATAATTGAACCTCCAAAGGATTGGAGGGACAAACACTGGAGGCGTTCTTCAGGCATGTGAAGGCAAGTCTAAAGCTGAGGTTTGGTGATCAGACTATCAGTAAGCTACAAAACAAGATTTATAGCCAGGAAAAGTTCTTGAAAAATTAATTATATTTCTTCACTTGAAATTCAATAATTCCATTATTCCCCGAAAGTAAATTATCTTGCTGGAATTAGCTTTTTATATTGACTGTTCTTTCTTCTGAGAATAGAAATACATGTATTTAAGCAGTTTTTATTTCAATGAAAATGCATTACCTACATCAAAATGAGGTTCTATACTCATGTCCTGCTGTTACCAATTTCTGTCCCAACAGTTGCTCATCTGATATTCATCTTTTTATTTTCCTAAATTCAGTGAGCAGAGAAGATCAAAAGTGTTTGATCAATAGAATTTTGCTCACTAGAAGAAAGTCAGATTAAGACTTGTTTATTAGATTTTGTTTCAAATGAAAAGTGTATTTTAGTATCCTTAGACTCTGTAGGGACGCTGCTGCTGGCTTGCTTTCCTCTAGGTTAACAAAATTGTAAAATCATGGAACAGGCCAGGCTAGAAGGAATCTTGGATATCACCTCATCCAGCCTTTAATGGGAAGGAAGCCTAGTTGATATTATCTATTGCCCTGCCCAAATGCATCTTGAAAACCTCCAGTGACAGAGTCTCTACCACATCCCTGGCATGGTTGTTCCAGTCAAGGATTGTTCTCACTGCAAAAAATTTCTCTCTTATATTGTGGTGAAACCTTCCCCTGAGCAACTTGTGCTTTTGCCTCTTCTCCATGTGGCTTCTTGTGCATAGAGATCCCCCATCCTCTTTGTGGTCACCTAAGTACCAGAATTCTGTAGCTGTACTCTATAGGAAAGCAAAGAAAATAAAACTATTCTCCTTATATTAATCCATTTTGCAAAGAAGCTAGTTGCTTCTTTCCTTGTAAGGAATTTTAAGATGCTTCTCCTAGGTATTTTATACTTTACAAATTTTCTGGCAAAAAAAAAAAAATTGGAAAATCATTGTATGACTCTTGAGAATATTTTGCTTCACATTCTCAAGTGGGTGAGCTGTGGCTGGTTCCTATTGAGCAAACATTTCACCTGGATTCATGCAGTTGCTTTAGAAGTAGGCACAGGTATTTTCTTTGGAACATTACTTTCATATTTTTAAATAATATCTTACTCTAGGTTTTTAATTGTTAGTATCTGCCAGCAGACAGATATTCACAGATATTTAATTATAATCTGAATTTCTTACCTCCTTGAGAGAGTATAAAGTGAATTCAATCATATTATATGGGCCAGTTGTTATGACACAGGATGTTTTCTGGTCCAGGCATTCATATGGGATTTGTAGTTTTCTGAGGATGGGAAGAAAGGGGAAAATATTAACTGCTGATAGAAGACATTCAGATGAGATGATATTCAGATAAGATGAAATACTTGAAATTTCATTATTAACATACAAAGGATGTGTGAAATTGTCATCTTATCCTGCTCCCTCTACCTCTCAAAGCACAAAGTAAACAGATATTTTACAAATAACTATTCACAGACAGGGAGATGCCAAGATCTATCATCTTAGCTAACAAGCAAGGCCGAAGGGTAAGTCTTCTATAAGTATTTCACCATTTAAGCATTGCAGTGACTAGAAGGCACTGCTGAAGGTTCATGCCAGGTCTCATGAATCACATTTCTACCCAGTCAGCCCCAGTGCAAGTGATTCAGTCCATTCCAGCAGCCTTATGTTTGTGCCTGCTGATCACAGAGTAAAGGTGTGATGAGTAACAGTCTGCTGCCACTGCTCAGCTGGGCTGATCATTGTGGAGCAGTGCTGGGTACTGCTGCTGCCGTAAGACAAACAAGAAGCTCATCATTCAGGTGAATCAAGTCTGCTCTGCAGTCAGCCATGTGTATTTTTGCCAGTTATCAGAAAGATCAGGGATCATTTTCAAACTGGTCTGGGAACAGCAAACACATGATGAGCATGTGGGCATTTATACAGGTAAGTGGGTGTTTAAGGCATGACTATGCATTGAATCATCAAACAGTGAAATAATTTAGAATACACATAACCATTTCACTGAGGGTATGTGTGGGTGTGCATAAATAAATCATAAAATTAGAGAAAGATTAATTTTGGAAGGAATCTCCTGGGGTGAACAAGTCCATCTGCCTGCTTAAAGCAGGGCCAACTTCAAAGTTATGTCAGGCTGCTTAGAGCCTTTTCCAAGTGAGGTATGCAAATCTTCAGGGATGGAGATGACACAGCTCCTCTGTGTAAGCTGTTTCAGTTTTAAGCTGTTGTAAACACTTTTCTCCTTATACCCAGATGGAATTTTCCCTTGTAGCAACCTGTGAGTTTTACCTTTTCACCGTCCACCATCGTCTGTCCCATTCAAGAGGCAGAAGACTGCAACCATTCCCCTTCCTCAGCTTGCTTTTTTTCTAAGCTACACAAACCCATTTCCCTCAGCCTCTTGTCCCACATCATGTGCTCCAGTTGCCAGCCAGTCTGCTGTGGGATTCTGTTCAGTGTGATGACACACAGACATTGCTTAGGAAGGCACTGTGGTGAGGGGCCTGGAGTTCCTGCTGCTGGAGAACGAAGCCCCTCTTGTTATTTGTGGCCAACACTATGGTTGTGCTAACACATTTTTTTTGTGCAACTGTGTGTGTAAAGGGAATATGTGCAGGAGGTGAGGTGCTGTGTTGAGGTGAGAGGCAATGACCTGGCAGGTGGCACCCATGGTGTTCACGTTGACTCTGCAGCCACAAGACACTGTGAAAAGCCCCTGTCTCCAAAGGGTGTCCTAATCAAAGCTGAGCATCCAGCCTACTGCGAATTTCAGTCTGTCATTTAGTCAGCACAACAGGTGGCTGATTTGAGACAGCCTAAATTCTATCTGATGAGACACAACATCCTATTCCAGATAAAGATAAATCTGGGGATGTTAATACCAAGCAGATTAATTCAGTTTAATTATATTCTGAATTTCTTACCTCCTCAAGGGAGTGTAAAATGAATCCAATTATGTTTCCTACATGGGCCAGTTGTCATGACACAGGGTGACTTCTGGTTCAGGCATTTATTCAGGATTTGTAGTTCTCTGAGGAGGGGAAGAAAGGGAAAAGTATAAACTGCTGATAGAAGAGCAAACCAAGAGCTGTAATACTATGAACATATTTCAGGTCTTTTTACAAATCAGAGAGGGATTTTTTTTGTCCTCTGAATTTAAGAATTAAAACAGACTGATGACAAAATTCATCCTTCTGCCAGACCTAGTCTCAAAATAAACTCCCTCCACAAAAAAATTAACACAGAAATTACCCTGCAGCAAGTTCTATCTCTGACCTTTGGCATATAATGAATATAGAAAAGCTTAAAAATTTCCTGACATGTCAACTTCATCTATTTTTTAAGGCTTGCTGTGCTTCCCTGCAATTCCTGGCATATGTGCCTCCTTTAAGTATTCTGAGACAGAAGTGGAGGATAACTGCTCTTCATCTGGAGAAGGTGATCTGTTATGGTCACTCCATCTCTGTCCGTGGCACTCAACTCACAAATGCCTCCTATCCTACCCTGTCCTGTCCTGTCCTGTCGTCAGATTGGATAAAGCATGTCTGTTGCTGCAGAGCACAGAGGAAGAATGCCAGAGTGAGTGGCATAGATAGAGGGGAATGGATCAGCTATCTAAACCCAGACATCTAATCCAGGCAGCTCTAGGGTATCTGAGACATCTCTGCTAGGCCGGCAGATGTGGCACAGCACCTTCATGGTCCCTTTGACCAGGGACAGGTCTGGAGCAGCAGGCACAGACCTGTCTGGACATGTGTCTGGTCTCAGATGTCAGGTGGTCTCATGCAGCACCTCAGGCTGGACACCATGCTGTAGGCAGCTGAATATTTCTGTGTAGCACACAACTCACAGACCACAGCACTTACTCAGGGGTCATGTGCTGTTGTTCTGCTTGGGTGTCAGGCAGGGTGCTGATCTGCTGGAGGGTAGGAAAGATTTGCACAGGGATCTGGACAGGCTGGATCAATGGGCTGAGGCCAGCTGGATGAGGTTTAATAGAGCCAAATGCCAGGTCCTGCACTTTAGTCACAACAACCCCATGCAGAGCTATAGGCTGGGCCAGAGTGGCTGGAAAGCTGCCTAGTGAAAAGAACGTGGAGCTGATCAACAGCCACTAAGCCAGCATGTCCCTAGGTGGCCAAGAAGGCCAGTGATGTACTGGCTTGGTCCAGAAATCATGTGACCAACAGGACCAGGACAGTGATTGTTCCCCTGTACTCGGCAGTCATGAAGCCATGCCTCAAATCCTGTGTCCAGTTCTGGGTCCTTCAGTACAAGGGAGACATTGAGGTGCTGGAGCATGAGCTTGTCCAGAGCGGAGCAACGGAGCTGGGGAAGGGTCTGGAGCACAAGTCTTATGTGTAGCAGCTGAAAGGGCTGGGCGTGTTTAACCTGGAGAAAAGAAGGCTCAGGGATGGCTTTACCACCCTCTGCAACGACCTGAAAGGAGTCCGTAGCAAGGTGGGGATTGGTCGCTTCTCCCAAGTAACAAGTGATATGATGACAGAAAATGGCCTCAGGTGGTGCTAGGGGAGGGTTTGAGTGCATATTAAGAACTTCTTTACCAAAAGGGTGAAGGGTGTTAAATATTGGAATGGACTGTTCAGGGAAATGGCTGAGTCCCTATGCCTGGAAGGTGTTCAAAAGACATGTAGATGTGGCACTTAGGGACAAGGTGGACTTGGCAGTGCTGGGTTAATGGTTGGGTTCACTGGATGTGGTCACTGTCTGTATCTCTGTGCCAGTGGACATTTGTCAGAGATGCCAAAAGAGTTCAGACTTCTGCAGAGTGAATTTCAGTTGAAAGCCAAAGAGAAGAAAAACAGTTATAGCCACTGGTGAGGATTTTCTGTGGCTCCTGATCCTCACAGATAGCTTCAAAACCTGATACTGCCTGAGTGTGTCTGCTCCTTTGCCAATATTGAATTGACAGTTCTTGACCTTCTTTAATCCTTTAGGTTTAACTTTATTTACAGTTCATTTAAATTTAATGGCTTAAGGCAACCACGGGCAGTCATGCCTTACTCTCTTTCAAGTTTTTGTTATGTGCAAGGACTCTCTGTCTCCCACTGTTACCAGCCTTCCAATCCCAAAGGCTCCTCAGAAGGATCACAAGTTTTGACTTCAGTCAGAGCCACTCATTGTAGCCACAGTCTGGAAAAGCACAAAGTAACTCCAACCAATTTAGCTTTCACAGATCTGTGTTTGTTTTTTTTAATGGACACTCAAGCTTGACTACTCATCCTTGTCATTGACTATACATGAATAATACATCTTTCTTAAACTAGGTGAGATGAATTCCCAGCTGCATTCAGTCATCATCTACCTTCTTCATGCCTGGGAATATAAAACATGCCTATCTATTTTCAATGATTGAAGACCAAGAACAATACAATTATGTATGTAGAGACTGGTAATTCATTTGCCCTGATTGCCTATATTAATGGAGATGAGGGCTGTCACTACTAATTAAAGAATTGTTGGCTGAGAGGGAAGTCAATGCCAAAGCCACCTTGGATCAATAGAACATGAAATATTAGACCTTCAATCCTAGGGCACATAATAGCCTGTACGAAAAGCCTATAGCCTGAGCCTTCCTGGCATGGCTCATCAGCATCAAGGTACAGCTCCTCAGAGGTAATCCCTTGTACCACTCCCCAGGTGTATCTGAGTCGGAGTATTGTGAGTATTGTATACACCAGAATGTACACCATGTGATGTGCATGAATATATACACTATTTTGGGCTATACGGGGCCATATTGTTATATTCAGTCAGTCTGTGTATATTTACACATTTCCATGGCAGAGAGGTTAATGAAGGGAATGCAAGAGTAATACTAGAAATCAATCCCCTCTGACAAAGGGAAAAGGCTGATGCAGTGCTTCTGTCCTATCAGGGATACACTAGGAAGTGTGATGGAAATCCAGAAATCACCTATCCTTTCAGTTCCTCTGCATTTTCAGTCTGTCTTTCTTTGTTACAGATCAATAAGGGTGTTTTCAGAACAAGAAGGCCCTTGCCTTTATAAGTTTTCTGCACCTTTACTTTTCTGGGTTGTTGGTGGTGGATTCATAGCATATTTCATTTGCTGGTAGATGGGCTGGAGATACTAAAAGTATTTTAAAGTCCTCTGATTTATTACAGAGAACACTCTTACAATGCTGCAACTACAAAAGATATGAGCAAAGCAGCTGCCACGGGAACTCCTCTGAAACCCTGGCATAAGCTGGGGTTGGAGCCTTTGATGTGTTAGAGAAAAGGTGCAACAGCTCACAGGACCCAGGGAATTGCCAAAATAATACCAAAATAAAGGGTATAGTCCTCACAGGGTAGGTCTCAAATCTGGCTACAAGGGCTCTCTTTTTTGTCTGTATTCATGAACTGCAACTTCTGTGCTGGACATCTCAGAGGAAAATAAACTATCATAAATTGAGGATTGCAAGGGTAGTGGAGGAATAAACAACAGGAATGGATGAATTTTTGAGCAAAATGTTTCCTATTAGGGTGCAATGAAAGCCTGCAGTGGGCACAAAAACCTGCATAGCATCCAGCTCTACCAGATCTGGAGAGGGCTTTCTACTCAAATAACAGCAAAGGAGAGAAAAACCCTGATTGTCTCTTTAGAAGCAGGAAGATGATTTCATTCCAAATAGTTTCCAGTTCACAGGCCTGCTTTGAGCAGCAGGGGCAGCTCTGAGGGAGCCCACATGCCAAGCTGCAGTGCCCTGGGAGCGCAGGGGACACGGATGTGATGGCAGAGGCAAGGCAGCTGGGATGGAGCCAGATAAAACTGGAAATGGTCCCTTGGCTGTGATGGACCAGAGTGGCTTGGGTTCTTCTGGAACAATGGGGACATCTGTGGTGTGAGCCTGGCCTGTGGCAGGGATAAGCATGAATGGGTCAGCTCCACTGGATAGGACTAAGTTAGTAATACTTCATTTTCCAGCCAGCATTCCTACCTCACTGGCAGGATCCTGGCAACAAAGGGCAGTAACTGGGAAGGCAGCGGTGGTATGCAAGGAGGAAAGGCTTTCCAAGCAGAGCAGCAGAGACATTTTCCAGATGATTGTGCTGCCAGCAGAGCTGCAAGTTGAAGTCTGTCTGCCTTAGCATCACTGCAAAGCAAACAATTCCAGGCTGTCAATAAGTGAGGAGGTGGAACCTGTAAGAATATTGACCCAATTCCTCTGTGGCCAGTGACTCCCCCATCCAGTCTGTGTTCTATTGACTCTGGAGTGCCCACCAAGTCAGACAGTGAACAGTTTGGGAACTCCTTTCTACTCATCCTTTGAATCAACCTATCTCCTTCTTCTCAAAAAATACTTCATGTGGGAAATCATTAGAGACATTTGTGTGAACTGTATGGATGATATCGTTATTCACCCACTCCAAGCTTGGAGTCCCTTCTCAGTAGCTCAATGCAAGAGCTCATTATTTTCACAGGCTCCGTCAGTTATCTAACAGCAGAGACCTGTTTCATCTTCAAGGATCTCAATTTGTTGTGAGATCAAAGGTATTTCAACTTCAAATTAAGAACATTCATTGCTAACACTTTCCAAGTAATGAAGGTTCAGGAAAACTTTTCCAGTGAACATAAATTGACTAGTCTATGTACTGGGTTGCCGCACGAGAGGATTCAACCAATGTTAACAGACTTCTAAAAACTCTGAATCTAATAATCTGGTCTAGCTAGACCCAGTTGACATAAAGAATAATACTGGTTTTTGGTGTTATTCTTGCAGGCCATATTCTAAGTAATGCTGGTGTTATTATATGCTTAGCGCTGGAAAGTTCTGCCTCTACAAGAGAATGAATTTCAGCACAAATTGATGTGATTTCTGTAATAACAGCTAATGAAATCTGACAAAACAAAACCAAAATGCACAGAAGACAGGAGGAAGTGTGTCTGAAATGAACTTCAGTGCGACATAGTCACACTCACTTAGACTTTCAGTAGAGTAAATTTGTACAGCATTGTTTGTTCTGATGGCTAAACTGCTGCACTGGGCATAGCTGCCACAAAATGAGCTCTCTGTACACTGCACTGCAGTGTGTAAGCTGGATGCTTTCAAAGGAGAAGTTTCACTTAGACAAAATTAAATTGAATTTATCCAGACCCCAGATGAAAAAAGTATTTATGGGAGAAAATATTGTAAAAATTATTGGAGTTTCTGAAAAGAGGTAAGTGGCACAAATCCTATTTTTCTGAGTCTGTGGAAGACCATGTATACAATCTATAGAAATTAGTTGTTTTGGTTGAAAGGAGAAGAGTTTGACACTGGTGTGTAATTCTCCAACATGCAACACCCAGGCTTTGGGGACGTGATCTCAGGTCCCTCACCTGACCTCACAAATCACTCCAGAGTATCACATTTGTCTTAAGCCATTGCCCAAAGATTGCTGATATTTCTTGACCTGTGTTATTCACACAAAATGATCCACTTTTGATGTTAATGCATCGTGATGGTAACTCCACGATGTTAACAGGTTTGTTAACTCCATCCTTTGGAGTTCAGTGAGTTTATAAGTCCTTGCTGGAGTAGTTCTCCACCAAAAGCAGGATTTTGTTCAGGAGAATAAATGATGAACCCCGGGGTTTAAAAACAGTCATCATAAATAATCCTTTATATAAACACCTAGGTAGGGCTTTGAGGAGAAAAACAAAAATTTCAGAGAAGAGAAATAACTTCCCAGTGCTGGCCAATAGCTAGCTGGGAACTCAGTAATGGAACACATCTTCCCCTTGTATAATTAATACATCAGCTGGTGTCTATACTCTCACATATACACATATACAATAGTAAATATTACCATTAAAAGGTGGCCATGGAACCTATATGATTTCTATCCTTTTTTTGAGAGAACATATCACAAGCTATTAAATGCAATTCTGATTACTGCCAGCACTTTCTAGACCTATATGGAGAAAAAAAAAGAAGCAAGAGGTCTAAGAGGTCTTTTAGACTCTTCTTTAAAATTGCCAATGTTGCCTTGATTTCCTGTTTTTCTTTCCATTCCATCTCAATGCTGAGGTACATCTCCATGACTGCAGCCACCCAACCTGACAGCTCTCAGGACCAGGGACCTGCAGAGGAATGGCCAGCTCATTGACAGGCACACACTTGGGCTGGTGGATCTATTTCTTTTTCTCTGCCTGTACAGGAACCAGTAAGCCTCTGTGCCCAGGGAGATATTATCATAGCAGATTTTATCTGCTCATCAGTGCTGGAGGATTCAGGTTGTCCTGTTCCCATGCAGCTTAGTGCTCTCTGATTTGGACACAGCAGAAATGCAGGCATGGCTTCCACCAGCTCAGAAAACCCATGTGCACACAGAAACCTTCTACTGGAAGGCATCCTTTATCCCAGGCATGCCAGGGGCTCAGTATTAGACTCAGTTAAGCAGACTTCAAAATAATCTGTCAGTGATGGGAATCCAGAGCAGCTGGATGCTCTATTTAATTGAAGTCACCCAGGGAAGCAGTACTCCTTTATGGGTGCATTTTTCTCCTTAAGAAGTCAAGGAACCAAATATTGTTTATGGATATGTCAGCATTTTTTTTATAAACATCCTTTGAGAATAGTCAGCCTAATTTATGACATTTCTATGGCTGCCTTATTAGGAGGCTGTGAATCCATGTCTGCATTCATCTTGGAGAAAAGATGCCTTTATCTCCATCCCTCACTAGCCTCAGGAGTAGTGCCGCTGGAGTCAATTGAATTGCAACCGTGTAAAGCCAGCGTAAGCAAAGCCAAGCACAGAATGCAAAACAGCATGACTCATGAGCTGGGAGAGCAGAGAGATGTGCCAGGTGTAAAAAGTAGTGAGGAATGAAGAGCATGGGGAGATTTCCAAACCAGTTTGGGTGGCAGGAGCAGCTTGCTCTGGAGCAGAGCAAATGGACCAGAAAGGATCCCTGTCCTAGGGCAGCTGGGAGGTTGTGGTGCTCAGTGACCTTGCTGGGAGCAGGCTGGGGGTGCTTGCATCAGCCACTGCCATCGGTATGCCGCAACAGGAGAGAGGGAGGGGAAGTGAAGAAAGCTTCTCTCCAGGCTGGGATTTATGACTTGGCTATTTTTTTTCAGTTTTATCAATGTATCCAGAATGAATGATAAGACAAAGCACATTCCAGTCTTTAGGGCATCTTTTTCAAAGTATCAGCCAGAATTTCTTCTGACCTAGAAAGTGGAAAAGAACAAAACACAACTAACAATCCCCACTGCACAAGACCATCATTTAGTTGAAAGTATATCTGTTCTCAGGCATTCAGCTGAGAATAATAATATATGAAGTAAGAGAAATAGGGAGAGAACACAATTTCTCGCATCTTTCACTATATGAAATTCTGACACTTTGCATTACATTTTTAATTAGCTGGTTTTCAAATATTTATGTTTAATGCCGGATCTGGATTTTGGAACAGCTCACTTTTATATGAGTCTCAAATTACTTCATTTAAAAAAAAGTGATGTAATATAAATTTTGCGTCTCCCTGAAAGTTCTTTGTAATTTCAGGGGGTAAAAACCCAAACATATTTTCTTGAAAAATGCAATTTTTTTTTCTTTTTTTTTTGCTTTTGGAAAGCAGAAACATTCTCTGCTTATTAAGGGACCTTGTAGAAACACTTAGACAGTGCACATGCTCCATGATGGATTATGCCACTGTACCAGAGCATTACCAGTTCCATGGCATTCTGATAATGGATTAGTACTGTAAGTCACTGGCACTTAAGTGGAGATTTTCCTTTGTGAAAATGAAGGTGTGGTATATTGCTCCAAAATATGGAACCAGGAAGGATTCACTAGTTACAATTGAAAGTATGCAAGGAAGATAGCCCTTCACGCTGTGCTAATATTTTCTGATTTATCTTTAACTTCCTGTTCTAGGAAGCCTCTGTAAACTGTCAGTTTCCCTGAAGATATAACAAGCACATCATAGAGCCAAGTCAGGGAGGAAAATATGTTATTGCTCTTAGCTGGCACGGTTCATATATTTTACAGCAAAGGAAGAAGTTTGAAAAAGAATTACCATTGCACGCATGTGTATGAAAAAATCCATTGATTTACACATGATCATTTCACAATCAGTACTGTGTGTTTAACAGAAGAAACTGTGGTTGCCTGCACTGAATGGCTGCCTTTCATAGATGAGATGGCTGCCTTTGCCTTGTCTGGAATGCTGGGAAGAGGTGGCTTCAGCAGCATCACCTTATCCTGCCACCAGCTTCTTGCCTAGGCCAGCAAACCTCCCCTCTGTGTTGTTTGCTTTCTGTACTGGAGAATTTTAGTTTCAGAGTCTTTCATCTCTAGACAGGCTTCAGCAGCTCAGTTTTCTTCTGGGTTAATTTGCATTAAAAGATACAACCTGCCCAGCCTTTATACAGTAAAAAGGTCTGTGGGATAGTGTAACTAACTTTGTTAAGCTAAGTGTTTTCATAGCAGGCTTCCCCCTGAAGAGTTAGCACAGAAAAACTATTGGGGAGATTGATCAGCTGCCCAGAGTGTTGTTTTAATGGCTGAGACACATGATGAGTAGCTGGGAAATTGTTATCTTGCAATAACCTGTATTGGACTACATGCTGATCTCATGCTGCTGAGGAATAACCTGAGGAATAGCAGGGGAACCAAACTCTGACCTGTTTTCTTAAAATGACACAAGTATGACTCTGTAGGATTCAAGTCTTGTCCTCTTCTTTTAAGATGGAGATGATTCCTTGCAGGTGAGGAAATGGGAAATGTCTTTTAGGAAGAACTAACAAAAGATGCTGGCACTCCGTGTGTGTGCAGCAGCAGCCTGGCCAGTGACTGGCACATAGATTTTTTTGCCAGAGGGAGGGGAAGTGAATAATTTCATCACTAGCCCTGTTTAGCACAAAATTGTACCTGGTCGCTACTGTTGGGAGAATATGAAGGAGCCGTGGATTCAGAGTCCAGTTAAACCAACGCTTATAGTTTCAGGCAAATTCCAAATTTGCAGCCAGGTGAGGTTTCTGTGTTACTGGATAAAAGATGTGACAGAGTGCATCTAGACAGATGGCAGAAGTGTGGGCAAAGAAATGGACTCTACCATGGATGAAAACAAGGAAGGAAAGCAGCACAGTGGTGCTGAAAGCTTTAGCAGTAGTCAGCTAATGTGCCATGATCCTTGGGCTACAACAGGTGTTAGATATAAGCTGATGGAAGAGCTTTCCTTCTGTCTGAAACAAGAAGAAATTAAGTACTTTTATCCTTCTGGAATCTGGACTGCTGAACAGTGCTGCAACCACAAGGGGATGAGCAGAAAGTGTCCTGAGGAGAAGGGCAAGAGCCTCATCAAGTGCCAGCTGCAGAAGTTTGGAAACTGCATGGATGAAGCCATGTGCAGGGAAGCAGAGTGGTCACCCAGAGAAAATGGGCAAAGAACTTGGAGATGAACCAAAGGGGATGGCAAACAAGGCTATTCCAGGCACAGGCTGCAGAGGCTGACAAGGAAACCATCCTGACTTGGTTCAGTCATGCTCAGGGGAAAGGATAGGATTTTGTTAAATAATATCCTTCCTCAAGAAATTCCTGACTGCTGTTAACTTCCCAAGAGAATCAGATGGGACACACAGCAAAAGTCAACCAGATACAGCATCACAGAACTTGGTAAAACTTGTACATTTTAACAACATTTACAATATTGGCTTTTGTGTTTCCTAGACATGTCTTTGATGCCACAGCTTCTGAAACTACTTAAGCACTGGCTGCTGAGATAACAGACAGACTGTTTTGCAGCTTGACAAAGAATTTAGGTGTCACGTTTTAGTTTGTATTAATTGACAACATTCTATGAAAATTAATGGAACTGCACAGCTTTGCACAACTTGAAGGTGCTGCCCATTAGTTTCAGTTTTTGAACAGAAAGAACGGTGCTCTGGCATGAAAAAATGTAATTCATGGGCTTTTTATTTATTTCATTGATGTATTTTAGAATTATATGGTAAGAAAAAGTGATTTACAGAATAAACAAGATTATTTATGTACTCTAGCATTAAAGATTTTTCACTACTGGGAAATGCCTTTTTTTCCATAGTAATAAAAATAGTTGTCTTAAGTCTTAAAGGATAAAAAAACCATGAATGATGACATACAAGTCCAATTGTGCAATGAAGTCCTTCTGTTTGCCATAAGAGACAAATAGAAGTTTTAAACTTCTCTGTGTTCACAGATCCCTTTTAACAGTGCAAGGAGCAAGGGAAACCATGGGGACCCTTTCTCTTTCTCAGTGAGTTTCTCACTGAACAGTTATATTTCTAGAACCAAGTTTTTTTCAGACTCTCTTGGTATCTTCTTGAGGGTACTGGTGGCTTGCCAAGGGAACTTGCTTTGATTGTGCACCAAAGAGAAATGTGGTCCACAAGGAGGAACACTATTTCATAGTGTGCAGCTCAGAAATGCCATACTTGTCCATACCTTACCCACTCTATACAAAACCTTCTTTTTAAAACCTTGCTATGTTCCTCACACATTTTCTCTATGCCAAGAATCAAGATATTCTGAAACAGTGCTCTGGTAAGGCAAAAAAAAAAGGGTATGCAAACCCTGAGAACTACTAATGGGCCTTATGGAAAAGATCGTGAAATTCTGCAAAAAATGCATATATCTTATATTTCATGGATTTGTGCGTGGCAAATTTAGCTGACAAAGAAGTAAGCTAAAATACTAGGCACAAGGAAATTTTGTTCCCCAGGGTATAAAAATATATTTGATATGGGAGCAAATGTGTCATAGGTCTTTCTACTCTGCTAATTCAATATTATTTTCCTATATACATTTTAGGATAGTGTATTAAAGAGTTGATATCTGCCTACCAGCTTTCTACTCTATTTCAAAGTAATCTGATATGATGCCACAGAAGAACACCCCATCATACCTATATTTCACAGCAGATTACCTGGCAGGGTGGCATGAATTATAACCAAGACCTCTTTGAAATGCCAGCGAGCTGTTCTTTTTATCCAGATCAGCGAAAGAGTCTAATTAATTTGGCAGAATTCTTGTGTCCTCGATTACAACATCTGCTCTGCTGTGGAATGATCCAACACAACCATCTGTCTTTCACCATGCAAAGCAAGTGGCTGAGGGAAGATTTAATATTTTTCGACAGCAAAGGGTAGAAATGAACACAATATCAAATTTAAAGCATGTTCTTCAGAGTGTCAAGGTTAACTACTGGAGTTAGGCATAGACCAGCAGATTGGGCTGGGGAGAGGTAGTTTGTGCCAGCACGTCATTAGAGAAGGATGAGCAGCAAAGGTACACTATTGGAGCTCACAGGATTCATTACAATTTCTGTCTTGACTAGCTAATCAGTACAATCCCAATATTATGCCTGAGACATTCCCTTTTGAGGATCTCTCAAGCAGAGTATGATCTTGCAATCCTAAATGTGCTCTTCACTGTGAAATTTGCCAACAGCTCAATATCAATGAAAACAGTGAGGGAAAAAACTTCCTTCTCCCCATCATGAAATCCATGCCAGCAAAACCTGCAGTGTATATCAAATTATGCAGGCAGACACATGTAGCTCTGTCAGCTTAAATAACCTTATTTTGAGAGACAGCTTTACCTCTACCACTTTAGGGGGATTCTCCTGTGGCTGCCAGGTTTGCATTACCCAGCAGAACTGCATGTCCATGGAGACAACATGCCAGAGAGATGAGCCTGTGCCCTTCATAGCTCTGTCCTTCTCCTGCAGGCTTTGCTTCAGCTCCCTCACAGCCTGGTGTGATTGGCCAGGTGTGCAGTTTAATAGCCCCTGTCAGAATGAAAGTGTGTGCATAGTTTTTCTTTTAGAGGCACAAACCCTGGTTTTCAGGAGCTGTCAAGAATTTCCAGTGGGAAAGTGTTGCTTCCACTCTGTCTGGAACATTTTTATTGTAAGATTACTGGAGCAAAATACCTCTCTGACTAACATGAAAACTTCTGCAATACGTAGGGCTAACATGGGGTGGATCCATTTATTTCACTGGTGGGAAATGCTGACTCTTCAAAGGGCAGCAGCATCACAGACAGGTGTTCAGCAATCGGTGCAGGACTTGCAGCTCCAGTTTGGCACTGGTTATTTAAAATGCATCTCATTCTGCCTGTCCACTAAAGGTAAACGGGGACTTTAGCTGTAGAGCCTACCATTAATAATTGTCTTCTTACCGAGTCAGACTGATGACAGCCAGCTGGGAAGACACTCTACTGTGATGACAAAAGAGGTAAATTTGGTTTTAAAAGAAAACAATCCAGCATTATTCTCGGGTAAATTCATACCTAACATAAAGTACTGATATGGAAGGGCAGCCTGTGGCCTGCCTTGTCCATAGATTCAGTATTGCAACCTGTTCTGCAGGAATATAGATCCTGTATCTTCCTCTGATTTTTTTCCTGTCACATTCAACTTGCAGCAGTGCAAAGTTTTATCCATGTAGTTCTTTGGACTTTTTCCACGCATCTAATTTTCTTTCCTCTTCTCATTTCACAGTTGTGCCTATCTGTATTTTACTGTCTGATGTTGTGAGAGTTCTTTGGTTTTGCTGTGGTCGTTGGAGCTTTTGTTTATTTATTTATTGATTCATCTTCTTAGGAGTGCCAATGGCTTTCCTCAGTGGCTGCATTGGAAGCAGCATGAAGAGATGAAGGCAGCAGCCTGTCATGGTGTGTTCACTGAAGGCCACTGGGTTTATTTACTATTCAGTTCCCCACTTTCACAAATTTTGGCTCCAAAACAGCAGCTCTCTCTGCCAATTGCTGCTGCCCAGGCTAAAGAGGGAGACTATCTGGCATATAGTGCCTAATACATCTAATCACACCACAGACATCATCCAAAGCCTATTGAATTCAGTTCCTACTGACTTACTGATCTTCAGGGAGCATGGCAAGGTCTTCACACCCAACAGCAAGAGATGGTGTACATGTACCTCCTACATACTCAGCCTCACTTTTCTCCTCCTCTTCCCAAAATGGGGAGACTGCTGCTTGTTAGACTCTGAGTTAACATTCTGTGGTAATTTGTTTGGCCTGAAAGGTAGCTACAGTAAATGTGTTAATGGGAACATGCTCCTTTTATTCCCTCCCTCCCCAATGCCTCTGTAAAACTGTGGTTTGCAAAGACTTTAATTAGAAAAGAGGAATTTTGCATGCTCTCCAGCTGAGCTTTCTTGGATTTAATTGTCATTTTCGCTTTTATTTTTATTGAATTTGTAGCAAAACAAATTGGTGTAATCCTACAATCCAAAATAGATATAATCCTCCAAGCCAAAAGGGAATGTAGTAATGGAAAGAGAGCTTTGATAAAAATAACCCACTTCACTCTGGCAAATATCTCCATCATTCAACAGAAGCTACCCTCTGTCATAAAGACCAAAATTACTTATTTCCACAGCACTATTTGATTCCTTGAGTTTCAGAGTTTTCTAAAACTGGTTGAATGACACGTTTTATCTATTTATTTATTTATCTATTTTAAAAAGGTAATAAAACTAGTTTCAGTCCAGAGTTCAGGGTCATTGCTGACAGCCACAGACTTCAGCAAGAATAAGGCTTAGCTGTTTTGTTCATTCTGACATATTGAAAATCCCCCTTCTCCCAGATGATCATTGGTCTTGAACATCAAGCTGCCTGCGTGCAAGGGTCTGATGTGTGCATCAGTGACCCATCTGGCAAGAATGATTGGTCTTCATTAAGGGCCATCATCTGACAGGTGACATGCCAAAGCCATGACATGGAGATTACTTGTGGCCAATGTCAATTCTTTGCACTGCCAGCTCAAATACACATCCTGCTCGGGATGCCGGTGATGCACATCGACACCTGGCATATGGCAACAAAGCTTCTGCATCTCCAAGGAAGGAAAGGTGAAAAAATTCATGTCAGCTATGGTGGAGGTAAATCAGAACTGTTGGAACAAGACATTGTAGCACTGAAACAAAGCGAACTAACTTGTTTTTCAAATGTGGATGGGAGACATAGGTTTAGGCACAGAGGTTAAGATCTTGCTTAACAAAATTTCCCCCTGCAGTGGGGCTTAGGGAAAATTTAGTCATCTAGGCCACAGGCAGCTTTCCAAACCACCCCAAATGAACCCTTTAACCACTGTGTGTCATGGTGCACACACACACACCCACACACACTCTCTCACAGAGTCACCCATCTATCTGCCTTACAGCCCTGGGTGTTTGATATCCCAAGTTCACGTAAAGAGTGTCCTCTGTCCCAACAGCCCAAAGCCAGTAGACTGATCTGGGCGTGGGATCTGAGCCTACTTTGGTTAAGGATAACCTTGGTCATAATATCACACACCTCACAAATCCTGCAGTCACCAGGGTATTAGGTGAGAGATCATTGCTAATACAGATTTATTCTTTGGTATTCACTTATTCCCCTTCCACCTGCTCTGGATCCTGAGAACCTGGTGGTCACAGGTGGTGACCTGGGCATATGTGCATCCTTACATTAGATACAAAGGGTTTTGGTGTCACTAGAGTGACATCAGCTCTCCTAACTGATGGTGGGTGTCTGGATCATCCACAGTAGAGCTACATCCTAAATCCTAGATATTGTACCACCTGCTGCCACCACCAAGTCAGGAACTGATAGACCTGAATTTGCATTTAAAACACCCAATTTTTTTGCAGTCCCACAAGAGTAGAAAGAACCAAAGGCCTATTAGTGTGCTATTAGTAGCAGCACTGGCTGGGGCTCAGACAGGTGGAGGAGTCCAACTCATTGTTGGAGTTGAATAGCTTCTGGCCTGTGAGCAGCCCGGGGACTCTGCACTGCTGTTATGCCCAAAGTGAAGGTTGGGGACAGAATGAGGATGATGGCCAGAAAAAGATGGAGAAGTAAGGTTGGTGCTGGACCCTGAATGGTCAGCAGGCCTAGTACAGGAGCTGCTGCCAGCAGCGTAAAGGGTGTGTTCAGCCTTAATAAGGGGTTGGAGACAAGGCAGCAACACAGTGACAGGTGTCAAAATATAGAGTTTAAGCTACCATGAAACAATGACATAAATTTGTTGACCAACCATCAAAAGTTTACTATGTTTGGAAGGGATTATTTCCAGAAACAAATTACTTACATTTACATATCTAGTGGAGAATTCATACCCAATGTTCAAGTCAGACAGCATTTCAGTAAAAGCTTAGACTAGTTTAGCCTTAGGGGCAACAGGGCCAGACAACTTTTGGATAGATTTTGAAAGGCCTGCAGAGACAAGGTGATGTCAGACAATGACAAATACAACTTTTGGTTGATTCCAAGATGGCCTATGGCTAAAACCAGAGCTGGAGCTGCATCAGCATCCCCATCCTGCTTTCAGGCAGTAAAATCCTAAAGGAGGCTTGGCAGGTCATGCCAATGTGATTTAGTCACTCATGTTTTTGAGGATCCCTGTCACTGATCTCTAACATTAAAGGTAGATTTTGGTTTGGGACTAGAATAATCTCTGGGGTAGAGAAAATGAAGAGCTAGGTTTGCAGCTGGATTACCATGGAAAATGGAAGATTAGTAAAGCTAGGATGAGGTGTGGTGTGGGTGAATTAAATGATGATAACAAGAGTCACTGGAGTGTTAAAGAACCAGTCAGAGAAAGCATTTAAGAGCACATGTAGTGATAAAAGGGCTGAGCCACCAGACTTGTCACTGGGTTTCCCAGTGACAAATGAAAAGAGGTTTGTGTTAGTTTGGTTTAATGAAAAGTCGGCCTCATATAATTACATCTAAAGTTAGAATTAGAGGGAGATTTTTTAATGGCAAAGACAGACAATGCAGGGTTATATATTGTCCAATAATATGCCAGGGCTTAATAAAATTTTATTGTATAAAGTTTTTTCTTTTCTTCTTTTTTATTTTCAAGGACTGCTAGCCCCTGATGTTAGAGGAAAGGTTAGATTTAGCTTTAAAAGCAAAGGTTTAGGACAGCAGAAGTGAATAATACAGTTTATAGCTTGCTTCCAAGAGAGGTAAGTGACTGTAGTGAGATTCTTTCTGAGTGAACGACTTCATAGTCATCACAGGATGCTGTTAGGTTTTGGGAGAGCAAGAGCAAAGGAGCAAGATTTGCTGCTGTTACCTGGCATGGCAGATACTGGCAGGCAAAAATGGCATCAGCTTAGTACAGAAGATGGTCACTGGAGTGTAAGGGATAGGGTTGGTTTAGGGTGAAGACTTGCCAGAAAGGTTGCTGTCAGCAGCGGAATCATGAAACGCAAAGTTGGGTACTAAATGTGGATGGTGGTGAGATGAACATACATCCAGAATCTGCTAGAGGCCACTGGGATAAAATGAGGACCAATTGCAGTAGGATCAACTGGTGTAGGAATACTTTTGAAGCTCTTGGATTTACTATAGATAGACTTTTAAGTTTTTAATATTTGAAAAAATGTTAAGATTCAGTTTTATTGTTAGGGGTTCCTAGACCATTCATTGGTGTATATATCATATGTAGGCTTATTACAAATGAGGTTAAAAAGCAAGGTGGTTTAGTGTGTGCTGAGTCCCTCACACCACACAAAGGCTGTAATCCCAAATAAGTCTTACCTTAAGACTAATCATGGGACCCTGCTAACTAACCTCCTCCCTCACCTCTTCTACCCTCTATCCTGACTGGAGTCTAAAACCTCATTAGATCTTTACGCAGGGTGTCCAGAGACCTATTGTAAGCCTTATGGTGTTGAGGATTTCAAAAAGATCTGAGTAACAAGTCTGAAAGAGCGGTTTGGTTTTTCTTCTGGCAGAATTTTGAAAGGTTGGTTGACCAATGATGTCAGCTTTTCTTATTTTTTTAATAGTGTTATAAAGATACTGAGCCTGGAGCCTTCAATGATTTATGGCTATGTTTCTCATTTCAGTCCATGGGGATTATAGCACTACTTTTTTATGAGAACATTTGAAACTAGTACTGCTATTACCAGGCATGGGAAATATGTCTTGACATTTGTGGGATTTAGGTAAGTATTCAGGATAAAAGGACTTGAAGAACAATTTCCTTCATGACTCCTGAAACCCTGGCAACATAACAAATGGCATAGTGTTGGGCTTGAGTTTGCTAACCAAACAGTAATGTTGCAAGATTTCAAAATGGGGAAACAGGGCTCAGTACAATGGTGCTGAGCCAGATTAGGGTCTATACCTGAAGGCTGTGGTTAAATGCATTCTTTGAGAAAGTGTACACAGAAGAGCAATTCCTGATTGTCCAGCATTGTTCAGTCCATTAGGACAGGCCAGGGGGTTAGTTTCCTGTGGCTCATAACAGAATCTTTGTTTTAGGATGAGACAGATTTCAGATTCATGTTTAAAATTGCTTTTGTTTAAACAGGACATATCAATAGTTTTTTATGAAAAGGGTCAACAATATTTTGGTATCCTGGCATTGGCCATAATCTTTGCTTTGCAGTTAGGTTTTGATTTAGAACTTGAGATATGCTGCTAACCCTTGGAGGCATCATGTCACATAATGCCCTGGTGATCTTGGAGGAAAAGCTCCAACCCTAAACCTAAATTCAAAACTAACTCATGTCACATATACAATAGATTCAGGTGTGCTGCACTGGGCACATTAGGATTTTATATCAAAGCTAGATTAGGACATGTACTCATTATTCCCACTTATTCTCCTCCAGTGGTAATATGGAATAGGCTGTCAAAACCAGATTGTGGCCAAACCCTGAATATAGATGAACAGGGGTCCAGTAGGCCAGATCTGTAACAAAAAAACCAAACCAAACCAAAACCAAACCCAAAAAAACCTCAAACAAACAAAAAAACCCCAAACAAGCAAAACAAAACAAGAAAAAAAACCCAAACCCAAACAAAAAAGACCCTCAGAAATGGCCACAAAGCCTTCCACCTTTCTTATAAATTAAAAGTCAGGAAAAGTCCTGGTCCCTGTTTAAATTCCAGTGACTTTTTGGTGCCTAATTCTCTTGGAAAAATAATTTCTTTCTGCCTTATAAAATAAGATTGGATATTGGGCAGACACAGAGTCCAGCCTGTGAGGAAAAACTCAGTCACCATATGGACACAAACGTGACATACAGTCTAGAAGTCTCAGCATCTCACATTAACTTCATGTAACAACATTAACTTCATGTAACCTAGTAAAGGATAGGATGGGAAGAAAAGGGGTGGAGGAGGAGGAGAAACAGAAACCTTCTAAGTCACACTGGTTCAACAACACTAGGATGTTCAAACTCAGTTCAGGGTTTTGCTCATATCCATAAATGTCAGGTGAAGATAGTGAGCATTTCCACGGTGCAGTGCTTGAACAAGATTGGTCATGTTATTTTGAAAATATTGTTCTTTCTCCCATGATGGAAAGGGGAGAAGCTTTGAAAGAGAAGCTACATAAACCTTGCTGCACATCTTGCTCAGATGCATTATTCCAGGCAGTGTTAGATGGCTGCAATTGATAAAACAGCCTTTGTTGTACATGAGTAAATATATATTTTTGGAATTGCAGAGAATGTAATGAGAAAAAAACACATTAACTCACATCAAAGATGAGAGGATTTTGGGTGAGGGTTGGTGCAAAACCCAGGTTAGCTTCCATAAAAAAGCAGCCTTTCCAATGAGAATACATGAAAATTCTCTGTCCATCCTGTTTTGGTAGTAGCTAAAGTCTTGAATGTCTGTTGGTCTGTGTTACACCACCCTGAAAATCCTTTACTCTCTTATTCTGCATGTATAGCCAACACCAAAACTTCCATTTCCCTGCACTTCTCCCAACAGATAATTTGCATTGTGAAGATTTATCTATAACTATTCCCTTAAGACCAAAGCAGGAATGGATTTGGAGATCCTGTTGTAGCATCCTCTTAGTTAACACTTAAGTCCTTTGACTTTCAACAGAAGGGGAAACAGTTCAAGGATGTAAATGAAGAATGTGCTGCTGCTATTATCTAGCCATGATGCTTGCTTCCCAGGTGAATAAAAGATTGAGTCATTGTTCACATTGCCTGATGGTGGCTGGGAAACAGGCCTAGGGTCTGTATAACTTAGCAAAAGATTTCAATTTTCATCTTTCTCACCCAATTTTTGGGACAAATTACTGCTGCATAGCTAATGTTGAGAATACTAAAGAAAAAGCTATTTAAGTACTATCCCTGATATGCAATTTTCAAAAGCCCAGAGGGAGTCCCTGTGAATTGGAGAGCAGGTGCATGCAAGGCTGGAGTGCAGGGCAGCCTTGGGGTATTGACAGAATATGTATGATACCAAGAGGGACTGCTTTTCTGTGCCTTTCAGATGGAAACTCTCACTGCACACTGCAAATGTAATACATGACAGAGACCTCTTCTTAATCCAGTTCATGTGCAGGAGGATTCCAGGTGGATATTTTCTTTCCCTTGAGACACTTTGCATTTTCTCTTTTCTTGCAAATTTTATGACTTTGCAACAAAGGCCGTATTTTGCATCTCAGACAGGAAACAGCAGTGCTTGTGAGGAGTCAGAGGAAATCTCTCTGGAGGACAAGGCATCCTCCTGTCCTGTTTGGCCTTTGAAGCAGACAGTGTGCTAATGGATGGTGAGGGGGCTGCTGTTCTGGCTGCTGCTGCAGCGATAAGCCACACTTCACCTGGGTCATGGAAGTGTGTGTCTTCCTCAGGGATGCTGGGAGGGACCAGCACTGCACCCTGCACACCCCAGCACCTCTCTGCTACCTCAGACAAAAGCACTTTATAGACAAACCGTGGTGCCTTTTCCTCCTGGTGGTTTTAAGCCGTTGCACACCACCTCAGCTCCTGCATGGTGGGAAGCCAAAAAATTCATTATACAATTAGTGTAAGCCTGACACTCATGGGAGAAACTGTGTAATTGATTGAGAGCAACGTAACTGTTATGCTACAGAGGAGAAATTAGGAATGTTTTGTCACTTAGTGTAAAGAATTATCAGAGGGCAGCTTATTACCATACTAACTAATGTAATTTACTTATGAAGTCACCAACTGTCTGCAACATGATTTAGACATTTTCCACTGTAATGCACCAATCCCACTATCCAGATACCAAATACTGTTTTAAAATTTTTTAGATTAAATTCTTCTAAAGTCCTCAGATTACAGTATCATTGAGAATATTATGTCCAACATAGTTTTCTCAAGATGACAAATTAATTTAATGACATATTCCCTGACTAGGAGAACTGATCAGAGTTATTAACCACTTTATAATAGGAGCACATTCAGAAACTGGGATATTTCCTGTGCATGAGCAGACATTACTAGCACCTCAGCTTTTCTGGATTTACTGTTACATGGATACTTAGGTGAAGACATGGATATTTAATCACATCCACAGAACCTTCCACTCCCATGGATTACTTCAGCTGGCTTTGAAATGAAGTTTATTGGTATGTACACTAATGGCTGAAGATGATCATAACTGATGAGAAACAGTTCATCTCTGGAGTAAGTGATGAGTAAATGTGAGCTCAACTCACCAGCTCTGCGAAAGAGCTAAAGGGAAAAATAAAGAGGAAGGAAAACAAGGAATCCAGCCCATGCCACTATGCACTGCTGGCAGTGAGAGCATTCCTGTGTGCCTCCCTGCTCTCCTCTGGGGACACCCCAGACTGCTTCAGCTACTGGAAAACTTCTGTTGGTTGATAAGATTTATTTGTTGCTCTCCTGGTTATGCTGTTTCTCTCAGTGAAGGTCTAAAAATCTTCAAACACCTTCTGATAAAGAAAATATTAGAGAGGGCAAAAGCCTGTAATTGAGCAAAGCATTGCAGACAAGAGCAGTGACACTCAGTCCTAATGTTTCCACTTGATCACCATGGTATCGTATTGTGCCTAGTAATTACAGTGTGTCAATAGCAGTCTGCCAGGGAGAGCTCCAGTTATTGCAAGCATGAGCATGCTATTACACTTTGAAAAGACCTTTATTGCATATGTTTTCTTTATATTTTTACAAGACCTCCCTCCTTCATAATTTCCTCTCTTCCTCCCAAAATCCTATGAAGATAGAGACCCAGGAAGTCAGCTGGCCTCTAAAAAGACATAATTTCTCATGTCTGTCTTCAGCTACGTGTCCAAATTCACTATTCTGATTAGCAGTGCTTGAAATCAATATCAAGATACACAGGGCACAATTTGGTTGCCAAAACATGGGCCAAGGGGTTCCTGCCTGACCCAATTACCAATAGTGTAGTTACAAATAGTGATGGTCTAAGGGTAAAGGCAAATATTTTTAAACCAATTACATTAAAAGCAATGGCAATACAGCAACATAGATACTAAAACAACATCCTATTACTTTATTCTTCAAAGTCTTTATGTCTTTACACTGGGATACAATTTTGCTGCTGGGTGAAATTCCCTTTGTAAAAGTTACCTGTCGTTCTTCTCAAGCCCATTAGTTCATTTTTGCATGCATTTTCTATTGTCCTTGCCATGACTGCATATTGAGGAAAATATCCAAACTTAACAAATTTTTTATGCCCCTGGCTGTGCTTATCAGATATTACTTCTGCCAGTTGTGGAATATGTGTCTACCATTGCATGCTACCTATGATCTGCCTGATCCATCAGGATCAAAGGGCTTGCAACACTTTTTTAAGTTAGTGCAACATCTAATCGACCTCTCAGGAATATTAAGGAGCCTGGGAATGGGTGATACATTTGTCTGTCCATTCTCAAATTGAGCTCATGTAATGACAGTCTGGATTTTTTTAAAGAGATCAGTATATAAAAAAATTACTTATGCTTAGCATTTAGATGCACAGTCATGTGATGAATGGTGTGTGAACTTTACAATATTTGACATTAGAAATTAGGTTCTTTGTTGTTTCGTATGAGTACTTGACAAGTTAATTAATCTAGCCCAAAATGTCACAAACTTTGTTCCTCACTGTTTCTCTGCCTCCTTTTCTTTATGCTCAACACTTAACAAAGTTACTTGAAGGGGTTTCCACTGAAGTCATTAAGACTTTTTGCAAGCATAGTTTTGTGATGACAAGGACCTGCAGTCAAGAAACACCAACGTTACATTGTGCAGTCGTTATTTATCATCTTTGCTGTAGACCTGGCGAAAGCAGCTCCTAAAAATGATAGCAGTATTGCTACAGCCATCATGCTACAGTGACATATCCCACAGGGAACAGCCTAGGAAAACTCTGCCTTTGATCCTGTTAATATAAATCAACCTGACAATCAATGTCAAGGATGACTGTCAGCCACAAACTAGCACATAAAGGGAAAAAAAGGCTTCTTAGGAAAAAAAATTGAGATGGACAAGTCAGCTAATGGTTATACCTAAGAACAGTTATTTACAAGTCTAAGGTCAGACATTTCAGTAGAAAATATTAGGAAATTCAGCTTTTATTGCTCATGTCAAATTCTGGTTTTTTCTGTAGGAAATAACCAAATTTTCACAGATAGAGTTAAAACTGCATGACAGCTAAAATGTGGGAAGCAGAAAAGTCTTTGTTTATATTACCCTAGGTTATTTGGTGTTCTTATTACTAGTTATATAATAAAATAATGAAATGATATTGCTTTGTTTATGTTCAGTTGTCAAGGAGAAGGAGCAATACTCTCTGAGCTATCCAACATGCCTCCCAGCATTTTTGATTAAAAAAGACAATTGCACAAGATTTGTGGAAGCACCTCACCACCTCTACCAGGAAATATAATGCTCTAAAAAATTCCATTATGAAACAATTTCCATTAAGAAACACATTCTCTCTCTTTCCCAAAGAGACAGTGTGGCTGAAACGAGCACAGGTTTTCACCTTGTTCTGCACCTCATGCACTCTTTTCTGGTCCCAAAGGTTTTAACTTCCAGTTGTGATGCTTTTTATGGCTTGTGAGCCAGATAACTCCACAGCAGCACAGATTAGCCTGTTCCTTTGTTGTCTCTGTACTATAGAAATTAATATCCTTGGATGATAATAAACAGTTCTTGTACTTGCAATACTGTCAATGATTTATTGTGATTCTAGGTAGAGATTCATCCAGATGGAGGACACCAGATATCCCCAAGCAGCATGTCACAAAAGGTAAAAACGTGCAAAGAAGAAATTATAGCATTTTTTCCAACTAGAAAAAGAGGGTAAAATTTTGATCTTTGAAACTTGCATTTCTATGACATTATCTGAAAACTAATGGCTGATGCTTGTCTGTGCCCGCATTTTCAGATTATGAGTCTGCATTTTGGGCTGTCATTTGCAGAACAAGCCCACAGCCCAGTCCTTTGCCCTGGAAAATTAGTGGAGTTGCAACAGTGCTTTTACCATCAAGCTGCTGGCAAAGACTTTATAAATGTTTCTCCTCTTTTTTTTTGTAACACACAGTTGGATATAGTTACTCTTGGTATGACCAGGGAATTTCTTTGGTGTCCCAGGAGTTTTGGGGCCCTCTGTGCTAGATCTTGGTAACTTGAAATAAAGTTTCTGACCATGTTGACTGACTAAACTTTACCATCTCTCACAATACGTGTCCTAAAAGAGCTCTTATCAAGTTTCAAACTGTTAAAGTTTTGCACCTTTCAAAATGTTTCAAATCAATCTGCTGACAAAGGTGACATCAGGGAAAAGTGCAAGTCAGAACACGGAGATGAAATAACCTCAGTGAGGTCTCACAAGAAGTCACAGTAATAGACACAGAGGTTCCTGATGTGCAGCACTCTGCTCTGATCTCTTGATGACATTGCCTTCATCTTTCTTGACCCAATGTCATTTTCAAAGTGTCCTGTGAGCTCCTTCTCTTCCAAAATTGAAAACTATCGCATCCTGCAAAAATCAATAAAATTAGGACAGGAGCACAAGACAAAGCCTTACTGATATTTGGTCTCACTATTCCCCCCCCCCACAACAGTGTTGTTATCTTATGCCCAATGAGTTTTCCCTCAGTTTTCCTGTTATTTTAAAAATAGTGTGTAAAACTATCCTAGCTATTTGTCTTAATCATGCTGCCCCAGTCTATAATCCTGTCTGTGTTAGTAATGTCAATTGCATGGAGTTTTTGGAAGTCCAGGCCTTATATCAATGGTAAATGAAAACCCTGAAAATAATTTCTTTCTCTAATTCTGTACATAATTATGCTTGCATAAAATACCTAGTTATTTTCAATATTTCCATACGTTGTTTGTAGGGTACCTACCTCTTTTCCCCTACATTTTGTGACCAGATTGGCTTATAGACATCCATGTGATAACAAAAAATTTTATTCTATGGTCCCCTTTCCCTTGCTGACACCCCTGTTTCTCATATTATTTCTCTCTGACTTTGTTATCTGATAACCTGCATCAAAACCAGTTCTTTTAAAAGGATGTGAGATGTCTGCAGTAGGAGTTATATGCAGCAGGATAAGGAATTTTTCACTGTTTCATTTAACAAAAAAGGAAAAAAGGAAATATGTTACATGATTTATATCACTTTGCTCCTATTTTAGCCATATTTACCCTCTTCTTTTAACTTTGTAATAACTTCTGTTGTTTGAGATTTCTGTCTGAACAAAGTGTGGAGATCGAAGAAAAGAAATACAATATCGGATTTAGTTGTGTAAATCCAAGTCACATTCAACCAGCAATCCAAATACTGAAGGATCATTAAAACAATCATTAAGAGTATAATTTCAAACAAGCTCATGTAAGACCACAGTCATGTCTTTATGTTAAAATTCAAGTCCTAAGTACTCTTCTTATCCCAGGGATACTTACCATGTCTTTTTTATGAATTTAATTCTTCTGTCAGTGACAAATATTTCTGAACATGAAGTTAAATACACCTTGCTTTCACTTGCTAACACTAAATTCTGCCACATTAAGAGTATCAGCAAGGAAATGACTCTCCTTGTCCCCACTACATTTGACACAGTTGTCATTTTGCAGTGCTTCCCCTCCATATACACAAACACAGCTTTTATATTTCTTTTCTTCTTTTCCCATCAACTCTGAGCCCAGTGGCTGCTTTTAGCACTGCTTTTAATGACTCCTTTGAAGTCTGACACTTCTATTATCAGAACTAAATTGGAAGGCATTTAACACCCCCTATTTCATTTTCACTGTAAAAAATAGAGTACTAAATGGAGGGAAGCATCAGTGAAAGTCATATCCAGATCCCCATGGGGCTGATTTTGTTGAGGTGGTTCTGCAAGGTGTCAGTTCAGAGCTCCATCTCCCTTTATCCGGCTGGGGAATACAGGGGGCAGCTCTGGCCTCACCCTTTGCCTTCCTGTGGCTGCCCTGGCTGCTCTACTCTGTTTTGTTCACATTAATATTAAACACGTTTTCCAGTTAGACTTGTTTCATCCCAGGAGGCCTAGCAGATTGCTGTGTCTCCTTCCCTGGCTCTGGCTGCTTCCCACAGCATCCCAGAGTCTGCAGGGAAACATCCTCCTCCGAGCAGTCAGGCTCCACACCTGGCTCTGTCGCTGGAGTCCAACCTGAGGAGAGGTGGCTGCAGTCCAGCACCCTGTGGAGAACAGCTCTTCAGTTGACAGATTTTCTGTGTTCACTTCAAATATTTGATGCTCAGTGTTTCCCAGTAAATCCTTGCTTTAGGGGGTGACATGAACAACTAGAGTGATAATCCTGCAACTGCCTTATCCAGAGAACGCTAATGGGATTGTAAATGGAAAACAAAAGCAATGCAAAAAACATATTGAATGGCCACTAGTTTCACAAAAAAGTACTGTAAGACACAGCTTTTATTATTACAGCAAAAAAGAGGAAAAACCACATTGAAGATTTTTAAAACACCAGTAAGTTGCTTCTGAAGACACGCTCAGAAACAAATCTGTCTAGGAAATATTAAAGATTGCCAGGAAACAGCAAATATCTGACAAGGATGGCAGAAGCCATTCCCAAAGACAAATAACTTTATGTTTCTGAACTTCCAAGTGATAAAGAATCCATTAGAACAGTAATGTGAAACAACTTCCAAGTTACAGTGCAAAGGTTTCTGCTGTAATTTTCCTATCCTTTGCCAGGCTTCGACAGAGCCATTATGCTGTTATAAACACTCTTGTTTAAGAAACAAGTTTGAACACAACCTTTAAGGGAAATTGCACAAGGAGGCCAAGGAAATCACAACCCATGTTTGGTTTGTTTTTAGCTGGATGTGCTCACCTCAAAGTACCTCAATGGCCAAACAAGGACAAAACGCTGCAGGACAATCAGAGAGAAAACAGTCATGGCCCTGTTTAGGCTACAGAAGCAAGATAGACCTCAGCTAAAAATTATGGGAACCCAGGTTGATTTTCTTTGCTTGGTTGATTATTTTTATATATGTTTGCAGTTACAATTTGGAGCCTTCTGTGTCTGATTAGGATTGTCAAGTAACCAGATCATCCAAATATATCCAGCTGATAGGATATGCATGACTTTCCAAATAATGATGTCAAGTTGTCAGAGGAAAGATCATAACCCCTAGACCTGTAATATTGCCCTTTGTCAACGTTTTGGTTTTTATTTTCCCTCCACGCTGTATATTAAATTCATATGAACTTGAGTGATATTTCAATTTGATGAGAACTTAAATTATAAATGAGTTCATGCAGCTGGAAGAAAATTATCCCATATAAGTGTCATGTTTGAAGTATTGAAATAAGAGAATTTGAACTCACTGTCAAATGAGACAAAATTATCAAGAGATGTTCAGTAGTGTTTGTAGCATACGCTAACGTGAAGCAGCTCTGTGTGGCTCAGACCTTTTTCCATATGGTTGGATTCTGCATCCTTGGATTCCATGTAACTGGTTTTGGGTCCTCCTGGGGAAGGAAAACCCGTGCTTGTGCTCACCCCTACATCCCAGACTGATTCATTGACCTAAACTTGCTTTCTGATCTCCAGGTATCTCCTTCAACTTCTTGCCATCTGAGGAGTTGTCAGTTCCAGCCTGCATCCCTGTGTCCAAAAGGGCCTCTCCCTGCCTCCGGCTGTAATTCCCTCTCCCCACTCTGCCCTCCATTTCACCCTGTTAACAGAAAGTGTTTTCCCCTCCATGTAACACCATCACCACCTCACACCAATGCTTTTGAACCTGTCTCATTGTTAAGGGCGTTCTCTCCCTAGCACTGACATGGTCCTTGATGCCTCTTGAAACAGCAGATCATGAAATAAAGGGCTTCAGCTGCAGTCAGAATCACATAGAGTGAGAATTGTGACTGTCTCCAGAGGCCCTGGCATTGTTGGATTCCCTGTCATCACTGCAACCCTGTTAGAGCTGAAATGCTAAAGGGACCCACCAGCCTTACCATGGGCTTCCAGGGGAAACACTCAGCACAAACACAGCACAAACCTGCTCAAGCTGGTGACACACATTTCTGAGCTGGTCTACAAAGCTCTCCAGCTGCTTGGGGGGAGGCTGGTTTACATTTGACAAGAGCAAGAAAAGGTCATGTTTTGTGTCTGGTGCACTCTGCATATTTCTGCACCTCTTAAACAGCAGCAAGGCACCATGAGTCTCAATTATGAGTCTCTTGAAAAGGGATTTGAATGCTTTTCTAATACAATAACAGCAGAACTAGAGTGGTGTCATGGCAAAAGCCTGTTCAGAGAGAAAGCCTTTTCCAAATTCTTCTCTTTCTGCTGATAGACAGTGCCAGAAATCATTGACATTTATGCTGCAGAGTCTGGCAAAATGAGTAAAAATGAAGTATTTATGCAAATGGAAGTGCATAAATAGAGACAGATGTACAGGTGTATACATATGTACCTGTATAATAATGAACAAAATGTATGCAACAGCCCCAATGTTACTCTTGATTTCTGCAAAACTACGAGCTGATACGAGAAGAGGAAGGTTTATTCAAGGTCCAGAGAAGAAGAGACCCTTGAGGTGTCAAATGCATGACAGGATAAGCAGGATTACTCGGAGGTGCTGTGCATTCCCACATCCAGTAGCACTGAACATTCTTAGATACATCAGCCTCCACCCTGGGCCTGGAGACCTTCCTGTACTGCTCTGTGCTGCCACAGCACCAGCAGTGTTGGTCACAGCTCACTCTGTTTGCAGGGAAAATGGGAGCTCCCTCTTGCCTCCTGTCTCCCCCGGTGGCCAGGAGACATCTGACGTGGGAAGAGGTGTGGATCTCCTGTGAGTTTGGGGTGAGTATTTCCACGCTTTCCCCCTGCTCACTCATTCTGGATTCCTGTTTCACAGCCTCCCACCTGCCCTGCAGGGCTTTACCTCCTGCCAGCTCTGGAAGCTGCAGGACATGCCATGGGCACTGAGCTCTCTGTGGCATGACAGCAAAGCCTGCAGCAGAGTGAAGAACCTCCCTCCCTTTTTGTGTGTATATTGGGATCTCCCCTCCAAGCAGATGCACAGACCATCGGGGGAACTGCAGTTCCCGTGGAATGAAGCATGGACTTTAATCTGCTCTCCACACACTGAAGAACAGTGCCTTTGCTGGGTGGGCCAGCTGTCCATGCAGTAAAATATACAGATATCCACTCCTGATGTTGTACTCAATCTCTCCCAGCCATGCCAGGTCAGACTGGTGGTCCATCCATCCCAACACTCTGCATTTGTGAGCACCCATGTCTGAAGTAGTGAACAGAAACTGTTCTTTTCTACTTCAGGGACTGTTATTTTCTACTTCCGAATCCTCAGGCTTGGATCTGAATGAATTTAAGAGGAAGTTTCACTTCCTAAAGTTTGTGGAGAAAAAAACTGTGGCTTATATTGCTGTGTGGAAGTGTACATATTTTTCATGGGAGAAGAAAGTACCTCATGCTGCACTGTAGAAGGCAATCTTTCCCCTGGAGATTCATATTGAGCTCACAAAGAGAAAAAAAAAACAAATATCTGTGAGGAAAGCCAGCTTGCTTATCCACTCTTCATCTTCGGGTAGCATGCAGTCTTCAGCAAATTCACTCTCCATCAGAAAATTTAACATTGGTTTTCTTGGTTCCAAGAGTTTGCAAGAGCTTTTTTCTTTGACAGCCAACTAGGATTGCAAAGAAGCACTCATTTCCCCAGCTTGTCATTTTTGCAAGTCTCTCTGAAATGAAATGCCTTCACACAGACTTTGTTGATACAGCAGAGAGCAATATTTAAAATGTTTGTGAAAATCACTTGTTTGGCGCAAAGAGTCTCCTGGTGGATATGGCAAGAGTACTACTCAGCTTTGGGTTTAAACATTTCCAGTAAAGCAATGGAGTAATTTTTGCCAATGACGCTGGGTATTCCATCTGTGCAAATCCCATCTGTCTAATTTAGATCAATCCACTTAAAGAACATTGCTGGCTGTCATGCCTCTGAGAGATTTTCTCCGTTCTCCACACATGTCAGAGCCTGAGGTCAGAATGCTGAGCAATGGGAGACCCAACAGTTCTTCATCATAGCAGAGTTTTCAGTCTCACACCAAAGAATAAGCAGGTCTGCATTCAGTAGCATCGTGATTGTTATCAATTATTAATAGGGCTTATCCACAGCCAAGAAATCTCTGATTTGTGCTGACAGACCACTCGACATCAGTATATCACTAGTGTATGTGCAAGTGTAATCCCAGTTGTTTACCAGGCTTGTGGGAAAGAGACCACAAAAACTGGGAGTTTCTACTTCACTCCTTGAAAATTTAGTCATCTGCAAAAATGCTCTTTTGTAGCAGTAAAATAACTATTATATGCAATATCTACATGGAATGTTTCTAGATATGGTTTCAATAGAGCTCAATCCTGTCTTTTTTTGGTTTTTATTGAGACTTAAACCTTTTAAATGTTTCTTTTTCCTATACAGCCAGATTGCAAAGCAGACCTGATAGGACGGTTCAGATCTGTTTCAGCATGGATTTTGGAAAATTGCTGCTTTCCACTACAGCACTACTGTGACATAGTTGTCTGGAACTGCTCCCTTTTTCCAACAGGCACCAGTTTACCCAGACAGGGTAAATCACTGCCTTGTAATGCCAGCCTTGTATTTTTAAGCTGATACATTTGATAACCCTCGGTGTTTGAAGATTATCCCAGCTAGCAATTACAGTACAGTTTACATAAGCATGATGCAGAGCTATTAGAAAGAAAAAACTGCAGGCAACTCCCTGCCTGCCGGGCTCCTTGCTCCACACAGCCTTCTGCCTCCTGAGGTAGGCATGGCCAGCAAAGATGCACCCACGGCCAGTAGCCCCCATCCTCCTTGGGAGCCTGCAGTGTGTGCCAACCCTTCTCTCCAGCATCCCCAAGTACCCCTTGGTTGAGAGACATGGAAAATAGGTGCTTATTATTTTCATTTCATCTGCTAACAATTTAAGTCTCTTACATTCAGTAACCTAAAATTGCTTTCCAACCCTCAAGAATTCCTGGAGTACCTACCACCTTTACCCAGGGCCCTCCAGGTCTCAATCCTAGCAACATACTGCCTTTAGTAATCAAATATTTTCTCTAACTCCATAATATTTTGATTCCCTTATCCTCCAGCACTATGTTGCAAACTATATTGGGAATTGTCTATCAGTTTCTCCCACAGCTTCTGGCAGAATTGCTGTGAGTTATCAGATGTGTTCTGGAAGGAAATCTGATTGTAAATAACAGCACAATATATCCTTAACTTCAAAGAAAACACAGATCCCTACTCCATAATAGTATGTCTCTAGATAGAGAGCTGGCAATTCATTTTCCTGTTCCAAAGCTCTGTATGTTTCCTGGGGAAGAAATATACCCATTTTGAAATTTTACTCACAAAAAAAAAATTAATTAAAAATATTTTATGTAGTATTTTAATAGAGAATAAAAAAACCTTGAAACATAATTGACTTACATTTTTGGCTATCAGTTTGTGTAAGATGGTTAAGATTACTTTTTGGTATCAAGTTCTTTACTTGAAGAGCATCAGTTTCAGGCATATCTCTCTTTTCAGCAAGTGAGGCATTTTAGTATATTATCTTAATTTATTTTAAAATTGAAAACTCCCATTCATATCATAGCTGGATGTGAATAGCATCAGTATAGGCACAACCAGCTCTGCTAGTTACTAAATACTAAAAAGTATTTTCTTTTTAGCTGAGACAGGTAGAAATATCAATACAATTTGCAGTACTTACAGTTTTTATATGATTTATTTTTTCTTGCAATTAAAATTGGAGTTCTCTGCAAACAGCTTTTGCATCTAATCACAGCCTGCACTAATATCACAGAAATCCTGAAAAAAATGGCAATTTGATCAAAAAAATAGTCGCCTATTTCTCCTTTTACTTCTCTTGAGGATCCCTTCATTATTCAACCTAAAAATTGTCCAGTATTATACATGTATGAAGGCCATTTTTGCTGCTATGACAGAGCTGTATTTGAAGCATCATCCCACTTCCGGGCTGCAGTTTGTTTGGGAGAAAACACGAGAGCAGCCCTCCCCCTGGGTAAAGCCAGGCTGTGTTTTGAGACCATTGTAAGGCAGGTGTCCTTCCTGCTGCTCCAGACAGGTTGGCAAGATCCTTGCATTTATGAATATGGTTGAAAATCCCTTTGAGAGACACCAAATTCACCTGCAAGGGCATTCACTTGATCACCTGCCCGTCGTTATACAGAGATGAATTTGCTGGTCAAGACAACATTTTCACAGCATGGATGAAAACAATTTTCAGTTTGGCTACCAAAGCAATTTCCACTTTTTTTGTTGCGACTACTTCTTCCTGGAGAGTGTTTGATTTGCTCCACAAGGACAGCAAAGCTACTTTATGCTTTCACATGGCAAATATGAGAAGGTGTCTGTCTTTCTTGCACCCCCCTCGGGCAAGTTTGAGAGCCTCTGCCTCAGTCCTGCACGGGGCCAACAAACACAGGGCACACTCTGCCTGTGCAGGGACTTTCATGGGCAGAGCCAGACTAGAACATCTGCCACTGGGTACCTTCCCAGCAGAAATTTAACTCATGCTGGCAAAACAGTGCTTGGAAAAGCTCTTGCAGGCTGTAAGGAAAGTAGGAGTCTCTCCTGCACTGTGATTTTGCATATCAGGACTGAATTCCAAATCACCCAGAGATTTGATGGCAATCTATGCATATCTCCTCTGTATGGTCACTATTCCAAGAACACTGTTTTCAGTATTTTCAGCCTCTATTGGTGTATTATAACATAAACAGGAGAGGAAGAGATGTTAGGTGAGACAGGTGGAAACAAAAGTTTCAGCAATAATTCCCTGCCCTGGGTTACTGGGTTTACAGGTCAGGATATTTTCTCCAGTCTGTCTCTTACTGGAGCAGCTTTTTTCATGGTTTTCTTTGCATCATGTCAAGCAAAGGAAATTCAACATCTTCTCCCTAGAGACTCCAGTTCCTGCTCTTTCTGCAGCCCAGAAACCTCCTGTGGCACACACACTACTGCTCTCAGAGTGGTACCATCTCTCTGGAGGCTCCCACCTGCCCCAGCGAGAAGCGGTCACACAGAACATTAAAGTACATTATGTACAACTTTCCAAATGAGTTATCTTGTGGTTTGATTGTAATGTGATATGCTCCACTTACATTTTTGCTATGAAATGGCATCTGTGTGACTAAGAAACTTCAGATATTTTTCCAAGGTGAAATGGTCAGTGGAAGGTAAATCTCACTGAAAATGGGCAAAGCATAAAATCAACTTGTCTAACACGCCTTTTCAATGTGCAGTTTAGAGTAGATAAAACAAAGATACAGCTCTTTCCTTGGCTACTTTGTTGCCTATAATCAAAAGAGAAAAAAACCCTTGCAACACTGTTAGAAGAGTAAAGTAAAAAGTAGACCATTATTTGGAAGCTTGCAGGTCTCCCAGTGGTGAATTGGCACACCCAACACTGGATTTTCACAATTTTATGAGGTTAACTAATCAGGATATCTAACAGGTATATCCAACAGGAGATTCAGTTGCCCCAGTAACCAACCCCTGGTCACCCCCTTGGAGTTGGTATAAGGGCTTCTTTGCTCCACTTTTAGTTATGACTTCTCAGATTCTGGTTGGAAAACAAAATGTTCAACTTGTAGGTCCTCTTCCTGACAACAAGACTATACAATATTTCAGGAATGTGTTTAGAAGGTCAGCTTGCTGCTCTAAAATCTAAGAGAAAGGGTGGAAAATGTACTAGAGTTAATTAAGGAGAATATTAACTATATAATAGTAGTTTACATTTTACTATATAATACAGTTTACTATATAATAGTAGTATACTGAAAAATGTATAAAAAGCAAAAGTCTTTTTGGCACCAACTTTATCTTTTGTTTATCACATAATGCTTCAATTTTTCCAGCAGATGCACTTAGGCAAAGAAGTGAAACAAGGTTGTTACTCTTTCTCTGATGCTTTTGCAATTTCTCCTCAATCTGGGAACCTGTTGGAGGAAATGACTGCTGTCTCTGAGTACTCTCAGAACAGAGTGACTGTGCCAGTTCCCGATATTCCTCATCCATATAACAGTATGGGACAGCCAGCATGGGAATACTGATCATCTACTTTCAGTATGGGCTAGGAATGTATGATTTAACACCTACTCTGAACTCCAACACACGTCCAGGGTGAGTGGTAGGAAGACACACCATGTCAATCACAATGCCTGCTGGAACAGCAGTATCTGGGATTATATATACATCAACACATATTTGTTGAGGATTGCAGTTAAAATTCACAACAGATTAGCATGAACGAGCATTGCTCTTCTGAGGTGTCCCACCTAATTCCAGACTGCACCCAGAAGCTAAGTTTATACACCCTCTTTGCAGAAGAAAGACTGTTAAACGATGAACTCAAGAAGAAAAAGGTACTTTCTTTAGAATGCACTACAAAATGTTTTTGTGAATCATCACCATCAGCTGCGAGTTTAAATTCCAAACAAAATCATAAGAAAAAAAGAAAATATGATAAATGCTACTTGGGTACAGGAAAATGTACTTCAGGGCATGGAAATTATAGTAGTTCAGATGCCATGAGGTCAAGCATCAATCTGTAAGTTTTAGTTGTACCAGATTAATGAAACATTTGTGGTGTTTGTCCAGACTCACTTTTCCTATTAGCAATTTATCAATTGAAGCATTCTAGACAAAAATAGGTTTAAGAAATTCTGTTAATGCTCTTTTTCCCCACAACTATTGTAATCTATGTTTATTTAAATGGTGTTCCTTATTTGTCATTTTCCCTGCGGCTTTTAGAACAGGTGTTCAGATATAGCTCCAAGCTGTCAAAAATAAAACTGGCAATGACTTTAACAGACACAGGGCTGAGGAAATACAAGAAAGTTGTAATTTTGAAAAATTAAATGCCACAGAGGATTTGTTAGACTACAGCATGGTTGCCTAGAGGGTATTTTAATTCCGATTTAATCATAAAAACAAAATAGGATTGTGATTATGGTGGGATTGATAGAGGATACTTGGACTTCAGTTGTCTTATCTTACATTTCTTTGCAAATCTAAGGAAAACACAATGGATCAAGACTCCTTTTGATCCCTCTCCTGAGCCCAAATTAGGGGAACACTTACTTTAGAGAGACCACTTAGATAGCCTGCTGGGGGAACACCATATCCTTATGTAGCATTTTTCCACTTTGCCCTCCTGGCTGTCTGTATAAAACTGACCTATGGGGTGAACTTTTACCACTTATTTTCTCATTGAGCAGCAATGCAAGTTTACTCTGTGGCTACTTCCCAGTATTCTACAGACATGAACTGGAACAGTATGACTAGATGAACCCTGTTATTTGTAGCTGGGTCTGTAACAGAAAGTACATATCTGGGAAGATTTTTGCTCCTCAGTTGCAGAAGCTTGTATAGATTCAGGAGGAAGCTCTTGTCAGGACTAAAGAAGAGAAGCACAGTGGGTTGTTTTTGCAAAAATAATTTAAAAAATAATCTTTGAATACTTTCAAAGAAATCACTGCTTCTTGCCAGCTGAATCGCCACCAGGTGCTGGCCTATCTTATGGGTTAAGCAAGACGAATGAAACACATAATTTAGCACCTTTAAAATAAGGTCTTTTTAAGAGGAAAACCTTCAAAAATACTTCGTGTGAAACCACCAAGAGACAGTAAAATAATAAATACATTCTATTGCTGGCTAAAGAAAATGAAACAGAGGTTACAGACACTTCTTTCATATCCAGGTTTTCCAGCTTTTCAACCAAATCCAGTATAGCACAACTAGTATTATGAGACTTAAAACTGAATAAAGAATTACTAACAGATCAAGAGACCCTGAATTGACATGAGAAAAACTGTTGCAGCCCTTTGGGTGGGCTAGTGCTACACTTCAGGCTGTGGTGAAGACAACAATGGGCAACCGAAAAATAGTTGGTTTTTTCCCCTAAAGAGCTTAGTATATAGACTCCATTATTTACATCAGAATGAATTGCCTAATGCAATCTAAAAAACAAGTGCTATTAGCTGCAATCATACAGCAATAATTGAGCACACAGTGCTTCTTTCAGTGTTCAGCAAAACAGAAGTGACTTAGAGCATGACAAACAGGTTGATGTACCACTCTTGTCAATAAAGGAAGCCAGGAGATGAGATACCTACCGGCAAAAATCTGGCAAGATGCTTACTTTTTGCTCATACAGCTTGGGAATTTCAGTGCTTCTGCTCAGAAGTAGCAAAGCAGTAACTGCACAAATTTACCAGGGAGCTGCCTAAATCAGTCCCAGAAAAGGCCAGCGTGTGGAACTTCACTCAGCTCCTCCACAAAGAAGGAAAACCTCTCACCACTGCCATGCTCCTGGAAAGATGGATTTCCTGTGCTTCAAGTTGTGTCCCTGTATTTTATGTATTTTGTATTACTGTGTGCAACCCCTATAAAAGTGTCAAAAGCAAGAATAGTGAGGTTCCAATTGAAAAGTGGCACTGAAACAATTCAGAAAACCAGAAGCGGGAGGTTTTGTTTCTCATCAGTTGCATAAGGCACAGAGCCAGAAGCTGCTGATGCTGAAACGTGCCAAGGAAAGAGACATACTGAAAAGCCTAATTGGAATCATCACTTACCATCACATACCTGCACTAACAGAAACATAATGGAAATGTAGCAACTGCCTAACACCAGCCTGGTAATTCCTCAGTGAGCCATCTTCCAGGGAATGCAAGACATGCACTGCAGAAACTGACTGAAGATGTCTTTTTTAACCTCAGATATGAGGACACAACCCGCTCTTCCTGGCTAATTAGAAGTGATTAGCTCTTCCTAAATTAATACAGACTGTACATACACACCCTCGTGTTTTGAACACAACACCTATGGGGCTGTACCAGACCTAAACCAGTGAATTCTCACAGCCACCTGTGATGGGCTTTGCAGAATGTTCTGTTATTCTGACTGAATGCCCACTTTCACAACAAAGCCATAGAAAATGAGTGAACCAACACTGTGCTTATCAACAGAACAGCATTCACGCCCTTACGCTGCCACCAAGACAGGGCAGAGACTTAAAATGCTCTCCCATAAAACCCCATACAGTAAAAAAAAAAATCCATATAAACTAACAGCCTCTGGAAACAGGGACAAATTGAGATTCTGAAGGCAAACAATAGAGATAAATTAGCTACAGCAGGGAATCACTAATGAAATACACAGGTAATTTAAAACCCCTGCCCTTGCTGCCTCTCACCCCCATGTTGGTTTTATTTTTCTTTTACAAAATGTCTGATCTTTTACACAGTAAAGCAAAATAATGAAGCTCAGGACAGGGAAAAAATTCTTGCTAGGAAAAGGAGTATTTGCTCTTTTGGAGTACAAATTGCTAAATTTTAGGATTACAATCTTTGTTGTCTATTAATTGTCTGTAAAAGCCAAAATTAACTGCCAATATACAATGAGGGAAAGAAAAACTAAATCTTAGACCTTGATAGTTCATGTGATCAAATCCTGTTTTGTATATTGTCAAAACTGAAATGTTCCAGCTTTATAAACTGAGTTGCCCCTAGTGTGGGAAAAAAAATTAGAAAAATATTGTCTCTTCTCTCAATTTTGGGTATCAAATCATGTTATTGGTGTGCACTCTGTAACTTTAGCGTATGTTAAGCACAAAACCTGCCACAGTGAGACCTGTTTCCAAGGGCTGGCAAACAAAATCTGAAACTATAAATAACTGAAAGCTTTGAAAATACTGGTAAAATACTCTGTGATGATGGAAAAAATTATGTTCTCAAAGAAAAAGAATACAAAGTTGACCATTGTCCATTTCAAGTTAAGAACCACTACTGCCACTTTGCCCCTCCCTTTTTTTGCTTTTTTTTTCTTTTTTTGTTTTGGTTTTTTTTTGTTATATACATTTTTCCATTTTCTGTGTGCTGTTTAAACAATAGTTTACTAAGATACATATATGTATTTGTATTGTGTGGACTTGCATCACTTGTGCCATAGTACCACTGACATGCCAGCATCATGTGCTATATGACAGGTGCTCTGTCCAGGAAGGGCTCCTATTTTACATTTGTCTGACAAGTACCACCACAACTTCTGTTCCACAACACACTATAGGTCATCACCACATTGACCCCTCCCACGTTAAGTATCTGCAGACTAACAAGAAAGTAAAAACCTCAAGAGATACAGCTATTTTTAAAAAACTAAACATTCAAGACTACGTATTTCCTCATATTTATTTTTGAACTGTATTTTTCTAAAACATATTAAAATAGAAAAGATGTTCATCTGATTCATACAAAGAAAATACCAATAATAAAATAAGTAATAAAATACTGAAAAGATATGAAAGCACCAAAACATTAAAATATCCATATTGGCAAAGACTCTTAAGAATATATTTCTGGCAATTTTTACAGTAAAGTGCTATTCAATCCACTCAAATTAAGGAATTGGCATTTTAAGAGCATGGTTATTATTATCTTAAGGTTACAAATTACTTTGTTATTTTTTCACTAAGAAAACAACCCATTTTGTTGGCAGCAATGCATTTGAGTTGCATGCACATGAAAATAACCCAAGTAACAGCTTCATTATAAGCAGTTAACAACATAAATTGCCAACTCATTGGGAATACAAAATACTGAAAAACAAACTAGGCAGAAACAAGATTAGTGGAAAATTAAGAAAATGCAGATGTGGTAAACCGTTGCATAAATTAAGGAAGAAGACTGTGCACCAAACATTTCCTCAGCCTTGCTTTTTACATATTTTTTTAGTTATCATATTGCTGGCTTTATTAATTAGTCTGTTTATTAATGCGTTATTTTGAACTGCTCTTTTCTATTTCCTAGAAATGATCCTACATCACCAACACACTGTAAGCAAAACGACAGAAGCAGAGTTGACCTTTATTTTTCCTTAATAATCACTTCTCATCTATTGAAGTCAGCAGAGAAAACTAATAAATCTGTTACAAAGTGAATTTGTAGCAAAAATTAATTCAAGTAACATAATTAAAGTTTTAAATCTCTTAATGAGTGAAAATTTTAAAGGTATGAAAGATACCATCCATCTCCTTTTAAGTTCTTAGCATTTTAATATACATATTTACAGCAATGAGTACAAAGAATCCTTGTTAGCAAAGTTCTTTCTAGCTTCATGCACCATTTCCACAACAATATTTGTGAAATGGCAGATGTAATACTTTTATGCTGCCTTCAAGTGTATTTAATCTTCCTGATTTGACTTCTTTTTTCACAATTTCATATGTAATTTAACCGTATTGCACAACTCAGAGTAAGTTCTTACAATGACTACTTAACAGCCTTTTAATGAACCAATAATAGGCCATCACAGTAATAGAGTCAATTCCCACACTTCCTCTGTAATTTGAATATAAGTTGCTTTCAAAAAAAAAATTATGAATAGTGTCTTGCCTTGTGCGTGTGTTACTTGGTAAGAAATGTTTACAATAACTTTTCATTTAGAAAAAGCACAAAAATAAGGAATTTAACCAATGAAAGCAATGAGCCTGAATTATCAAAATAATTGACAACAAATATCTTCCTTTATGTGCATGTACATACACAGATTATACCAAAAAATCTGCCTGTACTTGCATCTTCTGTGAGAGTAATTCGGAATGTAAGAATGAATATGATGAAAAGAAATATTTTATTTAAAGTAGTTGAAAGAGGAAAAAAAAGCTAAACAGTCTTAAATAACATTATATTTGGTTTCCACCTTTCAGTCCAGTAGTTTTTATTGAGTTGTACAGTGAAAATACATCCTAGCTTTAACATCTTCCTCATGCCCTATTTTAAGTGTCAACTTAGGCAGTAATTTCAGTAATTTTGTTAGCTGGTCATTCATTTCTTCTCTCTTTTTCCGAGTAAACCATTCCTTGTTCATTGCTGTAGACTCACAAACCTCATTTTGGCAGTTCCAGAATCCAAGTGCAGCACTGCAATCCTTTTTTTGTCCAACCAACCATGACAGGCAGCAGCACATCCAGGGCACAGCAATTCCTTTTAGCTTCTCTGGGCATTTGCCAGGTAGAAGCAGAAGGCAGCAACAGTAACTGATAGCAATGATAAAACAACTGACAACTGCTGGAACCAGAGGCAGCGATTCATCTGCTCTTCAAGTCTTTTATTAATCTGCAGTAAATGAGTTAGCTGAAAATAGAACAGTTTCATTAAGTTAGAATTACTGCACTTGAAAGTACTTGGCACTTTTGAGCTATTTTGGCAATAACTAAAAGCACAGAAAAGAAAAAAGCCTTCTCACAGTGGTCTCTCAGCAAAACCTCTTCTATCACTACACACTTCAGGAATCTGTTCCACTAAGGGAGCTTCAAATCTTAAGTTATTTTTAACCAATATGGCCTGTATCAAGCAGGTGACATCTTTACACTGAGAAGCAAATGATGCCACTGATGCTCATTGATATGCCAGATCTGTATATACACAAGAAGAATGAGCAAACTGCATTGAAAAGCAGTATTTTATTAAATTATTATCATTAAAACAAAATACTTAAAATCACTATCACTGATGTAGTTACTTTCAACTGGGGAGGTGTTCAAATCGTATAATTTACAAAATACCAAAAAGATTCAGTAAAAACTCTTTTTATCTCTAGCATATTCTATAATTTTGTTGAATGTTCAGCACAAAGGAATACCCTATTACCTGTATATGTAAATCTTCATTAGTTTTTGCTGGAATATTAAATGCATTGTCTTTTAATGTCAGAGAAGAAGGCTTACTACTTTCTATGACATGGCACCTCAGCCTGTGAAAAGGGAACAAGAACACACACCAAAAATCACTAATTTAATGCAATGTTGTATAATTAACAGTAAGCAATGCATCTAAAGTGGATAAAGTACTTGCACATTTAAAATTTAAGAGACAGTAACTGTAATTCCACTACATTTAGTCTAGGTTTAACAAAAAGTAAAGGTCAGGTTTGCATTCATCAGGAACTAATGTACACAGCACACTTGTAATCAAATAACCTCTCTGTATTGTTTCAGGGTCTGTCATAAAAAAACAAACACACTGCAACATTTATGAAAGGGAGCTTAAGGCCATTCACATGATGTAGATTTTATTCAAAAGGGAAGTAAGGGATAAGCACTGGAAGCAAACACAGAACAAGATTTAGACATCAAGACTTACAAAATACTTTTTCCACAGTAGTTTAGGCCATGAGGAGCTAAAGGCAGCTCCCAAAAAAACAAAAGCCCCAAAACCCACAGAAAAACCCCAGGAAGAATCTAAAGCAAAAAACCTGTCAAAACTGCAGTGAACTTTTTCTAGACATGTTCAGTGATACAACCCAGCGTGACTGGATGAGAGAGAAGAGTAACAGGTGCATTTAAAGAAGTTTATGGGGAAATGTATTTTTCTAGTAATACTTCTTCATCACTAAATATCAAAAATACACATATGAACATGGGATAGGCTTTACAGAAATATTCTACAAAATTCTGATTTTCCTTAGTAGAGAAGGAATACCTGTAATACTGTCTAGATACAGTTTTGCATTTAATACATCTGCTTTCCTTGACTCCTTCCCTCTAGAAAACTCAAGTGACACATTCTTATTAAAAAACCAAACCCCCTATTGTCCACGTGTATTGTCACCTGCATTTATATTTTTTTCCACTTAACTCTTAATCAGAACAAGAACAACAACAACCAAAAAAGAAGAGCATGTGCAGAATACCATGGTATTTTATACATTCAACTAACATCTAATCAGAGCAGAAGTTTCAGCAATGTATTTTGGTCAGTATACACACAAGGGGGTTTGGAGAATCCGTCATTGATTATGATATACAAGTGCTAAAAATCAGCTAAATAATAAAAGCTAAAAAGAGCCGAACCCCGTTAACAGAAAACCATATGCTTACCTATGTTCCATCACTTTGGTCCTAGGGACTTCTTTCCAAAACTGAGTCAGCTCTGGTGCACCTGCTCCAGAAGACTGGTCCATTTCTGCTGCCATTATAAGGAAACGATCCTGCAGAGAAGCTGCAAAACCTGCCCTCGAGGAAGGAAAAAACAAAAAGGAACAGTGTGCTTAGATAAAATGACAGTATTACAAGAAGCACAAAAGCATTTTGAACGGAAGTGCCACAAAATGAGAGCTTGTTTATTGCAGGACATCAGACATTGGTTTACTAGAAATAAAAATACAGAAGTCATTCTCTAAAGCTCAACAGCTGTGATTACGATTTTCCCAAAATTGTATGGGTTCATTCTAACAGCACTAGTTTCATCTGAATAGCTCCAATACAACCCAAAATTTTGTAAAGAATGTCTTCTCCAGCAAATTCACCTGTCCCTTGCAAAAATTTAGGAAAGTGATTTACTGCAGATAAACTCCCACTGCAATGATGAACAGGCGAGACAACTGCCAATCAGACTTTTTGTTTTTTAAGACAAGAAAAAGAATTGGCTGCAGACAACAGCTGCTTATGCCTGAGTGGAGTAGTAATCAGTCTAGGCAGTTACTCAAATGCTTTCTGACATTCATGTTTTTTAACAAATAGTAATGCTCTCATCCAAGAGTCAAGTAGACATGGGTATCAGTCAGTCTGACACACCAGCAAGAACATGCAACCATCAGTGTCTAAAGCATGTCTAGTAACATAACTTGCCCAGATTTGTTACAAATTCTCTTTTAAGTTTTTACTTACCACCATGAAGAGAGACTACTATATCTAATGATGTGCCAGGTTCACAGCTGCTGTTACTGGGTTTAACCCTGTATTTTTCAGGAGCAGTTGTTCTCACCTATAAACAAGAAATACAAACGATACAGTAAGTGCATGCACAAACTTACTTATTTAATAACTTACTTATTGCTTCATAACTTCTCTCATTCTGTAATAACTAAAACCCCAAAAGCTTGTATATTAGAAGTCTCTAAAACACATCATTTTGTAGGCATAATAACTCATGTATATCCGTTTTTCCTCTCTTTCAACTGCTTTTATCCTTTGTTTTCTTGCATTTGCTATTTTTCTTTTGCATACATATTGAAAAACAGCCACGACCGTTATAATTTTAGTATGAAAATTTTATATTTCATATTAAATAATTTTAATATGAAAATATTAAAACTTTCATTATTTCAATGTGCAGAGAATGCAAAAAAAGGGAAAAAACCACAAAGATCAAGTAAACTGAGTATTTCTGAAGCAAATATAACTGTGTGAATTCCTTTGATGGTCCATTTGCATATGGATCTGCAGCATTTTGGAGCATTACTAAATTGTTTCCAGCCAATATTTAAAATGAAAAATTCTAAAATGATGACTTCTCAATGCTCAAGCCTTTCTTTTTCAGGAAGTACTACTCTCACTAAAAAACGAACCATGACTTTAGCTCTCTTTTAGTCAGTGCTTCAAAGATTTGTAATAATTATCCCCTTTGAGGTGGTACTTTGTAGGCAGAAATTCAGCCAGATTTCTTTGATCTGCCACAAACATAACAACACAATAAAAAAAAATTGCCTGTAAAATGGATTAAATAGGATTTCTTCCTCCTTACACAAAACTAGAAAAAATTACACATTAGCAAAAGTAAACCAGGCCACACATAAAACACTTACTTTAAAAGCCACTACATTTTTAGTGACATTTGTGAGAACTATCAAGCATTTTTTCTCTCCAGTTTCTTTGGATCCAAAATAAAGCTCTTCTGCTGGGCTAATAAGAAATTTAGAAAGAATTAGTTTCTTCAAATTATCTTTACAACATATCATAGAAAAAACTTGACCACTCCTCCAGGAAAATAAAATACTTTCTACCCTGCAGCTACAGTCAGCATAAATAGATTTTCCTCAAAAAAAGCTGTGAAAACAAAAAGCAGAAATGTAGCGAAGCTCAGGGCTGACTCATGACAAGCAGAACTAGCTGCCTCAGCTGATTACTGCCCTTGACTTCTGCCCCAGCAGGAATAGCCAACAGATACATGGAGTCAGCTACTGCATCTCTGGGCAGCGTGTTAAGGGAAAGCACCACTGATGTTAATTTATGCTCAATTTAAGGAATGAAAGGTGCCACAGACAGGAAGTAATTTCCACCTCAAACATCTTTACTTGTAATGGACGTAGCATGCCCGAAAAAAAGGCAGATATCCATAGCTGGCAATCATTTCAACCACTACAGCTAAATTCACTTGTACTTATGAGTCAGCCTTCACACACATGGTGTCACATGCATAAATACAGTTGTTTTTAATATTCTTGTGCAATTAAGAGAGTCATGCATTAAATACTTTAAACCACATCAAACTAACACAGCTCATTTTGGATAAGCATTCAAATGAACACTAGTAAGTAAAAAGTAGAGCATGCTCATATAATGTAAGTTGAAAGGAAACTTGAGCAGCAAGTGAGGAACTTTTCTTTCATTATGGCACGAGGAGCACACAAAGAACTGCCATACTACTCCGTACTACAGAACTGCATATTCTTTTTCAAAACACGTGACTTTTTTCCCATGTCCTTTCTTTAGAATGCCAATTTCATGTTAGTTTGACCTCCTCCTCAAAAGATCTCCTTTTACAGTACCAATCCTTCTCTCTTCTCTTGCTTAAACCAGTTTATGAGCTGAGCAGAAAACCCCACTGGTGCTGTAGGGCAAGCCTGAACACCCATGCCGGAAGCAATTCCAGTGGTGACTGTGATGTTGGGGTGCTGATGTTTTACAATGCATTAGTCACTCCACATGACAAGACTACTTCTTTTGTGGTGGGGAAGAAGGAAGTGTGCCAAATGAGGTAGAAACCAAAAAAGTGATGGGTTTAAAATAGCTTCATAGGGTAATTCTTTCTCATTCTCTTCTCAGTATTTTTTTTGTTTTCCAAATCATCAACTTAAGTAACCAGTGCTAGGGATGGGAAGGATTGAAGGTAGCTATTACAGATTTTAGCTATGGTAATACTGTCCCTACTGCAGCTGTGTGTAACACTGATTGCAAGATAACATTAACTAGCATCAAAACAGGCCACAAAAAGAGATCAAGGGAAGGAGCACTCTGCCAGAGCCCTTCTCATCTTTCTTGCTCTACCAACTGTGGCCATTAACCCAAGAGGAAAAAAAAACCTTGGGGGCCACCACCGTATGGCTCTTGTCTGTGAAATCAAGTTCCACAGTGTTGGGGGGAGGGGAGAAGGTAGAGCTATTAGAAGGGTGGGTTGTTTAAACAAACACCCAAGATTTTTAATTTTTATAGAAGCACAAGTTTCTTTACCATGATGTGTGTGACACAAGCAGCTTGTACTAGAAATTCTAGTACCACAATATACCATGAGCTGCTCTTCTGCCAGACAGAGCAAGGAAACTGCTGCTTTTTGTCTGACCAAACAAATTCATTTATCAAGGAGGAAAGTCCGAGGCAGCCTTTTATTGAAAGGCATACAAGGCATATACAACATTGGTCTAAATGAGGGAGACAGCTGACTCGTGAGCATGACTACAAATACAAGAAACAAAAGAGCACAAGGACTCAGCTCTGGTCCGTGATTTTACGGCGCAGAGCTGCAGTGCCTCTATTGCCTGGTCAGGCTCCAGGCTCCTCCTTTCAGAGGGCAATGCTGGGAGATCAGCAGGGATGCAAGTTAATGATGGTGGCAGATCTTATGGTCTCTGTGACAGGTGCCTGTAACTGGTTATAAATGGCACTATACGTTTTGGTTTAATCAACTTCAGTTCAATGTCCTGAAAATCAGTGCAGGAAAATGAAAACTAGTTTATACAGAGGTAGTGCACTAAGAAAGAACAGCTGCACCCAGGAGTTTAAAAAACAAACCAAACAAACAGCAAGAACAATGGAGACACCAGTATTTTATTTTCCATGACAGCAAGACTACAAGTATTAACACCTCAACACTTCACTAAGTTTAGTTTTCCATGTGTTGCAGTTCATGCAAGTTACTTCTATTCAATGGCAGCTTGAAGTATTTTAAGAGAAAAAAAAGAAGTACAATTTCTGGGGGGTGTCGGGGGGTGTTTCTGCTTGTCTGGATTTTTTTTGTTGTTGTCTGCTTATGATTTTTACCCCTTTTTTTAAACTAAAAAGTGTATGGAAAAACACATCTACATTTGTCATTGTCCCAGAAAAATTTTAACATTCTTTTATAATCACAATTCTGCAGTCTGTGTCTTTGTCTTGCCATACAAAAAACTAAGGCTATACAGAGGAGGTTTCTCATTTCAAAATTAGGAAAAATTTACGCATACAAAATATTTTTATGCTAATTAGCATGTCATTATTTAAATTCATTCTGAAACTAATTCATTACAGCACTTAAAAAGTTAGCTAAAAAATTACCTAAAAATTAGATATTTTCTTCATTCATCTAATAGCAAACTGAAAGTGAAAATAAAAGTTAACATCTAAATCAAATTCTAAACAAGCATCTTAACCTGAAAGGCAGTGAAAAGAAGTGGTATTGGCTAACTGATTTCTTTTTCCTAGTTTAATGTTAAAAAGCAAATTAACTGCAAGATGCAGCAGTTTTGTCATCTTGGATGACAAAACCTTCTGGGTAGATATGTCATTTACACAGAGCCCTTTCCACACAAAATAAATTGGACCCATTCATTAAGCTTAACTGGTGCAAACTACTATTTATACCATCATAAGCTAGAAGAATTCAAGCAAGATTTAATGTGAAAACTGTCTTGATAAAACATTGTGTTTTTTAAGCCAATGCAACCAAACCATGTCAAACCTCTGCTCTCGTTACAGATAAGCACAGGTTTAATTTAGATGGCTACCCGATAGAAACAAAACACTTCTACAATTCTATGGAATATACACCTATTAGTCCAAAAAGTATGCTAATCTTTGGTGACACCAAAAGATTCACTAAAAACTTGTAAAACCAGAAAAATTCCTTGTGCTTTATAAAAATCCTTCTTTAAAAGTTGTGTATAATTTGTTTTCCTACAATAGTCTGAAAAAAGTTTACTTTGAAAACCAACTAGTTCAGTACTCAAGTGTCCAAGGCCCATTGTAAAAAGAAAATTTTTAAAAAATTATTATTACCTGATATGTAATAAAGGTCCTTTAAAAGTGGTTAATGCTTTCTTTGCATTTTTTGGTTTGACCTCTGTTTTGTCAGTTTCCTCTGATTTGGAAATTTGTTCTATAGAATTCATCTGAGTAAAAATGACAGTTACAATGATTAACCAGAAACCTGGATTACATGCTACAGAATCATGCAGGTATTTCAAAGAATATGACAAGGCTTATTTCAACAGTTTACGTATTACAGACCAATCTTAATATATATTCATTCCCTGAAGCTGCTTGAAGTCCACTGATTAAAATTATTTACTATAGAAGTTACATAACACATTAAACATATATGAAACAAAACTTCTGCTTTGGTTTTTTTTTTCCGTGTATTTTCCTGATACCCAGGTTGGATTTTTAAAACTCCAGACACACTAGGTTATAGCACTTCAAATATCTGAGATTATAAAGCACTGGTATTATTAATCCACTGGAAACGAAAATTAAAACAGATGCCCCAATACAATCACTGTTACACTGAACAGAAAACACAGTAACAATTCCACACTTCATTGCAGAGTTGCTAAATGTATCTTCATGGCTTTTAGATGAAACTCTGAAGTATTGCAGAGCATAAACAAAATAATGCTGATTGAACTGGTGCTTTCAAAACTGCAGGTACATCTTAGGTTCTGAGGGTTTTCTTCTATAACATTAAGAAAATACATGCAAAACAAGGCAGGTGCTGGGGGTGTGCAGAAGACTTAAAGTAGTAACATCATGATTCCAGATCAGCTGAAGCATTTGCTTAGCTTCCTTTTTATTCCATTTTAATACAGAGAAAAGGCATAAAGAGAATTCAGTTCATGCAAGTTTGAGTTATGGGAATGAAAGGAATACAAAACTTTATATTAAATAGGCTGTATAAACAGAAACCGCACAGCAACCTTTTTTTAATAATTATATAAAAGTGATAGTAAAAGGTTAGTGTGTAAATACACTGCACTAGTTATACGCTGGGCTTTGTTCTGCATTAACTACCAGAAAAAAATATTACTATAGAACACAAAAGTGGAGGCACCTACAGGACAGGCACTTACTAACTAAGTCTATCACTCATGATTCCCTGTACTGAAAAAAAATTGAGTAGCACCTTGATGACACTGTATAAAAGTGAAAAGTTATTTGCTTTATGGTATTTTAAGAGTAAAAAGTGTAAAAACCCCAAAATACCTCAAGTAAATAGAAAGCTAAGTCACCCAAGCAAATTAAAAACCAAACACCGAGGCTTATTAAGCACCAAAGGCAACTCACACATTGAGCTGAAATTCTCCATGTTTCCATGTCTGAGGATCCCAGCTTGAAAAATGTGCTATGAGCAAAACAAGCTACTAAATCTAACCATGGTTATGTAATGTTTCCTTTTGACCCTAAGGTCAGTGAAATTATCTTTTTTTTAAAGCTGGCCAAGTTGCAAATAACAGCTGGACTACTTAGTGAGCTGCATTTCAAATTATTCTGACAAACTTGGAACAGCAAATGAAACTGTATTCTACTCCATTAAGCAGGAGTTTTGCAAGTCATATTCCAAAATTAATTATGGTAATTAAGTGGTGAATTTCAGATTTTTTCAACTATTTTCAAGAGCAATATCTCCAGTTACTACCACTACATATTCCCAAATATTATTTCATATTAATATCTGTGAAACAATGCCCTCATCATTTCTGGATAAACAACACTGCAGGAAAATTATGTTGCAAAACACAATTGATGGAGTAGGAATATATTTTCTCCTGAGAATAAATGAAAACATTGATATGTTGAGATTTTATCAATAATTTAAGAAAACAAATTAACATCCAGTAGAGTATAAATATTTAACTTAGTGTTTTCTCATGTACATACTGATTTTTAAGCATCTGAGAAAACTAAATATATTTCAAAATGTGCACCACTAGATACTCCAAGACTAAAAATAAACCAACTGGAAAGAAAACCGTTGAAAACAAAACAGAAACCTTTTTCATTTTACTGTACAATTCACTATATTCCTAGAGACGGACTACATATTTGGTGCACATTTTATGCATTCTGAAGCGTCAAACTTAACAGACCAAGAGCCAAGGCTTAAAGTGCAATTATAATTTTTCAGTTTTCCTGGGTTCTTTTGTCAAATCGGAGGACAGAAAGATTGTTAAAAAAACACGACATAAAGACAAACAAGTAACCAAAATCGTATGCCTTTTGTCCCACTTTGTAACCATCTAGCTAGTCTTGCCTAAATCTTCAGTCAGATACCTTTTTCTGATTAAGGTTTTGTGCTTCATTCAGCTCCCCAGTCTCCTTGGTGTCTGCATCCATCTCTTCTTTACTTTCATGCTCATCTTCGCTTGTAATGGGCCCATTTTCACATAACGGAGTTTGAAAATCATCATCAACCAACGGAGGATAACTGTACTTGAAAGAATCCTAAAAGATAAGGAGATTTATAAAAGATGAGTTATTTAAGAAGATGAAAAGTACCTTCTCCAGGATTTTTTAAATGCAAATACTGTCATTGTTTTTTGTTTCATATTACTTTTATGTTTCATTTATCCATTTCAAATTGCACCCTTGTACAGAAAGCTGAAACTAACAGTTTTTATTTTATAATCAACAGACAAATACAGTCTTCCAATGAAGCCAGTAAATTGTTATTTATATTCACAGCAGAATTGCAGAAGCTGGTCTATCAAGGATCAGCATTGAGAGTCTTACTACTGAAGTTCTCTTCTTAGTTCTAGAAAATGTGGTTTAAAACTTATGACAGCTATTTCTAAAAATATTCAAAAAGTGATGAAAAACATCAGTTGTCCCTTGTATGTTAGTTTCATAATGGCTGGTTTTAAAATAGGAAATAAAACCCAAAACCATGAAACAACCCCAAATAACCCCTGAAGTTTAATCTAATCTGTGGACCTTCCAGCTTTCCCTTATCCAAACCAATAAAAACCCTTTTCATTCCCTTCCAGGATTATGATGAATGGCATGTGACAAAGTGACCTTAGCAGAGGGAAATTAATTTTCCTGCACACTTTACTTGGCCTTGTTAATCCATGCTGCTGAAGAGCGTCAGCAGATGAACAAAACCTTATCAGTGAGACAACTTAAAGTCCCACACTCCACAGTCACAGTGCCTAAGTTTCAGTGACATGGGTGTATGTACTAACAAGGTGAAAACCTCAGCCAGGTAAACAAGGCAGAATTATTCAATGCCTGATACATCCATTCTATAGACTTATAGCTCAATTTTATAGCAAATCCAGAGCATTCATGCTAGTATTTTTGGCAATTTTTAGAGGTGTCTTAGTCATAGCAGTGGAATTTTCTAAGAATACATGTACACAGTGGCCATGAAGTCATATGCAAGCCTAGTCATGTCGTAACTTCAGGCCATTGACCTATACAAGGTACTTCCAAGAGAACAACCTGTGGGCTTATCAATTCAGATACAGGTGAAGAGCACAGCACTTCCACACATTGTACAACATTAGCACCACTTGAGAGAATCTTGATCAATTCATCCTTGTTAAATCCATCTCCTGACAAAGACTGGGCAAAAACTACAAATTAAAACCCTACTGTGTGTACATGTCTTGCATGAAAGTGTATACTTTATGTACAAAAGTCTTGCGGAAAATATTACTGAAGAGACAACAAATCTTCCTGGTCAGTCAGAAATGTGTATGCCTTAGGAACTGGACTGTTCCATCAGCTGGACTGTTCCAATGGTTGGAAATGGCAAGAATGTGTGATACAATGGATAGGAAAGCCAGAAAACACTGAGTTAGTATACATTTATTACTAAATGAAAAATATTACCAAGTGGCTCTGGGGCACCTAACCCTAATTTTCCAGACTGGACAGCATTAGCTTGCACCTAGATCTGCCTTGGGCAATTTTGACAAGCTCTCCAAAACAAACCTACTATAAAGAAGTGACCTCTGTGCACTATGAACAACTCAAAGCCATGTACATGGTGTGTAGCATGTATGGATTAACAATATGGTAACAGCCACAGCCAACAGATGCTGTTGAGGACTTGAATGGAACTTAGATCAAATTCATATTTCAAAGTCCAATTTTCTTGTTTCCAAAATTAGTTTTAATGCTTTTGATACTCTGGAGACACCTTTGTCCCCTAGTTGTCTAAAATCAAGCATGTAATATTCCTTCTTTCTCAGCTGGCTGACAGTCAATCAAAGGATTTTAAAGCTAAGGAAAGTTTCTGATTCATCTTTTGAGTGACCCTGAGACAGAGATAAAACATCCTTAAAGACAACTTCACTGGGACATTGAAGCTTGGAGGCTTCCAACAGAGACAAAGAACAGTTCCCTTAGTTAAAGTAATCACTGATTTCAAGTTCAACATTATTAATTCTATAGCTTTTTTTTTTTGTTACTTCCAGAACTGGTCTCTAACATCCTTCTGGAACACAAAGAATGTAAGTGCAGTGGAATCTAGGTATCTCTCCAAATTAACCAGCCAAATTATCTGCTCCCTCAGTTGTTTACATTTGGCAAGACCTGGCTGTTCCAAGGTGAATCCTAGTAGGGGACACAGCAGAAAGAAGATGAGTCTTACAGCTACTGTATTAAATACAAAGGATGCACAGATATGCCATGCTCTTCACTGGCATTATGCTTGTTGCAATTATAAAGATCTGTAACTAAACACATGGAAATAAAATACGACAGAAAGAATTGCAAGGAGGCCAAAAAAAAAAACAAAACAAGAATTCCCTCACAAACAAAACCAAACACTTGAGAGAAAAATAGAAGGAATCAATTTGTGCAAGTCAGATACTGCATTTAAAAAAAGCCAAGCCTGACAATACTAATAATGGTGAATTGTAGTCTATCTAGTTGCCTCAAGAGAAGCGAAGGTTAATCACATCAAGAAAAGTTAAATTCTGAGAAAAGGTCATTAAGTTATCTGTTGCCTGATCACTGAAAAACTCCTTGCTATCAGAGAGATGCAAAGATCCTGCTTTACTGTATATACTGAAGAAATCTTTGGAAGATCTGCAGCACAATTTTGGAGTCTCAGTATTTGCTAACAATGCTTCCAAATTATGACAGCTCTCAGGTTAAAAGCTCAAAACACTCACCAAGTGAAACTCAGACAAAGCATATGCTGGTTCAAAATAGAGGGCTCTGAATATACAGTGATACAGCTGTTTTTCTGAAACTGTCAAAACCGCTGGAGTTCGTGGTAAGCAGATTTACTACTATTCTACTACTTAATTTCTGCCACTGCAACTTCCTACCCCATACAAAAGATTTGGATAAGCTGCCTCCATGATTCTGAGACTTGTTAATGCTCTCAGAAGATGGGCAACATGGAGCCACCTTGATAACAATCATTAACTAGCAATGAGGCCTTTTAGGCCCGAGGCAGGATTAGAGATAACTCTAAGATTGCATGTTCCATCAGATGCTACAGGAGGATATTTAGCAAAACCACAAGTTCTTTCTTTAAAGACATAATTAACTATTAGGTAAGACACTCTAAAAAGCAGATATGGGAGATACTCAGCCTATTGCAACAATAGGACAATACCACAGGAGCCAGGCCCAGAACCACTGTTAAACAATATTCAATTCCTCACTGAAGCCACTTCAGACATCATCGGCCCTTCCCTCAATGTCTACTCCTGAAATTCAGCAATTTCAGCTTTCTTCCACACAAGAAAGTTCTTTTGTGAGACTGGGGAATTAGGGCAGCAATTTTCTGTGGAGACTCTTTTCTCAAGAGTCTCATGCAAAAGCACTTTTTAAAGGGTGCTAATCTCAGTCAAATAAAAATCAAGGTAACATTCTTTTATGTTCCCCGAACAAGTTTAATATGTTCTGGCCACAATAACACTACCCTGAATTCATATACAAAGGAACATGGTCTTCCCTACTATTGCTGAAACACAACCCTCCTTTTCCCCGTATTGCTATTGCCGTAATGCCAAAAGTATTTCAGACAAGAAAATTTAGAAAAAGAAAAGTAACTCCCCTACAGTGGGCTTATTTTACTACTATAAATGGCCTAAAAAACATTTTAAAGCATAATTTTTTCTGCAAATTTCTTATAAAGATTATGCAATGCTGGTCTACTAGCTTTGTGAAAAGTGAAACCTGTTGTGCAAGATGCTTGTCCTGTTCCACTTTTTAGATTGCACTAGAACTGGATTCTGGTTCTGTTAAACTGACGCTGCCTGTACTACTCTGGAGCTCTACTATACTCCTTGAAAAGAATCTTCTACAGCCCTGTCTTACAATGCTGCCCTAAAGACAACAAAGGAAAAATAGCTACAATATAACTGTCTTTATTGAATCATAGCTTTGGAGCAGGACTAGAACTCTCAGAGGACCATGAAACCTACTTTCTGCTCATAGAACTTGTTTCATAAACAAATACCATCACTAATACATCAGGGAGAAAGAAAATTACAAGGAATAATGACACTTAAAACAGATAATTTTTCTTAAAGGTCTGAAAAACTAAGTGGTTTCCAGTGACTTGTAAGAGGATGAATGATTCAGAGAAAACAGTTCTGTACTTAAAAGTGCAGACACCAAATTCTCATGAAGTGAGCCTATTTTATATTCCCGTGATCTTAAATTATCATTGGCAAAAAAATTTCAAGAAATCTCACATCTGTGAAGTGCCAACCCTCAACCCCACATATGGGATTTCTAGAGGTGTCTCAACCTATCACAACAAGAACATGAAATGTTATTATACTTACAGTTCCACCCATGTGAGGTGGCAGATATTCTGCACTGATGTATTCCTGAACGTCACTCTTGTTTGTAAACTTTAACATGCTTACTGCTTCCGGGCCAAGCCAACCCTTCACGATTTTAAAAGCAGCTTTAAAAAACAAAACAAAACACCAAACAAAACAAAAGGTATACATAAGTTGTCAGGAAGGGAGTTTTGTTATTTTGTTTGCTTTTGTAGGTTCTCTTCAGTGTATTGGTAGACCTTATATAACACAAGTGAGCTACATCCCTGAAGATATAGCAGAACTTGCTCTGAAAGTGTCTATTATAATTGAGATAGTGCAAGGAAAAAAAGTATTATTTACAGAGAAAATGGAAATAGTGTCTTTGATTTATTAACTGACACCTCTGTTGTCTTGGAATTTAGCCCTTGAAGTACAGAGCACGTAAAACCAATTGTATTTCCAAATCTGAGTGAGGGAGGTTGGGAAAAATACCTATACACTCTCCTTAGCTGAAATGTTTTGCTGATTTAAAGGCTAATTGTTTAGATCTATGAAGCATTTACAAAGACCATTGTTATTTCAGTAATAGTAAATTCCTATTCCTATTTATGCCACTCATTTTTAAAAGTTATCACAATCTAAAAAGAATAAAAAAGAAACAACTTACCGTTCATAATCCATGGCATTTCAAATATTACTATCTTTGCTGAAAAGAAAAAAAAAAATCTGAATACCAAGTGCTAGGTATTCCTCTCTTTAAGAGCAAGCACAATAATAATGTTCATGTAAGAAGTAAATATTTACTTTTACAAACATTCATGTTCACTTCCCTGTAAAAGCAATTTTGTACAAATCTATTGCTATTGTGATATAAAAACATTAACTGTTTGCTTGCACAATAGATAATAAAATTCCAAGTTATATATTGTTTATACACTTCCTAGGATATTACCTTTCTGACATATTCTAAACATACTAACTAATAACACAGCTTCCAAATAAGAGAAGACATGATCTCAACCTGACCTAGAAAAGCAACTACTGAAAAAAAGAATGTTTAACAAGTTCATTCAGCACCTCCTACTTCACAAATAAACAAGTACTGATAAATCTTTGTATATCTATTTTTTCCAAATATTCTTTAATTTAGCATAGCCTTTTGAAAATACTTAATTGTCCCAAATTTTTTTTCTCTTGAATGTCAACAAAAGAAAAACAATGTTGCACTTGCCTTTAAGTTTGATATTTGATCAAAGCTATGAACTTTGATCACCAAGCCGAAGTCTAATATTCAGAGTTTAAGCAGTTGCTGTATGGAATTTCAATATTCACAGACATTTTCACCTAAAATTTATCACCTATTTAAGATGAGCTAGCAAGAACTATGCAGTGTTTGCCTATGCATAAAAAAGTTAGCAGGCAAGTATGCAGGGTTTTCTAAGTGTGCACACAAAAATGGCTCACTCATTTTCAGAATAAACCATTGCTCCCGAAATTTTCTAGAGCCATTCATTCTTTCACCCCTGTAGACTCCTAAAGAATAAAAACTGTTATGAAGGTTTGTAAAGCTTCTACCCAAGTAACAAGGAGCAAAGGAGAATAGGCCAGTACCATTCTATTACATGCTTATATTAATTTCTACTATGTATAAACACATGTTAGATTTTACTTCGCAAAAAGAAAATTGATTTTTGGTGAGCATAAATTTTATTTACAATACACAGTTGTGCCAAGAATATCCTCACTCTGTAAGATTCACATGTTCCATGAAGCTACTCCAGAAAAACATGAAAAAAAACCTTCATCTTCACCATCTTCTATCATATTATGAAATGCTCTTGTTATACACATCTACAATGCTTAGTATTTAATATACAATACTTACTGAGGAAGTTTGGGTAATAATCTGTAAAACAGTTGACAATAAACCGGACAAAATCCAAGTCCTAAAATAAAATCACAGCATAAATGCAGTGCAAACCAAAACATTAAAACTACAGGCTTAGTTAAGGCATTTAATGAATGTCACAAGATAGTTATATTAGAGTCAACTATGTTCAAATTTTACACACGCTACAAACATCATCCAAATAAAATGCCAGGCTTTCTTTTTCATTAAACTGCTGCAGGATTGTGGTCACACTTCCTTTATGATCTAAGAAAGAAGTCAATAGACCTACGATCAGTGCAATAACTAAGATATTTAAACTACTGCAGAGCATCAACAGGATTTAAGATGTGCAGGAAAGATACAGGAAAAATAAACCTTAAGCACTAGAGAAGCTTGACAGATGGAAGAGCACTCAATATACTGAAATTTCCCTACAGTAATTTTCTTGCATACGGTTCAATATACTACTGCACTCAGTATTATATTTCCAAAGGAAAAAATGTCCCAGGTTTTCCTTTGAAGAGAATTGTTGGGTTTAGTGTTAGTTGATGGCATGCAGAGAAACTGCAGGCAGAGACAGCACTCAAAAGAGCTGCTTTTAATGTCACCCATTTTCAGGATGTCTCTATCCAATGAGCAACTGCACAGAAATAGTAATGTCAGTCTCCTTTGCAAACTGGCTACATAGTAAAGGGCAAGGAAGGCTTTTTAGGAAACAGGTATAGAAATAAAGTAAGAGATACCTTAGCACAATAAGGTACTCAGGTGGGAAGCCTGCCAGGAGTACTTTCCCTAGTCCTTTTACCAGAAGTGACCACTACTACTGCTTTCAGAAATAGTACAGAACATTTCTGGCTGAGGGTCCAAAGCCTGTCATAACAGTAATAATGGGGAAGGGGCTCCTAGGATGATGCAAACAAACTGTTAAAACATTTGTGGACAGAGTCTAAAATAAAACAAAAAACTAACATTGTTTAAGAGGACTACCCACAAACTGAAAGCTTTTTAAGTGACTTCAGCAGCTAGAAACTAACTAAAAACTTGACATATTTACAGGCAGAAGGTGGCCTCTAACAGAAGCATTTATCTCAACTGTCTGTTGCTTGTACCAAATGCAGTATCTTCCATTTAACAGCATAAACACAGTGATTAATTAGAATTATTAGAATCTCCATTAATCAGGATGCTGCTCTCCATTCTGCTGCCCATCCAAAAGCAGCTCTACCTGATAGCAGAAGGATAGATCTATTATTTTGATGGAAGTACGGAATTAGAAGTGCAGATTTCACATACCACTCAATAACTGCATCTATTCTAGTTACCTGAACTGGTGCAACAAGCCATGAACTATCAGAATTATCTCCTGCATATCACTGATAAGAGTGATAGAGTAGATACCCATGGCAGTGGAACAAACAAATCAGGCATGCTCTGGAAAAGAACTCAGAGATCCAAGTTCTTTTTCTTTTAGGATAAAATTTATCAATTACTCCACATGGCTATAAACAGCCATTAAAAAATATTCCTGTTCTGTGATAAACATACTAACTACAAAACAAGACTGTACAATGGGACAGTTACAGACAGCACTTGAGATTTTGTCTCTGGGAGACTCAAAGACACAGGGGAAAAAAAAGCTGCTTTGGGATACACTCCATAAAACCCAAATCAAATCTTTCACATCAAGGAGATTATTACAATCCTTTACTCTTGTTATATAAAGCTATGGCTCCAGTATTATCTTTGGGAGTATGGATAGACAGCTCTCATTGCACAGGTAAGAGCACCAACCTTGCAAAACAGAATCACACCGTATTTATTTGTCAAAATACATCCTCATAATCTGGTTGCCCCATACTGCAGAGCCACAAGGTCCTAATGCAACATTAATAATCTTGCCTATGCTAGGTATAAACAAGTTTTTGGAGTTGGATTTGGGGGTGTGTTTTTTTAATTATACTTAAATTCATTCTTGCCATATCACCACCACCAGATAAAAATAAAAGCACAAAGAGTAAGATACAAGTTTCAGCCATTCCCAGCATGGCACTTAGTAAGAAAAGTGTAATTATTCTACAGAAACACATTTTGTTTTCTAACCTATAGACAATCTGAGATTTTTAGTTATTAGATTAAATCCATAAATACGTGCTGATAGGCAAGATCTCAACCTTGCAACCTAAACTAGCTTAGATTAAGCTCACTCACCAAACTAAAAGCAAGTTTTCAGCATCTTGCAGAAGGCAAAGTTTAATATGTAACAAAAAATTTTGGAAACTGCTCATGTCATGGGAAAAACCTCTACATATCACTGATCTCAATGATTGTTATTTAGTTGTCAAGGACAGTACAGGGACTTCCCTTTTTCTAGGAACACAGGTTAAATAATTCCAAAAGCAATCATGACAAGACAGTAAAAATACTTACTATGTGACTGATTCCAGTTTCAGCCATGTCAAATACTACTGTTAAGGGCTTTCCATGATCTCTCTTGGCATAATGTTCTAACCAAAATGCAACCAGTTTCTTTTTGTCAAGCTGCTGTTTAGGATCTCTTGTATGATGTTTCACTTTGAACCAAACTTGAACAAAAACACATACAAAACTTGAAATTAAATATCCAGGCTAACAGAAAACATCAAGCAAGTAACTATACAGGATGAACTGAAAAGTGTTAACACCTCTGAGTTTGTATTCTACATTTGTCCTGATTTTGTGACCACTGAACAGCCAGAAAAACAACTGCACACCTCTTCACAGACCCCGCTTTCCTAATCCACATTTTTGTTGTAACTTTTTAAAAACTTTAAATAAAAAGAATTAAACCCCAGAAAAACTATTAAAGTGAAAAAATACTTTTTGTGTATTTAAAGGCTACTTACCTAGATTACCATTTCATAATTGAAAATTAAAATCATATGGTCTTCAGACAACACTATATACAGTATATATTCTAAGTATTGCTATAAAATTAATGGTTTCTTTTCTGCTTAGGTTTCCTACAGCGCTGAAGCTGATGTGTTTCGAAAAACTATTTATATACACATTGAGAATTATATAAAAAGCAACAGATCAACAGATCTTCCTAAAAGAAAATGAAAAATTCCAGGAGCTGAGCAACATTGTATAAAAGAAAGCCCAGTACACATTCTTCTGGAATAAAAGGAAAGTCATACAGAGACTTGTTTTTCCACCAAAAAACCCAAAAACCACAGGCATAATTCAAAGTAAAAGACTTTATAAAAATGTCTGAAACCAAGTTACTGATTTTTCAATAAGTGAGAAAAGAAATATTCAGGGCAGTAATGTGAAGAGCAGCTTTCATTTTTACTACCTTTACAATATCAAAGTTAGGCAAACCTGAAGATAATTTTAGATATGCTCAATATTCTTCTTTCTGAAACTTGGAAAGTCTTATTAAAGAACCAGATTTCTTCTCCAAGTCTTTTACATCCAACTGCAAAACTAAAGTAAAAAGTACTTTGTTTCACGTAAAAAAACAAATGCTTTTAAATATAGCATTTGAACTAGACTGTATTTCAAGATTAAAAGAAACCCCTACTCAAACACAGAACAGTACGTTAAACTATTACATTCTTGTTACAGACAGCGAACACAGCACCAAGCCTGTCAGAGTCAGGCCATGGTGTGATTCTCAGGATGTCCTGTGCAGGGTCACGAGTTGGACTCCATGATACTGCTAGGTGCCTTCCAAATCAGTGGATTCCATGACTAAATATCTTTTTATTACCCAATTAACTTTTGAAGTAAAAACAGTAGCCAATACATATCTATGTCTGTTCTTAAGCTTATTTTTCAAGATGATAAAATACTAGAAATAAAATAATGATCAGTGACTAAAAATCGTATATTCTCTATAACTTACATAATTTATAGCCCTCCTTATCATATCCATGCAGAAAGAGAGCACCAATTTCAAATAACCATTTTGGAAGGACAGATTCTGACAAGTCTGCAAAACCAAATGAAATAATATTTCAGTAATCATATTATTAATCATATTGCAACTTAACAGAAGTCACTAAAAATGCAAAAGTCTAGCAAAAAAAACCCAAACAACCAAAAACATCTTTATAAGCCACCTTCCAAGGCCTTAATTAAATTAATGCAAATATTGACATAATTTGGAATCTTTACTATCTTCTTTTCATGCTATAGAGTAGGATCTACTTACGAGGTAAGAATAACTGAAAAAAATCTACGAAAAAAAATGCTGCAAATGTTTATTTTTTTCATTTTTGAAGCCTCCCCCACCATGCTCTATCCTTTAATTTAGAGTGTGAAGTCCCACATCGTTTTGAGTTCAAAAGATTCTCATAGCTCAAAAATGAGAACTCTTATTTGGTGTACCAGACTAGTGCTATTACAGAGAACAAGAGAGCCCTGTTTGTGGTGGGGCTTTTTATTATTTGCTCCTTTTTTTAGGACTCTATTCTATAATGCAAAGAGACAAAACAAGAGATAGCTGCCAGCCTTCCTTCCTCTTAAACAACCTTTCAATAGACATATGGAACCAGAAGAAAATTGACATACTATTGGCCAACATAAAAAGCAATACTTTTTCTCTTTTTTTTTTTTTTTTTTTAAAGTCCTTAGTCAGCTCTCTGTGGTACTTTCAAACCTTTAAGAGGTTCTTAATGAAACTAGATATAGAGGTCAGTGGTAGTTCAATAGGAAAGCAACACGCACCTTCAAAATCACTATAAACCATAGCTTACCATTAACTGTGTATTCTTTCCTCCACTGAAAGCTTTCATCAATCATTTTTAAAGTATCATCCACCACATCGTGACGCCAAATCAAGTAGTCTTCAACCCATTTATCATCTTGCTGAAGTCTTTCCACATCTCTAGAATCATATTTATCTGATTTATCTAGGAAACAAATGTGTTAATGTTTATAGCATTTGCTACAAAAGCGTGAAGATGTTTGTCAAATATATGTCTATAAGCATCTACCAGGTACAGAGGATTTCTCTTACAGTTTCAAATTTAAGCAACCAAGGCACAGCATGATAAATTGATGAAACCCATCTATGTGCTGCAAAGCTATTTACAGGTACTGCAAGATTACTCTCACTAGAAAAATATTTTCTGTGATTCTTACGCAAACAAAAACCATTAGAAAACAACGAGGTACATTTGGGATAGGTGTAATTTTCATAAAACCAGTTGTCTGTAATTAACATGAATTAGTATATAGTCTTAGAATCTGTGTGCTGATGAATGTATATATTAAACATCACTAGTACAACCTTGAGTTCGCAAACTCACAGACATCAGCATGTCAGACCACAAAATGTCTGACAACAAATATTGAAATCAGTGGTTTTGACCATGCACTATACATAATTGCATTAAACAAAATTGTTTTCTTTAAAGAAAAATGACAGTTTACACTTATAAACTGTTACCCTACCCAACACAAACTACATGCAACACTAGAGTACCACAAAAGCCCCTAAGGCTTCTTGGATCTTCCTGTATCACATTAGTAACACGGTAACAGGCTTACATGCTTTTGGAAATACTTCAGATGAAACAAGACTTGCTGCTGCTCTGGATTTTTTTTATTTTTAAACAGGAAAGTAAAACACAAATGCTAAGTGGACCTATTTCTATTGTAGATATGCCTAAACAAAGGCTCAGTTCTTAGATCAATTCTCCTTTGTCTGACAAATCAGTATAAAGAGAATGTAAATCAAGAGCCCGTGATAGAAACAAGCTTCTGAAAGCAACAGACACTGATACACATCTCTGCTAACTACTAAAAAACCATAAGCTCTTAAATTATTCACTTAAATTCATGGTTACCATGGAAAAAAACTAAGGCTGTTAATAAAAGAGATGTTAATTTTCACAAACTGGAAAGACTATTCCTCTATCAGCAGCAATAAACTCAAAAGAACTGCCTTCAGAGCCATTTAGAATTGTGATGGGATGGCTTGGGAATGTGTATTTCAATCAGACATCTTAACTGAGGAAGGAGTTAAGAAAAAGACACCATTGACTTCTGCTAATATTTGTTGTTTTACTGGCCTACATGTAAAAATATTACCTATTTTACTTGTCTCTCAATTTATACTGTTTCCTGTTATAAATTAGTCAATATAACTGTGAGAATGTATTAATTTAAATGTGTCCATCCTCTAAGAGCTATTATAGTTGCACTCTCCCAAGGCAATTTTTCACATCCAGCTGCTTCTTACATATATAATCTACTGTGTTCCTCATTCGGCTTCAAATTTCTCCTTCCCTTGATCCTATCCCATTACTTTACCTTGCTCCTTAGATAAACCTAGACCTTAATCCCACTTTCCTTAATCTTAGTCCCCTACTTTCTCCTCTGCCCAAAAGCCTTTAATCCACTAAAAACTTTTTAACTATTTAAGTTCCTTTTCTCATCATTTCTATACTTGCACCAGAGAGCTGATTTCCTATATTCTGACTAAGCCCAGCAATCACTCGGTACCAGACTGATATGTTTAACCTCTCTGTGGCTCTAGGGTAACTACAGATGGATTGCAAAAAATCCTAGGTGTGAAATTTTGTAGTCTCAACTGCTCATCTGAAATTTGTAGCTCCCCCAATCATTTAGGAAGTTTTGTTTGAGAAAAGCTAACAGTACTTAGTTTCAAGTGAACTACTTTACTTCACCTTGCTTTAATAATCTCTGACACACAATGGCTTCCAGCTATGAGTGACTGCAGTTAACCAACCAGCCAAGTACTTTGCTAAGGTCACTCCCACTTATTTCTTATTTATATAAGGGGTTTGGGATACTGTGTCATTAAAGAGAAAACCCACCACCAGGTAAAAACCAACAAATGATAACATTTCACACCACTTTCTAAGGCTCTCTTCTTTGCTTTCAGTATCTGTTTGAGAGCACAACTATCAAAATGACAGAATCGTGCATCTTGTATCAAACTAATTTAAAACCACTGACATATCATCACATGGAACAAACCTCAGAACACATTTCTTGGCCACTAACAAGTTTTCCCAAACCTCTGAATTTACAGAATATTTTTAAAAACATAGTAATTGAACTTTGTGAATATTTTAGGAAAATGAAACTGAAAGAGAAACAGAGAAAATGTTTAATCCAAACTTCCAACATCAATGAAAAAAGTTGCATTCAGAGATAGGGATAGTTGAAAAAGTATTTTTCCCTCTCTTCTGCAACTAAATTCTCAACAAGGCACACGTAACTGGAATTTCTATATATGCTACAATACACCCTAAAACCAGGGGAAACAACTAGTCAAGTTCTGCATCCACAAGCATTTGCAGATTACCAGTATTTGAATCAGGTTAGCTTAACACGATTGACAGAACAACAGTACTGAGTACTGCACATTGTGACTTTTACCTGATTTAGCCAATTCTTGCTACAAAATAAGTAAAATTTAGAATGAGAATGTGAATACAAAAGAAAGGTGTTTTATGTCACACACAAAAAGCAGAGTGATATAAAATTTATGGAGTCCTTCCAAGAACCCACTGATTGAAAACATGTCAATTCAGAGAAGGAATTACTCTTCAAATCTGTACATTTCACATAATTCTACAGACATCTGGAAACTTGTTTTCAAACTAAGCTGTGAAATAATCAGAATGTTTCTAATTTTAAATCACACATGGAACACTTGAGTGCAGTTACTGTATTATTAAAAACTCCCAGAGTTAAATTAGAATTACTTGAAAGAAAATAAGACATTTGGTATTCTCAATACAATTTAACTACATCCTGCACAACAACTAGGAGGCCAAAAAAGAAACAATAGTTGGGGGGTATCCATATGGAAATTCAGGTGAAACTATAAACTGAAATAACTTACCTCTAATAATCTCCAAGCCTACCCATTTAAGATACCTGTAAACATATAGTGATGCTTTCCTCAATGGAAAACGATGTGCTTGCTTCTTCACTCTTGCAGGACTGCCACTAGGACACTGAGACACTAAGTTTAGTCACCCTCAGCTCAGGAAGAGGGACATCTCTGTAACTGAGTCCATCACAAACAGAATTTCATAAGGTATTTGGAACACACACCTCTTGCCTCAAAAGGTAACACAAGGAACAGTAACTACAGATGGATTGCATCAGAAAGAGCTACTGAAAACCATGTGTGTAGCAGCAGTGCCAGACTTTTGTGTAACACTTCATAGCCCAGAAACTTGGAAACCTGCTTGTTCCCTCAGTCTAAGACATTTAAACCTTTTTTGTATCATAGAATAGTTCCACAGCCTATGGGAGAGGCAAAACTGGGGTCCTGCAATACTTTTCCATTGACCCAGAAAACTGTAAAAACTAAGCAAGACTCAGGTCCAAAAAAGCAAGAAAAAGTGTAATCTGCCAAATTCTAAGTTACACATAAGGGAATGACAGAAGGAAGATGAGGCCTTCTTTACTCCTTTAGCTGAAAGTTCTTCAGGAAAATTTGAGTGAGCAAAACCGAATGGGTTTAAAATAGTTTAAAATTTTCTCATTGAGCACCTGAGAAAACTCTCATTGAGCACACAAGAGAAAAGACAGGAAGAAGTCAAAGTTCTGTTTGAACAGCAACTTCTTATATTACTTGCCTTTCTTTTCTTCTTTTTTTTGCTTAAGTGAGGACTTCTGTTCTGAATGTGCCCCCTGAGCGCATTCTGCCCTTTTAATAGTTGTCTTCTTCCAGCTGAGAAACTTCCAGTGAAACTGTATCACTTAATTACTATGTTTCAACATAAAGGATCTTCTATAATACCAGACAACAGCTCTGAAAACAACTGCAGAATTATGCAAAACTAAATGCACACAAATTTCACTGCAATACTTTAACTAGAAGATTTCATTAAGGTCTTTGAGGCACAAATTGTAAAATCCCTTCTCTTCACGTCACTCTTCTTTTCCATGCCATCTAATTACAATGCCAACTGAAAACCATGCAAGTCCAGTGGAGGGTTACAAAGATGATTAAGGGACTGAAGCATCTCTCTTATGAGAACAGGCTGAGAGAGCTGGGTCTGTACAGCCTCAAGAAGAGATGACTGAGAGGGAACCTCAACAATGTCTACAAGTACCTGAAGAGAGGTGTCAGAGGATGGATCCAGGCTCAGTGGTGCTGAGCAATAGAACAAGAGGTAACAGGCAGAAACTGATGCACAGAAGTTCCACCTGAACATGAGGAAAAACTTCTTTACTGTGGGTGACCAAGCACTGGAGCAGATTGCCCAGAGAGGGTGTGGAGTCATCCAAGGACTGTCTGCATGCAAAACTGTGCCCTGTGCTCCAGGATGACCCTGCTTGAGCAGGCTGGACCAGACAAGCCACTGTGATCCTGTCCAACCGGACCCATTCCATGATTACCAGCAGAACAGTGCTGTGCTGCTGTGTTTTCTTCTAGTGTTCATGCTTCAGGAAAAATAATACAAATTTGAGAATATTCAAGAGGAATATAGAAGAATAACTACAGGACTTAAAACCAGACAGTACAGCTAAGTCGCACACTAAAATAATCCAGAGAAGTTCAGAATTAAAAACCCAAATGACGCCTCCCTTCAGAAAAAAAATCTCTTATCTAAAAATGAAGTGTTACAGAACAAGCCATTTATGAAGCTAAGCAGGGACAGCAACTGCATGCCTTTTAATAGAGAAAAAAACCAGAAACGCCATTGTACAAAGTAGAGAAAAATGCAACTTAGAACTAAGTATGTCAAATGTTACATTACAAAAAGAAACTCAATTAAATTACTGTCTCAAAACTACTTCAGCCAAGAAGTCTTGGTCTAAAATGATCACAATTATTCCTCTGACTTTGGCTACAAAGAGGAAATCCATTTTAATTGGCTGTTGATGCCAAACATTAAGCTAAGTACTATAATAATACAGGTAAGTGCCTCCAGTTGTTAAATGAGAAAATCATCAAGAGTAAAAACAATTCAAGAAGGTCAGTAGCCATAAAGGGACAGGGATGAAGAAAATACCCAACACTATTTCCATCCAATAAGGAATTATTTCAATAACCTCAAGCAGCAACAAACAAATAAAATACCTGTCTCTGCAAAGTGAGATAAACTTTTAGCAAAACTGAACACTCTCAATGACAATAAAGACTACTTTCAATAGAAAGCTTACTCATTAGTGTTACAGAGCTTTCTATGAAATTATGTTTCCTACATTATCCTTCCAGGATTCTCAGCCTGAAAGGCAAGAACCAGGGAAAAAAAAATTTTCAGAGCATAAAAAGGCATATGCAGATATTCAAAAGATTACTTGAAGTCTCCTACAATAGTCATATTGCTGTTTTTTTTAAGGGTGCCCCATATGTCTAAAATTTTATTTGCAATCAGCCCATATGATTAACAAAACACCTTTGCTACTGGCTTAAAGGAAGTCATGAGGAAATTTAATCCTTTACATTGGAAGGATGGGAAACTTCTCTTGCACAATCTTTTTCTGAAAATTAAGCTTTGCCTAGTGGAGAAAGGAAAAGGATGTAAATGAGGAAGGCCAGGAAATACAGGCAATTAGAAATGGTAAATATACCAAAGAAAATGTGACAAAAAACTGGTTTACTGAAAAAAAAAATCTTACAAGATTTAATTGTAAATAATTTCCACTGTAACGTTAAAATAGCAAGTAATAGCCCAGAAATAAAAGCTAATTTTAAAAATCCTCTAAGGAATGGGAATTCACTATAGAAAAGACATGATTGTTTGCTAGAAAACATTGTTAGTGCCAGCCAGTACTAGAAAAAAAAAGTCTTTTGTTTTCATTGTTCCTTTCACCAGCAAAATCATTTACATCACCAACTGTCACAAAGAACCCAAACAGGCAAAACAAAAATTAAGTCCAAAACCAGTGAAGACAAAGTGCTGTCTGCCTACCAAATCAGACTGTTTTTGCCAGTCTACTGGACTAACAGGACCTTTTCACTATTGGAAATATACCTTTTAAACGCAAGGGTTTCATTATTGGGACATACATTCCTCACAAGAATTGAAGTTGTCTTTGGAACCTGGCTAGAAAGTTAACTGAAGAGAAAAAACCACCATAAGGTCTCAGTTAATATTAAGCACTGCTTTGTCTGTAAGATCCAACAGTGGCTGAACTTTCCTTCTAGAACCCTTCAAAGGCCAAATTTGCTGAACAACTTCAGCAAGGAAGTTCTCTTGCAAGCTTTGGGAAATTGAGCCAGTAACAATCTCTGACACTTTATCTCTGACACTATATCTGACTATCAAAAACATTTATTGATCTGGTCACGTAAACAAAAGAACTGTGTAATTCAAAAAACCAAATTCATGGTGTTTTCAATTACTGAACAGAACTTTTCCCATCCTACCTTGAAAATTATCAAGACCACAGCACAACATTATAATATTATAATACAAGTTGGAACATTAGATTTTTCTGAATCAGCTATATAATATATTTTTGTAGATTCTGCTTTTATCTAAAGATTGTATTCTGCCAATAAATAATTTCAGTGGAAAAGCAGGATTTCAAAGACCCTCTAAGTTTTCATTTCATAACAAAAATAAACATTACTGTAAAGCCACCACAGCATTTGTGACCATTGCCTTTTTTTCCTGCATGAGGAGGGGCAGGAGGGAAACAAGTAACTATGAGTTACAGAATATGAAAGAACCACTTCATCTTTGATCAGAATCACTGAGTTTCTAGAATAACTAGTCACATTGTTTTCCTCACAGGGAAAACAAAACAGTGGTGGCTGCAACCTCCAGAAACAAAACTGCCTGAAAACTTTTCTTTTACACCTGCAGTTCACCTGTAAATGAAATACAGTTTGCTCTATAGAGGCCTATGATTCTACAACGACTCTAAACTTTACAGGAAGGCTTGGCTTCTCAGTGTAGCCTGACAGTGCCTCTAGTTTTGAAAGCAGACTAAAATTGCTGAGTATGAAGCAATCATCTGTACCTTTACACCCCAAAGTAACAGTTTTGAGGGTGTCTGCATACATGCATCCCCATACTCCTTTTGATTAAGAAGCATAAAAGAATACATTTTAGAACATACCCAGTAGAGGCCGATAGACCAGTACAAAATTAAATTCTTGTGTTTTGCACTCTTGAATGTGGTCATGAGAACATTCATTTGCTTGCAGCATTCCTAAATTTGTGGCAATCTTAACACACAAACTCAAAAGAGCCTTAATCCTATTCTCTTGAAAGGGCCAAGAACCCTAAACCATGACCCAAAAATGGGCTTACTGAGAAAATGTGTTCAAAATACTGCCAATAGGATTACAGCTTACCTTGCAACAATATTCAATTATTTTAAAGGCTGTTATCAACCAGCCTAACAGAGGCATCATTAAAACTAGAGAAACTTGTGGAAATCCAGGATTTTAAGCAACAGATCAACTGAAAGAGTAACACTCCTTTTCCACAGCTACTGTCCCAGAGCAGTTCTAGGCCTTCTGAAGTAATTATTTATGACTGTGACTCTAAGATAATAGAACACAAAGCAAGTTGAATCACCTACTATATGAAAATATACACTAATTGAAAACATTACGAGGCAGAAAAAATTAGAATTTAAGATAAATTCCTCCACTCTTTCAAGCCTGAGCTTTACAAGGATATCTTTATTCACTTAGAAATATCAAATGATAAAATAAGCTCTCTCTGTTTCAAGACTTTCTAATAATTTTGTCATCAGAAATAAAGGTCATATGTAAGCAAGGCCCAAGTAGTCTCCCTTACGGAAGTCAGCAGAGTAACCATGTGTGATAAAGTTGTACCACACTCAAGACCTTAAGAGTTTTCCAAAATCACGTTCTAGCCAACTCCAAAGAAGTCACAGAAGTACGTAACCCTTACATAAAAGTGATAGCTAGGTAACCTCAATAATTCTGATCAGAAATATCAAAGCAAGGAATTTGTTAGCAGAACTAAGCCTCATATTAAACGAGATGCAGGCAACACAGCTACTGGATTTTAGTGTATTTGCATTAAAAATCGCATAGAAGCATGTTTTTAACAGAAAGTCTCTAGATAGATCGTAATGAAATGTATGCTTACTGCAGTTGTTAGCATACTCTACATTCTTCCAACATAAGCAATGCAAATCAACCTTAAAATAAAAGGAAACCACACTAGGCTTACCCCAGTCTTCCCTCTCCCCTAGGCATCCCCAGCATCTCGTGGCCTTCATTTACAAGTTTAAATGCACCTGCACTTAAGAATCGAGTTGGACATGCAGCATGATCTTAATTATGGCCTGCATGAATTTCAAGTGCAAGTTACTCCAGAAAAACAACTCTTCTTTTGACAAACTCGGTGAGGTCAGAACGCCTCCCTTCCCTCTTCCCTGCCTACCATGTTTTATGTCCAAAGAGCACCAAGCACAGCAGTGCCCCAGACCCCGCTCTCCAGCCAAACAAACACAAGACAGAAGGATCGAGAGCTTTGCCCCAACACATCCTGCAGCCCAAGACAGCGACCCAGCAGACAGAGAGCACCGAAAGCCAGCGCAGAAACCTGCTGGGCATCGAACCCGTCCGTGCCTTCAGACACCTTAGGTGCACCAGGGGAAGGTTAGGGTGGACATCAGGAAGCAGTTCCTAACAGGAAAAGTGATTAGAGATCTGAATGGGCTGCCGGGGAGGTGGCAGCATCACGGTCCCCGGAGGTGTGTAAGGAAAGACTGGACCAGGCACTCAGTGCCATGGTGCTCAGTCACAGGTTGGCCCCCACGATCTCGGAGGCCTTTTCCGACCCAGCCGATTCTGGGAAAGGGCACAGACACTCCCAGACGTGGGAAAGCAGGATACCTGGCGCTCCGAGAGAAAAAGCGACAGCGGACAAGCCCCAGAGCCCACATCCACCGACCCCAGCTCACCTGACAGGTATTCCGCCTCGAAACGCCGCCGGGTCTCACTTATCAGCGCCGCCTTATCCTGTCGCTGCTGAAAGGAAACAAGGAACAGGAGGGCCGTGAAAGGAAGGGAAAGGCCGGGGCCCCAGACAGCCCGGGCCCCTCACCCGCACAGCAGGGCCCAGCTGCCCGTCCCACCACCACCATCCCGAGCGGCGGCTGGGGAGAGAAGGGCCGGCAGGCGGACGGGCAGGAAGGCGGCGGCGAGGGGGCAGGAGAGCAGCACTCACCTCAGCCATGATCGAGCGGGTCCGCCCGCACTGAGGCGGCTCCGGCAGCGCGAGGGGCGGCGGGAAAGGGGATGGAGCGGCGCGTGACTCGCCGGGGGGCGGAGCTTCGGGGCAGC
>VZRM01000247.1:578053-616744 GCA_013397955.1 Grantiella picta | reverse complement strand
CATAACATCACTCCAGGACAGAAACTTAAAGCCATCCTGGGGCCCTCCTGGCAGGAGCTTAGTGATGGAAAATGGGTGTTCTCAAAGGGGACTGTTGTCCTGCAGTGTGCTCCAGGGTGTCATTGCAGTGACACACGCGGTGACACACCTGGCTCCAGCTCCCTGATCCTGGTCTGGTGTCCAGCACACAGGTGTCCACCACTGGAGTGGCCTGGCAAAACGCAAAGTGGAAATAGGATGTAGCTGCCCATGTGAGCTGCAGGGTGAGGCCAAAGCATACAAACCCCACACAAACCCACAGCACTCTGTGCCTGCGCTGGCTGGACTGAGCTGGGGGTTTGAGGACTCTCCTTCCACAGCTCCAACCCTTTGGTTTGTGGCACTGCTGGGGCTGCTCTGTTTGAACATGTAGGCCAGGGATTTCTGCAGCGAGGCCAGAGGAGGCCACCAAGATGATCAGAGCACTTCTCCTGTGAGGAAAGGCTGAGAAAATTGGGATTGTTCAGCCTGGAGGAAGGAAGATGTGGGGTGACCTAATTGTGGCCTTTCAGGACCTGAAGGGTCTGACAAGAAAGATGAAGAATGACTGTTTCCAAGGGATGGAGGGACAAGACAAGGGAGAATGGGTTCACATTGAAAGAGGGCAGGGTTAAGTGGGATCTTGGGAAGGAATTCCTGGCTGTGAGGGTGGTGAGGCTCTGGCACAGGGTGCCCAGAGAAGCTGTGGCTGCTCCTGGATCCCTGGCAGTGTCCAAGGCCAGGTTGGATGGGGCTTGGAGCAGCCTGGGATAGTGGAAGGTGTCCCTGACCATGGCAGGTGGTGGAATGAGATGAGCTTTAAGGTCCCTTCAATCCAAACCATTCCATAACTCTATGATTCCCTCTTTCAATTAGCAATAATAGCACAGAAACACATTTATATTTTCTTTTCAAGGGTGGGCACTTGTTTGGTTGGTAGAAGCTTGGTTTGGGTGAAGAGACTGAATATTTATTACCAGAGCTGCAGGAAACCAGGGCAGCACCTCGCAGGACCTTGGCAGCTGTCCCCAGGCGCCCTGAACAACAAACCCTGGCAGTGCCCCGGGCTCTCACACCAGCCTGGCAACAGCGAGGCAGCTTGGCAGGATCAGTCCCAGCCCTGCCGGACAAAGGGGCTCTGTGCAGAGCTGTGATTAACTCCGGGCCGCTCAGTCAGCCCCTCGTGGCCGCGGAGCATCCTGGCCATGCTGTGCTACCAACTGCAGGCTCTGTCACTTGGGCTGTGCCTGGGGCTGCTCCTCTCGGGAGGCAGGAGCTGCTGCTGCCCGGCCTCAAGTGGGTGCCAGGGCAAGCGTTTCCAGGCAGGATGGAGATAGACAGCATGACAGCACGATAAACAACTTAATTAACCACCGTGGAGCCTGACTAGATAATCACGGCCCCTGACTAGATAATCTGTGCTGCATCCTCAAGCACGAGGGATTGTGTCTCTTTTCAAGCAGGGGGAAGCAAAGCTCTCAGAAAGCTGCCTGAGTGTTTACATCAATTTCCTGGTGATTGGTGAGGAGGGACCTGGCACACTCCATCAAAGCCGGCAGTGCTGGTGCCTGAGGTCTGTGTCAAAGCAGGAGCTGTAACCATCTCTTTTTCTCACCCTAGCACAGCCTGGTTGTTAATCCAGGCTCTTTCCCTCTCCTGTGCCAGACAGCCACAAGCACAGGTAGGGCAAATGCAGGAAGGTGTGGTGTTCGCCCTGGCTTGCCAGGCGTGGGCTATCGGATGTCTGCAGGGTCAGGGTGCTTCTCTCCGCTACATCCATTTCTAACACTTACTTTCATTGACAGAGAGAGCATTTTGGTCATCTTATCACAGCACGTGAAGCTTGAGATTCACCCCTCTCACAGGCAGAGAAGCCAAAACACACAGGGGTGACATTCCGACTGTTCTGTGGGGCTCCTGCCTGCCCAGGGGTGGAAACACACCATGCTTGTGAAAAGGCTGTTACTCTCACTGCAAAATGTTTGTCTTGCATCATACCACCCTGTCTCCCATTACAGGATGTATTCAACATCGTTTGGAGGTTAAATCTCTGGCTGTAAAAATTCAAGGGACCCGAGTGTCTCACCATGAACAGGTTTCAGACATGCCCTGTCAGCTCTGGGCTCGCTGGCACCAGTGAAGTGACACGAGTCAGCCTGGCACTGTCGTTTCCCACTGGGTACAGCAAACTCAGCACATCCTCCCCGACACCTCTAACACCATCTTCTCCAGACACATCCCTGGTACTTTATCAGCCCTTGGAACACAGTGCAAAGCTGCTCCCAGCCTGCAGCAGCACACTCTGGGATGAAGGTTTCACCGGCCCAGACAAAGCAAGCAGAGCATAAAGACTCTATTTTTTTCATACCAAATTCTATACAATGAACAACTGGTGTTAAAGTGGCCACATTTCCAGTGGTGCTAAGGCCTGGCTGCTGAGCAGCATCTCAGTACCCCTGAGGAAAAAAACCACATTATAAATCAGCACTGTGTGGGTTGCCTTCTCTCTCCATAGATGGGGAGCACTCAGGAATTGCTCTCCTCAGATCAGCTTCCTCAAAGAGGTTTCCAGTTGAGTGCTGACCACCTCCAAGGATGGAAAAATGTATGGTGGGGTGAAGGGGATGTAAGAGCCAGGTTTTGTGTGTGAGGCAGCTAAAAAAGAAAACAGTGTTCCTGGCCTCGGCAGCCTCCTCTCCCAGCTGCAGGCTGCCTACCCCACATCCACACACTGCTCACTAAATTTTAGCTTTCCTCAGCACTTCGAGCTCGCAGCCCAATTTTGTTCTGTCAGCTGTATTATTAATCAGCAGGCTGCAAATTATGTTTCTATAACCCACGTACTTTTTATATTTTAAACTGAAAATGAAATAAATTGGTTCATAGTAAACAAATCCCAGCTTTCCGGGAGCAGCAGGAGGCTGAGCAAGAGAAGCTGTGGGGGATCTGGGGCCAGGACAGATGGGAGCCCACAGAGAACCAGCTCATCCAGGCTGGCCCCCAGGTCAGAAGATTGGGATTGGGATTGTTCAGACAGGCTCTCTGTGGATCCCATCCCACACTCATGAGATCAGCTCTCTCCAGTCCTCACTCAAGGCGCCACTTGTTCTGTGCAACTGGGATGGGAGAGCCCAAACACCCCCTGTCCACCTCACCCCCACTTTAAGAGAGACCTGGAGGGGCTGGAGCATGTCCAGGGAAGTGAACAGAGCTGGGAAGGGTCTGGAGCACCAGGAGAGGCTGAGGGAGCTGGGAAAGGAGCTCAGCCTGGAGAAAAGGAGGCGCAGGGGGACCTTGTGGCTCTGCACAACTCCTGACAGGAGGGGACAGCCAGGGGGTCAGGCTGTGCTCCCAGGGAACAGGGACAGGAGGAGAGGGAACAGCCTCAGGCTGGGCCAGGGGAGGTTCAGGGTGGATATTTCAGAAAATTCCTTCACAGAAAGGGTTGTCCAGCCCTGGCACAGCTGCCCAGGGCAGTGGTGGATTTGCCATTCCTGCAGGGATTCAAAAGCTGTGTGGAAGTGGCCCTTGGGGACATGGGTTAGCGATTGCCTTGGCAGTGCTGGAGAATGGTTGGACTCGATGGTCTGAGGGTTTTTCCAACCCCAATGATTCTGTGATTGTTTGACTTCAGCCCAGCTGAGCAGCCACACAGAACTACCCAGAGAGCTGGCACAGCACCTGCCTCAGTCATTGCCTCAACCTCCAACTGCCCTGAATGAACAACTCTCTAAACAGGGCCTGGGAAAAAAGGACAACATGAAATATTTAAAAAGCTCTTTTGACTTCCTAACCTTTTGTGCAGAAGAAGGATGCACAAGAGTACTGGAGAGGCTGATTGATGGTTGGACCAGAGTGAGCCTCCCATGTCCGTGTTTCATATTCAAGCCTCTATAAAGGCCAGTTTATATTTCTAGCACACAGAACAAAAATACCATTTAATAATGCATATACCTTTTGTGCCCTGCCTTACTGAGAGGTGCATTGCTTAGCAGAGCTCTGGCACAGCCTTGGTGGTGGTTTGTATGTTGGTGTAAAGTGGCCCAGTTGCATTAGCCCTGGGTTAGTCACTCCTCTGAAACTACTCTGTCTTTGCACTGATGCCATCAGGAAAAGATGAATTCTCCAGGGGAATCTGTGGCAGCAATGTGTGATCAGCTGCCCCAGAGTAGTATTAATATACAAGAATAAAGTGGAAATTAAAAATAGCAGGACAGAAAAATGCTGTGAGTGTCAATCTGGGGAAATAAAACTGCTCTGACTTGCCATGTGCATTGCTCCATCCTTCATGCACACTCTGATGTCTCCCCTAAGTGTTATAAATCAAATTGATACTTAAATATTGTTGTCTACAGAGCAGCTGGGCAGGTAAGCCCTGGCTGGTGAGGAGACGTGGATGGAATGGAGCAGCAGCAGCCCTGCAACCATCAGGGATGGTGCTGCACTTCCACTTCCACTGCCTGCCTTCCNTCCTTCCTTCCTTCCTTCCTTCCTTTCCTTCCTTCCTTCCTTCCTCCCTCCCTCCCTCCCTCCCTAGGGAACACCCAGCCAGCTCACGCTGTGGGTTTGTGTCTCTCAGGAGGAAAGAGCTGCTGCTGCAGGCTCAGCTCAGCTTCGTGCTGTGTAGCAGAGATGCCTGTGCATGTGGGACCCCCTCGTCCTGCACCTTTGGGACCCTGGCTCTGGGCAGAGACCACTGCTGGACACCTGGACATGAGGGCCAAGGCACTCCCGTGGGCTGTCCACTAGGGAAACAGCTCCTAACGAAGTCTGCCTCTTGGAAACAGGAATGCTTCGGAGGAGGAAATGTCAGAGCACAAAATCTGCCAGGCACAGGTGAAGTATTACCCCCAGTAATTACTGTTGGCTCCTCCAGCACTCTGCGAGTAGTGAGAACTGCATGGAAGAGGAAGGGTGGGAGACACTTTGGAGCAGCACTGGATCCAGGGCTGGGAGATGTGGCAGAGGATGGCACAGAGCAGCTGGTGTGAGGAATAATGGAGTGGTGAACAGATGTGATGTCCAGGCACAGAGCTCCTGGGATTGGCTCTGTGTGGCAAAAGCAGTGTCACAGCACAATCTACCTACTTCTTATTTATTGCAAATTCTTGTCCACGCTTTGTGCCTGCACAGTCTGTCCCTGCTGCCCTCCTCCCTGTTCCCACAGCTGCACCCAAGCCCCTGGCATCCTGAAATAACAGGTTATTCACTTTTTCCTCTGTTTTCCCACATCACATTTGATTTAATGCTGGTATCAGAGCACCCACCTACCACCAAACCAGGGCAAGAGTGGCAAGCATTTCCACTCACCAGCTGTGAGGAATCCAAGCCTGCTCCTTCCACTTCACTGGCAGCAAATACTAGTCAAGAGCAAGGCTTCTAATTTCCCAAACTGTCATCAATTTAGCATCAACTTCCTTGAAGGTTTCCTTTTCCTTCTCTTCTATTAAACTGACCTAAAACTGCTGAGGCGAAGAAAAAAGATGAAGTCTCTCTCATGTTGTAGGCAGCCACCTTGGTAAATCCTTGGGAACGAGCTTGTCACAACTCCCTGGCACTGGGGGATTCCACTATTCCACAGAGCAGCTATTCTCTGACACCCACATTTCCCATCATTTTTCAGATCCTGCTGTTATTTTTTATGTGCACTGTAACCAGCCTTTTCACACTATGAACATCTGGGAGCAGAGAAAGGACACCCCTGAGGTGACTCCACTGCCAGCTCTACGTGCTGGGAGCCTCCAGGGATGGCCTCAGGAAGCCCAGATTTTGCCACAGTCCCTGTCCCAGCCCAGAGGCAGTGCCAGGAGAAGGAGGAGGTCTGTCCCGGGTTAAGAGACAAGGCGTAACCCCCAGCAAGCTCCCTCACACCACAGCAGATCTTCCCTTGCCCACCATCCTTCCCCACTTGCCACACAGACCATTGATCCCAGCACCTCACTCATTAATAAAGGTTCTAATTAACAGCACAGTCTCTGCCTGCTCACAACCGCCAGAGCTCCTGGTTTAGCCCTGGATACCGAGGCTGTAATGGACAGGGAGAGTCCAAGCAGAGCAGGAAGGCACCACACAGGGTCTGCAGTTCTGGGTTCAGGTGCCCAGGTCAGCTGCACTCCTGATTGTACCACGGCAGAAATCCAACCACAAGAAAAAAACCTACAGAATTATTATTTTCAAACTGGTGTTTTTCTTTCTAAAAGCAGAGGCCTTTCTTTTGTCCTGGCTGTCCCCAGTGTGTCAGATCCAGATGATGCCCAGATTAAACAGCACCACCTCAAAACTGCTGTTCCCCCACCTTGGAGCAAAACCCTTGCAATACCTGGATCCCAGCTGAGCTTTAACAAAGAGCTACCTCAGGAACAACTCACCTGCTCACCCGATATTCACGTGCTTTACCAGCTCCCAGCATTTGCATTCCTGATTGTTTGCAGGACTGAGCCTGCAGAAAATGAGCAGCCATGTTATCCCTTTTGTGGACTTTCATAGAACAGTGCTCCAAATCATCTAGGAGAAGCATGGGAAGCAGAAAAGAAATAAAAGTGGGGGTTAGTCATGGTCTTTCTATTTATTCATAGATTATTTTACCCATTAATTAAAACAGAGCATGCTTCAGAACGGGAACTGCTTCCCTGAGGTCCCAATTAAGCAGGATGGCTTTGCACCAGCCTCAGTGGGTATCTGAGGGACTGGGCTGGGGAAGAGGGATTGATGGATGGTAATAATGAAGGAGCTGTCTGAACATGTGCAGGCGAAGTTCTCAAGTGACCTTCAGCAGCCTGTTTTGGGCAGGCTGCAGTGCGTGTGCCAGGAGATGCTATCTCCTCGGAGAGCAGCCCAGATGATGCATCCTCCAGCCCTTTGTGCTTTAGATCCAGAGCCTTGGGAATGTTCCAATGTCAGAAATCACCAACGCCAACTGCACAGCAAGATAATTTTTTTTAACTCCCCCAGGACTGGCCATTCTCCTGCATTGCTGTTCTAATTGCAAATAGTGGTTTAAAGCTCAAGAACCTGTTTTGGAAGCGATGGAAGCTGTCCAGCCTCCCAGCCTCTCTGATCCCGAGACAAACTGAAGCTCAGCAGCATTTATCTGCATTATGTTTGTAATAGTGGGGCAACTTGAATGCACAGCTCAGCCCCAAACACCCCAAAGCTGGGAATGCAGAGGGATCAGGGATCTGACACTGATGCCAAACTCCCTGCAGAGAAGTTCCCAGCCCAACACTGAGAGCAGCACCTGGATGTCTCATGGGGAGCATGTTTGAGATAATGCCCAAGATAGTCTGGGGAGTGAGCTTTTAATTAATACTGCTGTGCCTTTTCTAGAGTTTCTTAGCTGAGAGTTGACAAGGGCTATGCAGGCAGCGATGCAGAGCTGCTCTCTTCCAGCCCAAGCTGAGGACATGCAAGTACCCTACACCCAACCCTATCCCTTTATCCAAATCCCACTGCTGTGTGCTTACACTGGGAGATGAGGGACTAACACAACCATTTCCATGCCAAATGCCAAATTTACAAATAAAACTTCAGGAGTTTTTGTGGACTCTGATTTTGTAGTCCTTTCAACCATGAGCATTTGCGAATCTTAGGTGTTCCCAGCAGCCCGAGGATGGAATGTGGGAAGCGTGGATTGCTGGCACGTGGCAGCATTCCCTGCAGCACCAGGAAATTTGGCTGCTGAGGAGGTGCTAATGATGGCAGAGCTGGGAGCCTGCCTTTCCCCGCCAACCATGAGGGCCTGGGCAAGCCTGGCGAGCCCTGATCATCACTGGGGCACTTGAGCCCCAAAATCAGGCATGGTAGGGCTGGGCTGAGGGTCCCCAGCTGTCCAAATCAATCCCAATCCAGGTCCCTGCAGCTGGGTTTTGCTGGAGGAGTTGTCTGAAAGGAAGGTGGAGGCAACTGCTCCCTCCCTGCTGTCTTCTCCTGGTGAGCTGCAGGCGCTGCTTTTGTTTTTGGAACCAGCCAGCCAGCCCTGGGTGTCCCCGCTGGTTGCTGCAGGAGCACTGCTGCTGCTGCGTGGGACAAGTGGGCTGTTCCTTCCAGCCCCTCCCTTCCCAGGTGACTGCAAAGGTGTCACTGCGCTGGGACAGAGATGATGTTAGGGCTTCACCCCTCAGCCTGTGGCTGCCGTGGCTGTGCTTGTGCTCTCAGTGCTCCCCAAGAGCAGGCAAGGGCTGCTCAGCGCTACCAGGACCTGGCTCATCACTGGGAATGGGTCTGGGGTAGCCAGGGCTGCTTTTGTGAGAACTGAGGGAAACACCCATGCCTCTGAGTGTCACACAGGCACTCAGAGCCCTGAACTCTTTTCCACAGCTGCTTTTACTTCGCTGGTTTTCCCAAGTTACCAGACACTTCCAGCTGCAGAAGGAGCCAGAATAACCAGCTGGGCAGCTGGAAAGGACTGCAGCTGCCAGGGTTTGTGCCAGACCCAGTCCTGTGGCAGCCTGGGCAGGCTGGAGATGGAAGAGGCAGGACAACCTGCACAAACCCCAGGCACCAACCCTCAGCACAGCTGTCACTAAAGGACACAGTACCAACGACAAGGTGTGAGGAGCAGGAAGGCACTGCAGGACTTTTTTATGTGCAACAGATTATGCCATAATTTGATGTTTTCTGCCAGGGAAATTCTGCCTCCTCTGAGGAATTCTATTTGTATATTCTCCATGTGTTTGTGGGTTGCTGCTCACATCAGCTGAGGCTAAAGCTTGGTCTCAGCAAAGGTGAATAAGAGATTGGAAATGCTCCCATGGAAAGGATGAGCAGCCTGAGGAACTTTGTGTCTGGGTGCTGCCATTAATCAAGCTAATTCACATAAGTGAGCCGTTCAAGTGATATTAGGCCCAGCAAGAGCAGACAGAGAAAATTAATTAAGGCTCTAGGAGAATAAAGAAGACTCCTGAAAACACAGATCAGATTTCTGATGGTTTCTGTGGGCACATGTAGGAAGCCAGAAAACCAGAGGGACTGAGGGCCTGGAAGCCCAGGAAGCCCAGGACATAGCTGGGGGTCAGAGCATGGAGGATTTAGTGGCCACACCAAGCAAGAAGGACCCTTCAGCGGCTGGACCTGGGTGAAGGTTGGTGCAATGGTGCATTTTTTAAAATGAAGTGGTTGAGCTGGAGATTTCTAAGCACAGAGGGTTCACTTCCCTGCCTCTGAGGTCAGAGATAGGAATAAATTCGAATTTACCATCTTTGCAAGAACCCTCCCTGCAGCCACCCTTGCTACCACTGCTCAGATCCCTTCCCAGGCATTATTCCCCAGATGTGGGTGCAGAGAGGAGCCAGAGCTTCAGCCCCTTTCCTCGCTGCTTTTGGGGTGAGAAAACATTTGGTAGATCTTTTGCATCACCCCACACCAGGGTTAGATGACAGGGAATAAAACAAGGGAAAGCAATGGATAAGAAGTGCTGCTCAAGCCGTCTTATCATCCCTTTGTCACCTCCCTCTGTGTTCTTAGTGCCTTGAAGTGGCATTTTGTAGAGGTGGAAAGAAAAGGGATTGTCTTCCCCAGCCTCCAAGGGAAGAATTCCCTGCGTGGGCTCCCCATTCTCCATGCAAGGCAGCCTAGCTTCTTCCCATACTGCTGAAAAGCCAGGACCTCAGCTTTGACAGGATGAAAATATCCCCACTGAAGGCAGATGAGTGGAAATATTGAAACCAGCATCAAAACAGCTCACTGCTGCGGTGAGCTCAGCAAAGCTTCCCAAAATTTGTGTTTTAAGCTTGATCTGCTCCAAAAGTTGGCTCTACAAAGCTCTGCAGGTTTGCATCCCCCCCTCCTACCTCTGCACTGCATGCTTCCAGCTTTTAAAAGCAAGGCTGTTTTGCTGTTTTCTGATGCTTCTGATAATATTTTGCAGAGCATCTCTTCTGTGCGCTGTTTCCAGGCGATCTTCCCAAGACTTGTAAAAAATCTGATTATGGGGCTGTAAAACAACATCCAAGGAGCAAATCTAAAGCTCAGGTGGGAGATATCCAGAGGCACACGGCTACACGTGAGGAAGAGCTCCTGCAGCAGCATCTGCACGGGATTTGGAGGCAAGGAGCCACAGAGATGGTGAAATTTCCCATTTTTCACCTACTTCCCATTTCTTCCCCACTTCTGGGCACAGACACCTCAAAGCCCCAGTCAAAAAGAACCAGAGGAACTGCACATGCATAGAGAAAAACCCCAAATCACAGAAAATGCACATCCTGTGTTCTTAGATAAGAACCCGAATTAAAAGATGTAAACCTTTAGTAACTGAATGATGCTGTTGGAAAATACACCACTTTCAGCCCGGTGTCCATGGCCGCTTGTAGGGTTTCTGATATTTGGCCCTATAAATGGTGGCATCAAATTCCATGGGGCAAAGTGGGAAGGCAGATTCCTACTAATTCCTGGCAGCAGCATCCCTGGGTGAGCAGACACCAGGGCGAGGAAGGAGAGCTGGTCTGGCTTAAAGAAGAGGGAGAAATGCGGGGTCAGATCTCTCACTAAGCAGCGTGCAAGGCCAGGCACAAGGACAAGAGGTTTTTCTCAGCCAAGGCTGGATTTAAGCTGGATATGGGAAGAGGTTTTTTCTATTGCAGACAGAAACATCAAGACTTCCCAAGCTGAAGGGGCAAAGGTGAAGCCAAGTGTTTTTACCGTGGAGCTTTCAAGTCCACGAGCAAAAGGCATCACTCCTCAGAAAGGGATTTGCGAGGTGAGAGCTTGGGGGAGCATGGGGAGGTGGCAGCCAGGGATGAAGCACTTTGTGTGCAGCCTTAACCACCAGCTCGTGGGGTGGCCTTGGGAAGCACTTAAATACCCTGATAGCTCATCTTCCTTTTGTACAACAGAGATAACACTTCTAACCCAAGCTTAGGAACACCTCCACATTAAGGCTTAATCACAAGAGAACCCCTCCTGGTTCCCATTGCAGCACAGAATATATTAAGTAATTTGTGACAATTTGGGGTGGGAAATGCTGAGCATCTGGCACAGGTGCTTGACAGCTCAGCTCATCCCCTCACAGAAGCCCCACGAGCTCACCACGGCAGGTGATGGAGCAGCCAAAGCTCCTCAAAACCTCCAAACAGCTCCAGGAAGGAAGGTCAAGCAGCCACGGTGCCAGGCAGGGCTGGGGGAGCCGTGGAGCTGGGTGCCCACCAGCACAGACATCCCCCCAACACTCCTATATTTTATTCATAAACAGGGGTCCCGCCCCACAGGCTCGCTCCCCGCATCAGAGGCTGTTTAAATTTTAATTGGCGTGCGCGTGTGCATCCATACCCAACCAGCTCCTGCCTGAGATGTTGCCATGGCACCTCCCAGCCTCTGCCCCAGAGCCCCAGCGCTCGGTGCAGATCATCCGCACCCGGGGCTGCCGAGGGAGCGTGCGGGGATCGCAGCTGGGATGCCCCAGCGCGGGGTGAAACAGGCTGCGTTTATGTTCATCGGGTTTTAAAGTCAGTGAAATCACTGCTGTCCTGCCTAATTACCCACTTCATTATCAGCGAGGAAAGAAACGCTGAAACTCCAGACATTCGCAAATTTCCCAGCTGCTTGGAGGGAAGTGAGGAGCTCGGTGGGGCTGGCTCAGCAGCAGAATCCCAGCGCTGGGCTCGGGATGTATCCTGTGACGAGGCCCTCCAGGAATTCACCGCAGGGCCAGCCCTTCTCCAGCTGCTCACATGTACATTCCCCTCTCCCCTCCTCTGGGAACAGCCTGTGGGCCGCTCCTGGGGCTGTTTCCCAGCAGGAAGCAATCCCTGAGCCTTTCTCTCCTCAAGCGACTGAGCCACAACCAGAAGGAAACGCTGCTGAGAAGAATAAACACAAAACCCAGTGTATTTCCAGCTTGTAACAGTCAGCATAATATTTAATTAAAAAACTCTATTAAGATCAGTGTGATTTCCCAGAGGGAAAACATATTTAAATTATTTCAGCAGCTGAGGCTCACTGCTGTTACTGTAAGGCAGGGAGGCAGCTCTGCCCCAGACACCCCCTGCACCAAGGAGTGATGAGGAGGAGCATTTTTAATGCCATTTCTTTGTGCAGTCAGGTTACAGGGCCACCTTCACCTTGGTGAGTCTTCCCAAGAGGAAGCACAGGCTGAGAATTTACAACCCATTTATTCAGACATGCTTTAACAAGTAACCTTCTCAACCCAAGGGTTTTTTTGGGTTTAAAAGCCTTCTGACTCCTAGCATATTGCAGGAATACATTACTGGGCATTGCTAAAGAGCTAGAAAATCTAACTTTGATTTAAGCACATCTGAAGGCAGAAAACTGCATCATCTAGAAGAGCAGTTTTCCTTACCAAAAAACTCTGACCAGGCACGACACACCATCCCAAATCGTTTTAATAAAATAAAGCTGGTTAATCCAGCATGGGTGTCAACAAAAGATGTGGGTCTCGAGCAAAGTATTATACAGAAATTAGAAACTCTTATGGCAGCAGCAGGGAGTGAAGGGTCCCATTAATCCTTTGATTTCATTTATTTCCTTCCTCTTTAGCAAGGGTGCAGAATGGGCTCGTCAGACCTTCGATCCAGGCTGCCAAGACGACCGGCACAACCATGCTCTTCCCAGATGGAAGCAGATAAGAGACTAGCAACAAACCTGCTCTTAATTAAACATTTGTCTTGCAATTACATACTTCTGCGTAATTATCGCCATCAAGACAAACACCAACTGGATTACAGCAAGAAAAGACAGACGGTAAAGGTTAATGGGCCTTTTTCTCCCTTTGCGATTACTGCCCAGATCTCGCAGAGGGAAGGGCAGGACATCCGGGGTGCCACTGCCACTGCAAGGGAGAAACAAGCCCATTCAAGGAACAATTAGTCTGAACTAGCAGACTCTGAAATTACATGTCTGAGAGGATGGATGATGAATTCTTTGAGGTCTTGCTGCAGGCTCGGTGCAACCTAGAGCATGGCAAGCTCTTGTGCTTTTGCATCATTCCTCTGCATTCACACCTTCCCATGTTTTATTACCCTCAAGGTGCACGAGGGAAAACCTGAACCCACTGCTAAGGGTTCTGCATCTCTCTGGACACTAAGTAACTCGAAATCCTTACTTTTCCCTTTCACCCCATTTTAGCCATCCTCACTTCCATCTAACAGCTTCTCTTTAATTTCTCCTAGCAGGCAACAAGGACCTCATAGAGAAAAGGTCCAAGCCTAGTCCTCACCTGTAATTAGGAGGCTGACTGACTGCTTTCCATTTCTAACAGTTTGGTAGACCCAGATCTTATCTCTGTTTACTGGCTTACTTTGCAATAGCCACACAAATGGATTCCTGCTTTAATCTGTAGTCTGCTGTGACCGTCAGATCTCCTCTGACCTACCACTGCTAGCCAGCTCACTCCCAACCTGCAAAGTGACTCATTCCCAACCTGCGAAGTTTCTCTTTCCCATGGGTATCTCTGCCTGCCATCATCCCCAGGATGCGGCACCGCACGAGAAGAAGGAGAGGCAGTGTTAGATGCATGAGGTAGGGAAGCAGAGATGTCTAGATACTGGATTTACTGTATTTTAACAAATTGCCCAAAACAGTACCTTGAATGTCTGGATAATTCATCACATCCACTTGTAACTGAGAAGAAAAGGATGCCCACATATAATCCATGCGTAACTAGACAGGCTTTTAGCACTCTTATGCTCCCACAGTGGGTATTGTAGCAACTCTAAGCCTTCCTGACATCCCTGCATACCTGTGACACAGCTGAAAGCATCACAGAAAATCAGATGACTAAAACAGCTAGGATAATATGGATTATTAAATCAAACATCTGAATGGTTTGAATAAATCTTGGACTTGCACAACTAAGTCATGCTTAGTCGTGGCCATTGCTGCAAAATGAGCCCTCCAGATGGAAGGTGCAGGTCTCTCCCTGCTCAGAAAGAACAATCTTGCTGCTTTAAGAACAAGGGTTGCACATAGCAGCAGCTTCAGTGTGTTCCCAAAGGTTAACCTGACGTGCTGAGCCACAGCTGAATTATTTATGATTAGTGGGGCAGCTTCTATTAAGGAATGAGCACACATAGCGACCACCACGCCGGCAAATCCTACAAGGCAGCAGAGCTCACATCTGCAAAGCAGCTCATCCAACTCCTGGCCTGCTCGGGCCACAGGGAAATTTAATTATTTAGGTTTCTCAGCTGCTGCATAAATATCAAACATAAGACATTAGCTCATAACTGAAATGCTGCTGCTCAGCACAGGGCAAGAGGAGCTGCATCAGCAGGGATGAGCAAGTTGAGGCTGGCCAGCACAAAAAAGGAGGTGGGAACAGGAGCTGAGCTTCTCCTGGGAATAAATTTCCCCTGAACTTTGGGAAAGGGGAATAAAAAAAGGCATAAAAAACCCTTGGAACGAATCAAAACTTATACTAAGCATGAAACAGCTTTAAAATAATGCCAGGAGAGTCCAAGCAGCTTCACTTCACAAAGTGATGAAAAGAGTGGGACTCATCATCATTTATTAGTCTCAAATCAATTAAATAATATGCATGACAGAACAGGAATAGAGAAATAATTGTGTTGCTATTCAACACTATGATATTCCACTGATTTATCTGTATTCAGTAAATACATGAAGAATTGAGGCAGTGAGAAAACCAATTTTCCTAGTGCTGTTCTCCATCCAAGGAAACTGAGACTACAACCTGATACATGAAACTACAAATACACTTAATTGATTTCAATTCCAGCTTTCCAAAATACTGAGTTTTATTCAGCTTTGAAAGCATGTAGAAATAAACTTATTCCATGTTTCTGTCTGTACATATAAAATGTTTAAGTACCTCTGCCTATACATAAACCCAGCGTCTTTAAAGCTGTTTTGTTTAAACAAGTTTTCCTGCATTTTAATTGCATCCCAATTCCCAGGAAACTCTGTGTGACACAAAAGTTAGGTTAAAAAAAATAAAAATCAACCACCATTAATAAGCAAGCGCCATTATTTTTGTACCTTACTGTGGAAAATGACTACCCTAATTATGAGATATTAACCTTTGCAACTGCTTAACTGTGTATTATCCTGGTTGTGACATGCACAGATTCCAAATTTCACACGCTGGGGAAAGCAAGCAGACTTTTGACTGTGATCACTGTGGCTTGTCTCAATTATTCAGTCCCACGAGGCACAGCATGCACCATCCTAGACAAAAGGTTTTACACTTTTTAATGTATAATATATATATTTATAATTAAGAGAACAATTTGGAGGGTCATTTGATAAAACCTTGCATGGGGGAGAAACCCTTTCCAGCTCAGAGGCTCCTCTGTCATAGTCCTCAGTATCAACTACCTTCTTTACCCAGTTCCCTCACACAGCTCTTACCAGCTCTGTTCAGTATCAGCTCCCTGCAAGCAAAGATCCATGAATGACATGAAATGCTCCTTTTCTCTTCCTCCTCGTGGGCACTATGAAAGGGAACATGTGCTCTCACAGATGGAAATCACTGCCTCCTGAAACAACACGCAGCACTAAATACTCGGGGGTACGAGCTGCTCTGAGCATTGATTTCTACAGATAATTATTTCCATTAGTGCCTCTTCAAAAGAGGAGTTAAGGAGAACAAAAAGATTATTTTTTTTTTTTTTCTAACCAACAAAACAGCAAAGCAGCAGGAACAAGGAGCATTTTAAAAAGCAACTTGGTTTTGTCTCAAGTTTTTGGAGGCGTGCATGGGTGTCTGACAGGCACAAAAGCCAACTCCCCTGGGACGTGTGGTGCCTTTCTTCTCGCAGACAGCTCAGTCCAGCAGCTCATCAGCCCCGTTCCTGCCGGGCAGTGCTACTTTCTCACTGCCACACAGCATCTCTCCCCTCCTCCCACCCCACACCCTGCACCGGACTCTTGATTTCTGACCATGAAGGCAGAATTCAACACACACTTCTTTCGTCTCTGCCTGAGACGTTTAACACATCAGATTATCACCAACACTGCCGGTTCCCAGTTTATCTAGACCAGCCCAGGAGGCAACTTTACTCACCAAATACATATTCATCGACCATTCCTCCTGTTTTTCACAGCTCCCGCTGTCCGGGGGGCAGAGAGCCACGGGGGTGAAATTCACAAACTGAGGAGGAAAGATTAGTGCTTGGGGGAAGATTACGGCTCCCTTCTCGTACATCAGGCAATTAAATGTGTATCGCCTCAGTTTTATTCCCTTATTTTCAGAAGCTGATGGCAGCGGTGCTGGCGGCTGGCAGGGTGTGAGTTAGCACTGGGAGCTGCAAACTGGCTGTGTTTTGGAGGGATTTACATTAAACCATCTGGCAGGGCTGTCTCAAACACGGACTGGTGCCCAGTGCTGTGGCCGCTGCCTGCTGCTGAGTGACACGGGGAGCACTGTCCCGGCAGAAATCAGTGAACATCCTGCAGAAAAAGCTCATCTTCTGAGGCAGCTCCTGGAGGCAAACGTTTTGTCCCCAAAATGCTTTGGAAACACCAAAAAACTCCTCCAAGAGAGGAGAGAGGTGCTCAGCGAGCCCCTGGGACACTGAGGAATTGCTTTTTTCCAGCTCACAGGTCAGCGGGAGCTTTTGGAGCAGGAAAAGTGGAAGGGCACAGTAAGTGACTACAATCCATGGGAAGACTTCCTTGGGAGAAGGAAGACATAATATTAGGACAGGGAATTAAAATAATGAGCACATTTGTGAGAATCTGCCTGAGGGAAAATAGTTTAGAAAATTAAAAACTCCATGGTAACAGACTGAAAGCTGTTAACCAACATCCAATTAAGCAAAAACTGAAATCCCCACAATAAAACACGAAAAGGAAAGAAAAAATGTAAATTCACGCAGCAATCAAGCTTATCCAGACCAAAACAAGTACTAAGAAAATAAAAATAAAAAAACCTGTTCAGCGACATCTGAAGAGAAAAAAACCTGTCAGGACTTTACAGTGAGTAGGCAAAACCAGGGTTCTATTGTATGTTGTTTGCTTTTTAATACCCACCAGAAGCAAAAGGCAATCTCTAGGGTCCTCAAATACATTCCAGTAGGATTCAGAGCAGAGACCTCAGCTTGGATCTCAACATTCCAAAGCAAAAGACCAAAAACCAAAACGCCAAAATGTAACCACCACACACCCATACACCCCCAAAAGGGAAACTAATCTCTTTATTGACAAAGTTCAAAGTTCATTTAGGGTATTTTGCGCATTAAATTTCATCTTAACCCTGACAGGGTACAAAAGGAGGCATTTTAGATGAGATACTGGGATAACATCAGATATAAGCTCATGAAAGAAGAAGAACCCAGCTCTTCTTATCAAAGAATTTTTTATTACTTGCAGAGCTTATGTTTATCACAATAGATCAGCTCTGAAACTTACTACACTAATAAGTCATTTGAAAGCAACCTTCTATAACAAAACCTGTAATAAAGACTTCTGTAATGGAAAACAGAACAAGTTTGACCTGTATTTTTATGATGAATGTCAACATTTTCACTCGAAATACCCCTACTGCTCTGCTGTTTTGGGCCAGTCTGAGGATCTGAGGGAAAATCTGGCTGTATGATGAAGTTTCAGAACCACATGACTAACAATTACTGATCATCAGCCTAGAAATCTTTAGACGTCAGATCTTTCTGTTCAAGAAATCAGAAAACTCCAAAACATACAATTAGCATAAGAAGAAAGAAAGATTAAGAAAAGGAAATCTGGAAATTCATTAGAGGCATTGAGCAAAAAGGAATCAAATGCTTCTTATGACTAGCTACATTGTCCTAAACAAAGCCTCCAACTCATAAACACAAAAGGAGCAAAGGAGCACTATTAACATGGAGAGAAGTTTACTTTCATGCGCTGACCTGAAAATGTGATTAAATCTGCCTGTGCCCAGTTGCCTTTCTGGTTTGGGTTTGTAATTTACCTAAACCAGTAGTTCCTCATAATGTCTCAAAACAAAAGCCAAATACTTCAATGCCATTTGATATTGCCACTCTTAGTTAGGGTAGATGCCTGAAAACCTGTGAATGGCCCTCACTGCTGCCTTTGAGACAAGAACAGGTAGCAGGTCCCTCTCCTGGGCTGGCAGACATGGGGAGCTTGTTAACAGATGATGTAGCGGGTGAGTCCTGAGTCACGAACCTCTCTCACTCTCTGGCAGTGCCTCAGGATGTTGATGATGCTGTGGAAGCGTTTATCCAACTTCAGCCGAGTGAACTTCTTGATATCAGCCTCCACAATAAAAAACACTCCTGGAAAACAAACAACGATTTTGTTACAGAAATGACTCTGTTGTAGGATACACTTAGCATTTCATAAGTAACAGCCTCTTCTTCATGATTCCACGACCTACAGTTCTAATTCTACAATCAGCAGTAGGATGGCCTCACACTACCTTGGAAACTTTGTTCTAGTTTTAAGATTTGTCATCAGGAAGAGAATTTCCAGCCTTCCCATGAAGTTCAGATACTGCATCATCCACAGGCAATGTCTGTGAGCAGCTCTGTGAGCTCTGTCTCCCAGCAGGTACTCAGGTTCTGGAATTAGCTCTTTGCCATAAGGACAGAGCCCTGCACACATCAGAGCTATGCAACCCACCACTCCCTTGACTTATATCAGATTTGGAAAAGAACAATTTGTCATTACTTAAGAAAATGCCAGAAAAAGACTAACCACTTGCAACATCATCATCCCTGTGTCTCCAAGAAAACGGCACAGGGAGGCCCTGCATCAGAGCTGAGAGCCCACCCCTTCTTGTAGTTGATTAATTACTTCCATAAGCAAATTGTCATTAAAAATCAAGCTGCCCAGGGCAGTGGTGAAGTCACCATCCTTGGAAGCATTCAAAAATTGTGTGAACGTGCCCCTTGATGACATGGTTTAGTGGTGAACTTGGTGCTGGGTTGGCAGCTGGAATTTGCATCTTAGAGGCCTTTTCCAACCTAAAGGATTCCTAAATGACATGTAGCATCACACCTCCAAACCTAATGAAAAGGAGGACACAGGGATAGGGGTGTTCCAGCTGGGAAAAAGAAGATAGCATTCTTCCTCCTTGTTTTGTCCTTAACACGGATGCAACATCTTGGAAAAAATGGAGCATTTCTTCTTCCTATTAAGTTATTGGGGAGTGCCCCCAGTTTAACTGGGAAGTAGCAGATCCAAGCTGCAAAGCTGAAGTTGCCAGTAAAGAACAAAGCTCTAAGAATTATGTTTATAAGTGTAATACCCCCCAAATTTTGCTTAGGCAGAGCTGAAAAATAACAGAACACAGCTTGGGCCACTCATGAGAAATGGTGACACATATTTCACAGGGAGTAGAATCTTGCAGACAAAAAACCGTCAAAATCTAGAGGTCTTTCCCCGGGGAGGAACTATGCTGAAATCTCAGAGCTTGTAACGCCACCAAATCCACATATAGATGAGAAGTAGGACGTTTGTTTACTAGGAAAAGAAAGAACTGCATTACTGCTCAAAATAGAAGTACTGTAGGATAGAGACCATGCAACTTCCAGTAACATCAGTATTGCAGATAAGAGAAACCTTACAAAACGAAGGCCTTGTTTCCCTTGTAAAACTCTTGCTCACTCCTGTCACTTTGGCTAACCAGAAAACATTCTGGGAATGACTCAGCTAAACTAGAGGTGAACAAGTTACATAATTGTAAAGCAATTGATAGAACCAATGAGTGTTCACACCATGGTGCTGGTGGTTGGTTATACCTGACATGTTGTTCTATCATGGTTTATGGTGGTTGGTTAAACACGTTTGTTGTGCCTCACAAGTATGTAAACTCATAACAAGTTAACAGTTTAAAAACCCTGGACTTTTGCAATAAAGAGCTTCAGCCACACCAATGCTAAGGAGAATTGCTGTTGCTCATCCATTACAACTGGTGCCTCGAACTTGAGATTTCAGATGCAGCAAAGAGGAAGACTGCGATGGGTAACAGAGCCTTCCTAAACCAGGGAGAGGATCCATCACCAACTTCAACAGAAGGATTCAGAATTCACATGCACATCACCTGAAGGTGAGCAGCGGGGTACATACATAATGGAAGGAAAAATGTCCCACGAACAAAAGCAGAGCCTGGAAAATTAACAACAGCCCTTGCACCAGCACAACAAAGACAGTTCAGATTCAAAACTACCTGCCTTGCTGGACTGGAGGTCTATGCATGTAAAAGACTAGCCCACAGCAGAAACTTTTCACTGGGAAACCTAGCAAGTGGTGGGACTTGCTTTCGATTTTCGATGTTGCTGCAGGCAGAGACACTGATGCTTCTAGGCACCTGGCTACTTGGGGAGTTACAGCAACTCTTAAAGAATTTGATGGAGTTGTGCTCTCAGCTGCCTCTAGAAGCTAACTCCCCGGGCCTGTAGGTTGATCTGGCACTGATTCTCATGGGACTGGCCTTGCATGGCTCCACGGGCTCCCCCTGCAGCCTTCTCCACTGACTCCCCCCGGCGCGGCTTCTCTGCTGGCCACATCTCCCACTGTGGCTTCTTCGCTGGCCACTTCAGAGCCGGCCCTGTCTATGGACACTCTGCCAGAGGTACCTGCTCACCAGCACTGGCCCTCCCAGCCCCTGCTCCCCCTGCGGCGGCTTGAGATATTCCCCCCAGCCCCAAGGTCAAGCTACCCCCTGCGGAGGTGATTGCTTCTGATACTGCTGCTAATTCATGCCACTCTGTCGATCCTGAGCCCATAAATCCTGGGCAGGTGGCAGTTTTATACTCTTCACAGCATGATGATGCTATGACACATCGGCGAAAATGCCAAGAGGGTAAGATAAAAAATGGAGATTTGGAGGTTATCACTGCATGTCCAGTTATCGATGAACCAAATCGTCCTCCTGCTTACAAAGACTACTTAAGACTATTCCATCATTACTGAGCTGTGGAAATCAGTGCAGGAGAGTGGTGTCTCTTCCCATCATGTTGCAACCCATTTGGGTTAAGTGCTGCCTATGTTTTTACACCTAATGATTGGAAAAGTCTGATGAAAATGATTTTGAGCACGACAGAGTTTGCAGTTTGGCTGTCCGATTACTGTGAATCCTGCATGGCTCAGGCAGGAGCTTTACAGCAAAGACAACTGCCTATGGCTGTCGTTCAGTTAACAGGAGATGGTGCATATGCAAGCCCCAGGGTACAGACTGGCTATTCTTGCAATGTATATGATATATGACATCATTACCCATATCTCTCTTCAAGCTCCCTGGAGCAGGCAGGGATTCTAACATGTCTTTTGCTAAAATCTTACAGGGTTCGATGGAACCATATATGCAGTTTATGGATAGGCTGCAGGCTGCGCTCTCCCAACAGGCTGATAGTGATGACATGCAGGATATTCTGTTGCGACAACTCGCGCATGAAAATGCAATAATTGTAAAAAAGCACTGTTATAAGTTCATAATCAGTGTAATTGTGACATAGTCGAGATGGTTAGAGCCTGTCAGAATGTGGGCTTCCCACCCCGTAGCACTAGCTCCCCTGCAGCGGCCCTCACTGCTCATACAGCCAGGAAAAAATCCCCTTCCCAGGTTATTCCTCAAAACTGGTTTGTGTACAATCATTATGTATTTGCCACACCTTCATAATCTTTCCAGTTAATCCTGCAGAAATTCAACCCTCTAGAGTTCCATGTTGCTGCTATTTCATTTACTATTCAGTTGTTTGCTTGCATATTGTTCCTTGATGTTTAACTGCTGTATGACAAATTTCCAGTAGTTTTCTTGTAACAATGGAGTCAAAATGAGTTAAATTCTGCTGTATTTGAAACTTTTAATGTAACACTCTCAACTTTGAATCTAGTTTTGTTACATTTAAGGCTCAACCCGGGGCCCACCGAAAAGATGCAAAGGCATCCAAAGTGACTGCTTCACTGAATTCAAGGGAATTTTTTTCACAGGTATACCTTGAATGGACTCTTTATGTCTGTGTGCATGTGAGTGTGAAAGTGCTGCAGCAAATATACAAGGAATGCTGCTCTATTTTCTTAAGTATTTTAGATTTGTAAGTTAGGCCTGTAAGTGAGTTACTATTGTGTTATAGTAAATTCTCTGTGAATCAATTGCAAAATAGTTTAAGTTATCTGTTAAGTGCCATTAAGTGTTAAGCGCTATTGAAATTAAATTCTGTTAAATTTAAGTGATGTTAATTTCTGTTGCTTTTAATCTCTGTTATGTTCAATTAAGGTTAAATCTGTTGAATTTAGGTGGTGTTCAGTTTCAGGCCTGTTAACTTTAAGTTGAGTGAAATTTAAGTAACGTTACCTTTAAAGTATGTTGATTTTAAGTTCCATTGAAGCTACATTCTGTTCAGTTTAAGGGAAGTTCAAGCAATGCTAATTTTAAATTCTGTTAAGTTTAAATTCTATTAAGGTTAAGTTCTGTTAAGTTTAATAAGTTCTGTTAAGTTTAAGTGATGTTAAATTTGAGTAATGCTCCATTTAAGATCTGGTAATTTTAAGTTTTGTTAAGTTTCAGTTCTATTACGATTAATTTCTGTTCATTTTCAGTGATGTTAACTTTAAGTTCTGCTAGGTTTACTTTCTGTTATGTTTAGGTAATGTTAAATTTTAGTGTAATTAAGTTTAAGTTCTGTTGAAATATGCTCATTTAATTAAAAAACACAGTTATTTTGTTATAGAAATAAGATGGAATCAACTCAGACACTTATGATGGAGAATTGGTAAGCAGCTGTTTAAGAACATAAGCTGATAAGCTGTATAGAAATATGTGAGGATGTGGTTTATTGGACCCTTAATTTCATCACAGATTCTATGGGAGTAAATGTTCTACATTGGTTTATCAAGATGACTATTCATAACAATCTTTGCATTTTTATCTTCCATAGGTAACACAGAAGAATGAATAACAATTTCAAATTATGGATATTATTAAGATGCTTAGTGCTTTCTTTCTTGCTTTCATTTTGCTTTATTGTCATATATGCACAGATGTGTGGAGAAATATAATTTAGCCTTTTTTTACTGCTACTCTATTAACAATTCTGGATATGTTGTTAATGTAATCATGTGATTTCACTGAGCTTTTATAAAGGGCATTATCCAGAAGACATTATTTGATGTTACACATACGCATTCCTTTGGCTATTTGCGGCTTGTTCATGGTACCACTGATTACTTACTTAAAATTAAATAACAACAGCGGCTGCTTTAGCAACTTTTACATAACCTTGTGTAGTTATCTGCAAGAAATGTATAATTTTCCCAAACTTTCCCAATTGATATTAATAGAAGCTTGTTGGTAGGATGTTTTAGGGAGACCCTCCCAGCTGAGGCCTAGGCTCTGGCCAAGCCCTGGATCTGGCTGGTTGGGAAGTAATGCCACCAGACCCAGGTGTTTCTGCACTGAAAATGTAATTGAGTCACTTTGACTTGCTGATTTGGGCTTATGAAAGCTGGACCCCCTTCCAGGTAAACTTCGAATCCTTGCCTGGGAAAGTTCTCCAGGTCCTGCCTGTAAAATAGGGGCTCCCCAGCGACTGCAGACTCTGGGTGATAGTAGAGTGGTTAGGCAATTGATGATGCATCTTCCTAAATCATTATCCTTTCTCTCATGTACCAATGCTTGCATGTATTACCTTATTTTTGTTCATTACTAGAGCTGAGTATGTAGTAAGCTTCTTGTTTTATCCCATGTATTGTTTTACCTTTCATGTTCATACTAAGAGAAGCACATGTTGCCAGAAACAAAAAGGGGGAGTATGGCTCCTCAAGAACAACTACACAATGCAATACTTGTGCTAGAATTTTCAAATGCAGATCATCAATTCTGACCCCAGACAGAGCAATACCGCTCAGAAGGTTTGCACATGCAGAACCAATTTCCAAAAGTTTTATGTAAGGGTCCACAATTGGGTGTGCAATGACAAGGCCCAGATGACTTACTGACTTGGGGAAGAGGGTATGCATGTGTTCTGTCACCCACAGGTCCAAAGCAGTTACCTGCTCATTGGGTAAAACCGTACCATGAGTTGGAAAGACTGGTCAAACAACTCGATACCCCAGCTAAAGACACTTCACCCACCATCATATTGTTGTGTTCCTACTGATCTTCTTCAGTTATTCCCTGCCCCATGCTTCCAGAAGGACATTCAAAGTCAGCATTTCCAGCTAATGGACCTCTCTTCTTCCTAAACAGCATGACCCTCGAGCTCCGGCTGTATGAGCTCTGGAATAGTAGCCAGTTATTTCCAAGTGCAGAAGAAGCAGCTCTCTTCCTGGGGACACTGGACACCACCTTTTGGTTTCCCTGTGAACCCTTTGCACAAAAACCCCAAACAAAAACAAAAACCAACAAAAACCAACCAAAAAATTTAACACCCCCCCCAAACAGACAAACCAAAACCAAACAAAAAAACAAAGAAGAGGGAGATGTTGCAGATAAGAAAAACTTTACAAAACAAAGGCCCTGTTTCCCTTCTAAAACTCTTGCTCACTCATGTCTCTTCAGCTAACCAGAAAGCATTCTGGGAATGACTGAGCTAAACTAGAGGTGAAAAGCAAGCTACATAATTGTAAAATAATTGATAGAACCAGTGAATGCTCACGTGGTGCTGGTGGCTGGTTATACCTGACGTGTGCTCCTTTCATGGTTTATGGTGGTTGGCTAAACATGTTTGTTGTGCCTTACAAGTATGTAAACTCACAACAAACGAACAATTTAAAAACCCTGGACTTTTGTAATAAAGAACTTCGGCCAGGCTAAGGGGATTTGCTTGGGGAATGCTAAGGGGAATGGCTGTCACTCATTAGTTACAACTGGCACCCCATGTGCTACACACCAGTTCACCCAAAGAGTGTTGGGAAGCCAGGGATAAACTGCATGCTGCCTTCACAGTCTGGGGGAACATCAGAATGTCCCGAATTTTGATAAAACAAAATTCCTTCCCATAGTTTCCTAGAATCCAGGGTGACAACATCCAGCATAGCAGAATCTTTTTTGTGAAGAAATCAGAGCTGGATGAAGGATGGTAGTTTGGCCCATGCACTGGGCAACCAGCTAAACTCACTGAATTACCTGAGTGCCTGGAAGTGACCCTGATAAATCAGGCAGCATCTTCTCTAATCTTGGAATCAGAGAAGAGGTCAGCTGGCAATCAGCCCAGGCTGAGAACCAGTGGGAATCCTAAGCAGAGAGACACTCACAGTAGAGATTTAAGCAAACAAATCAATGAATGCAGAATGTCATCCTGAAAAATGTAATGGATAAAGACATTTAATCATTTTGTGCTGGCCAGATAAGAACCATCTGACAGCGTGCCAGGCCTTTTCTCTGGACTTTCTAGATGATTAGTCACAAAAAAACCTAAACAAAACCATCTACCACATAAATTCACATACTCTATCAGATGCTGAATGTCCTTGTTTCCCAGCTGAACTTTCTAAGACAAACAAGAAATAAAGACCATCTCTCAGGTACTTGAAGAAATTAAGCATGTCAATTTTTCAGACTTAAACCCCCAACTTTCTTAAAGAAAATTCTCTGACCAGATGCAGCTTCCTCAAGCTGCTAGAACGGCTTCTTCTCTGCAGCCAAGGCTAGTGTGGATCATGATGCAGACTGAGCAGCACTGGCCAAGGAGGGCCCTACAAGTGTTCAGCCTCTCCTGTACAACCATGGGCTCAAACTCATTACTACTGTCCCAAGGATAGAAGCAGTTAAAGAAAGAATATGTTGTCAATAAAATGTGATGAAGCCAATGTTTTAAGAAATCCCAGATTATTATAAACTGTTGTTCAAGTGATGCAAATCATGCATAAAAAGAAACCAAACCATCACAGCCCAAACCAGAAATCAGTAACATGAACTTACCCAGCTGCATGTATTTAGAATGCTTTAAATAAAGCCCTTTATGACAATGACCTTCGTATGACAACTGAGACCCCACCTGTGTCCAGTCCTGGGACCAACAGCATGAGAAGGAGCTGCTGCAGCCAGGCCAGAGGAGCCATGGAGATGCTGCCAGGGCTGGAGCAACTCTGCTCTGGAGCCAGGCTGGGAGAGCTGGGGGTGTTCAGCTGGACAAGAGAAGCTCCAGGGAGAGCTCAGAGCTCCTGCCAGGGCCTAAAGGGGCTCCAGGAGAGCTGCAGAGGGACTGGGGACAAGGCATGGAGGGACAGGACACAGGGAATGGCTTCCCACTGCCAGAGGGCAGGGAGAGATGGGATATTGGGAAGGAATTCCTGGCTGTGAGGGTGGTGAGGCTCTGGCACAGGGTGCCCAGAGAAGCTGTGGCTGTCCCTGGATCCCTGGCAGTGTCCCAGCCCATAGCAGGGGCTGGAACTGGATGATCTTGAAGGCCACTTCCCACCTAAACCATTTTGTGATTCTATCTTAGAGGTCTCAAAATAAAGTGCTAGCATGTCCATCAGATCAGAATTCCCTCCCTGCAGAAAAGCTGCATTTAGAACCCAAAAGTCAGTGACATTATCACCATACTATATCCAGAGTCTTGAACAGCAACAAAACCAAAGGAAGAAAAGAAGAAAAAGTTGCAGCTTGTCATCAAGGCACTCCTGAGTGCCCAGTAAATGCTCTGGGCAGAAATTCTAGCATTCTGTCCAGGGCAAAAATTGAGAGGGCACCAGGGCACCATGGTGCTGTCAGAGAAAGCTCTTTCCCTGTGAGACAGAAGGGAGTTTGCGCCACTCTTTATGCCTCAACTTAGAATAATTACATATTTGTTCTCAAGAGGAAAGGCATGCCAAAAAGGAGATTTTAATATCAGAGATTTATTGAGCCACATATTTTTGGAAAAACTAGACTGTAAGTACAACTTGCTTTTCAATTGAAGGAAAGGTATTTTGGTGGATTTTCACTCCCTCTATGTTTTTAAGATGAGAAAACCTAAGATTTTCAGAGAGATCTGTCTCTTCCACAAAGCTACTGCAGCACAATTAATTAGCCAGATTTAATCAGCTTCAGAACAAATCTTTAATAGTCGGTGTCCAATCAAGTCTAAAACCTGAAAACACATTTATATGGTTTGGTTATCAAATTAAGAGTTTCCCAAACTTGTAGTGATTCCAAACTAAATCTTCGTGCACTCAAAGTTTCTGCCATGACACACCATCAAAGGGACATGTTTTCAATGAAAATATTCAAAAAGTGACCCAATCACTATGGGAAACTCTTCAATCAAAAATACTGGGCAAAAGACCAGTATTTTTAAACTTGTGCAACATCCAAGTGTTATGAGTTCAGTATTAACAAAGAAAAAAAAAATTCCAAACCTCTTGTACCCTTAGTTTCTTCTTCCATGAACCTGTGGTAGAGATTCCTGACTGGAACACTCATAGATTTCAAAGGCTGATACATGATCTTGTACTTGCCCACCACGGCCTTGTTTATCTCTTGAACAACTGCATTAATCTGATCATATGTTAGACGGCCTTTCATATACCTACAAATAAAAATAAGAATCAGTAACCAGAAAGTACCAAGTTCCATGTTTAATCTTTTCTTTCATCACCCTTAACTGAACAAGCCATTCCCAGTTAGAGGCAATTTCTCCTGCTTTGCGTTAATGAATACATGTAGTAGTTAACTCTGTTAATTTCCTTGATTGTTTAACAATCTTGAAGGTAAAAAGCCATGACAGAACCTAAACCAGAAAGAAAAAATATTAGAGAATTAAATTAGGAGTAGAATGTAGTCAGTGCTTAAGCTGTAAAAAGCTTTTCAAAATAGAACAGAAGTTGCTTTTATAGCATACCACTTAAACTACAAACACGGACAAATCAAGTAACTTTGCAGAAAACAGCATGACATGAAATGTTTGCCTAGGAGCACAATTTGGTTCATATTATCACCGCAAATAACCTGTGTTTGATCTTACAGCCATTTATTTGGAGTTGTTTTAAGAACTACTAGTTTTGTGTTGTCTTCTATATTTGATTGTGCAGCCTACTGAGCTGTGCAGATACAGTTCTGCAAGACCAGCATCCATTTCTGAACTTTCAGAGCATTTCATAATACTAGTACTAGAAGAATAAGATCTGCTGGTAACAGCCTGGAGGTACAGGAAGCACAGAAGATAAAGAACAAAGTGATGTGGAAATACTAGAACACTGGAATATCTGCAAGTAAGGCTATTCAGTATTTATAGATGTAAAGCCATGCCTTCAAGGAAAAGGAACTGTGCTGCAAACTGAGAAGCCATTATATGAAAATGAAATCTGAAACTCAAATGACAAGCAGTAAGCTCAATACAACACAGACCCTCCCCAAAAATGGCAGTAGAGCCAGGCCAACTTTGCAACCTGAGCTGTCTTGCGGCCTTCATTCAGTTGCTACAACAAACCAACCTGGCTGTTTCCGTTTGGTTCAGTATCAGTTTGCAGACATAAGGAATTAGGCAAGTGTCACAATTCATTTTAAGAATGAATGCAGGTGCCAGTAGAGCACGTGGCTAAAAGCTGTAGGACAGAAAGACTGAAAAGATCAATGAACAGCAAGTTCCTCCCTCAGTTTAATCTGAGTGGACAAACTCAATCTTTGGAGAACATACAAAGAATTTAAAGGAGAAGGAGATAACCAATTACTAGTTCAGTATTCCAAACCAGAATTTGGGCAAGCATTCTACAATTGCCAACTAAAAATAAGTGCTGTAAATTTCAACAGCAGCCAGTCCCTGCCACTGAGAGAGGCCTGCAGGAGGTGCATAAAAACTGGATTCAGAGCAATTACTCTGCCTCCAAACTGAGTTTGAAACTTGGTTGCCACTAAGTTACTCGCAGCCAGCTTTCAACTGTATTGAACCTTCGATGAATTCAGTGTTGGAGGTGCAGCCACGTTGTAGTTATAAAAATGCTCTACTTTGTGCAGTAATAAAAGCAGCATTACCACTCCTGAAATGCAGCCACAGCACAAACACAGCCTGTAAGCACAGGAAGGCTTTGCCTGCGTGCATTAACTGATGTTTATGGCTCTCTCTGCCTCCCTGCACCACAGGGGGATGCACAGAGCGGGGCAGGCTAAGCTCAGAGGTACAAAATACATGTATTCAAGTTCCTGTGCTCCCACTGTCAACGCACATACAGTGTACACACTTATTAAAGCCCAGGCAGCACTTCAGCTCATCCTGAAGCTGAAACAGAGAGGCAGGACTGGGCTGCCTAAACCTGAGTGCTCTTGGAGAGGCCCTCGGGCATCCAAGATGCTTCAATCTGAAAATAAACTCTATCAAAGCCAAATGGAATTTTTATCCTGTGCATAACTCTCCATGTCGGACCCTTAACACAGCACATATCTTTGTTAAATACCTGCTGCCCAGTCCTAGGACTGTGAAAGTCGACTGAAGCCTTTGCATCCCTTTTAGTGGCCTGATGGTGTTAGGAACAGATTTTCCTTCATGTTCAGCAACAAAGCAGGTGAAAACAACCTCAGTTTTTCAGTTGCCATCTCCCACTCCCAATGCTCACCTGGAGGACTGGGCCCTGAACTAAATCCTCATTCTTCCAAGAGAATACATTCAGTGTAAGAAAATTTGGGTTACAAATACTTGCTGCTTAGATTTGGTCAATCAGTATGTGAAATTGCAAGTACTCCCTTTAATCTTGTACTACAACATTGCCAGGCAACAGAAATACTGGTAGATTAATAGATCTATGTAAATTCATGTAAATTTTCCTCCACAGAACAAACATGCTTCTCTCATCTGAATAAAATTAAATTATTTCTAGAGCTCTACCAGCACAGTCTAAGCTGCAACCTTTCCATAATGGGTGCCTTCCAACTCAGCTTGTTCTGTGGTTTTGTGAATCTGTAATGAATAGCAAGAGAATCCATCTGGCCTCTGTCCCCATCCTCCACACCCATGAACAGCAGTGAAAAACCTTCCACTTTCAAGAATTATCATAAAATCCTTCAGGCTGGAAAAGCCCTCTGAGATTAAGTCTAACCTTTCCCACAGCACTGCCAAGGCCATCACTAACCCATGTCCTCCAAGTGTCACAACTACCTGTCTCGTGATGTGGAAGATCATAGCTTTAACTGGAACTTAAAGACAATATTTGGCTGGAATGGTCTATATCTACTTCTCTTGCCACAGCAGAAATAAAGATCAAAAATTCCCATGCTCCAGCTTTATCCTCTCACAATTTTATCAGGAGAGAACTACTTAAGGGAGTAAATCCACAAAATACACGAGGTGATCTGCAGAATAAAAATACCAGGTGCATGCTCCTGTAAAAAGTAACCAGAAGTCCTACATTCAGGATAAGGAAGAAAATGGACATTACTCAAAAAAGTACAGACTCAAAAACATATTTCTTATTGAAACAGGTATTGTCAGAGAACACAGTGAATCAACACTAGAGTTTTAATAACAATTTAGCCTTAGGCATCAAGAGAAATTTTTTCTTTTTGCAGAAATACTTACCCATGCCCCCAAAATGCCATTTAAGAAGTTATTTCTATATGGCAGATTTCATACAAGGATACCCATTAATCAGGACACATGTCCCCAGTTCTGACATTAGGGCAAAATACGCATAACTTTCTATTCCAGAAATCTGGGAATTTCAGTGCAAAGTGGATTTTTTTGCTTTTAACAAGTCTGATTTCTTTTCCTGTCTCAAAAGAGATTGATAAATCAAGACTTGAAGTTTCCAGAAACCAATAGCTGGATCAAATAAAAACAGCATTTATCATTATTCGTCCTTCTCCAGGGAAACAAGCCTTTCATGTTATGAGATGATGGCTCTTTTGTTTTTTTAATGTCAGTTCTCAAAACAAGGTGAGAATTCACCTGTTAGCTAATAAAACTGTTCATATAATTACAGTGACTTTTGAGATAAGAGGTTTGGCTTCTAAATTATCCATTTTGATCATCCCAGTACCAACACAAAAAAGAATCTGATTAGCTCTATTCATTTCCTTTACAGGTTTGCTAGCGCTGCATTTAAACTATTTGGAGCTATTATGATGTTTCACCCCATGAAAAATTTCAAACCATCCCTGTCAGTCCTAGTTCTGCAAGAAGCCACTTTCCCAAGTGTGCCACCCAAATTGATAGGCCAGGACATAAGGGAAGCCATGCTCACTTACGCAGGAACACTTTCAAACTCCTCTGTGGTTATTAATGCTGCTTCTTTAATTAATTTTGTCTCTTTTACAGGTTTCTTTGCATGTTCAGGTTTTACAGCCTTTGTCTGTTCTTCATGATTCACAGTCGGTACGTTGATGCTGTAAAATGAAGGAATATTCAGTGTATAAACAGCAGATAAGGAGTAAGGAGAATTACACTACACTATCAAGTCTGCTTAGTCACAGACCTAAATTCCAACCCATCTGTTAGGCTGGATGAACACAATTAATGATATTTCACAACAGAAACATCAATAAAGCAAGCTTATTCAATTTCAAACGGTATCCTTCAGCTGACTTCAGCACAGCTCTTCGTTTCTCTGTTACATAGGCTGCTAGCAGGTGAGTTGGAAGCAGTCCAAGTGCAGCATGGCGCTGCTCAGAATTCAATGTACCCTTACATTTCACACAAGAAAAGGCCTGGCTTTTTTGTCAGATAAAACACAGCACAGAGGTGCAGCCTTAACGGGCAGATTTGAAATACTTCACAGCTCTTTGAAATAGGTTCAAATCTTGGGAAGCCTGACTCATCCATTAAACTTTTGAAGCAAAGAAATTCAACACCACCCAGCAGAATGGCGATTTTTTAGTATATCTAAATTTTTTTTTAAGCAAGATGCCAAAGGTCGAAGAGTTTCCAATTTTTTTCTTGATTATTAGAGCATTATAAATTCACCCATCCTCTAAAACATCAGTTTAGAATCTCAAGGGCTTTGCCAGCCACCCACCTAGCTGCTTCCCAGCAGGACAGCAAAGAAGGTGCATATGGCCAAATCCACTGTCATCAGAACACATGAACATTACTGAGATTTGCAACAGAATTAACTAAAGCAGTACAGAGCTGACCTGGCACAAGGAACTGATCCTCTGCTTGGATCTGACTTTCCCACAGGAGATCCTTTTCGGACATGGGGGTCACACGGACAGAGAATGGCACAGCAGTGGCACAGCTGTCAACCCCAGGGTCAGGACTTGAGGTGTCAGTCGATGTGACACCGCCAAGCTCAGTGTCCCACTCCTTAGGAAGACAGGCGCCATGGAGAGGACAGCGAGTGCCACCTGCTGGGCTCCCACCCTGCCTGGTTGGTGACAAAGGGACAGCAGCAGTTCTGCTCTGCGCCATGGCACAACACAGAGCCCTTCTGAAATTCTGACACCCGCAGCTAAACTTATTCAGATGTCATCATCAGAAAAACATCTGTCTGCATCTGAACAACAGCAAAACAAATCCTGGCACCCTGCAGCTCGCAGGGATGTCAGCAAACAGGAGGGAAAGGGAAGGGGGGCGGATTTTGGGTGGTGGTGGTGGAGGTGGGGTTGGAATGAAAGGATAAACACAAGAACCAAGGGAAGCAAGTTCACATCTTGAAACTTCATTCCTCCCACCCTCCAGTCTCCTGCTGTCTATCACACTGCAACAAACCTCTTCTAGATGATACCCCATCCCCAGGCACTCCTCCTTTGTGGTCCCACCCACTCCCTTGCCCCTACACTGTTGCAATGAGGTGCTACAAACACAGCTCAGCGCTGACCTGAACCATGAAAAGAACTGACACTTTTTTACAAAATCTGGCTGTAGTGGAATGAGAAACTTTCTCAACACATGGAATACAAAGAGCTTGAGAAATACTGAACTTGCTTTTTATTTCAGTGCGGTTCCTCTGGTAAACAGGAAGAGAAAACCCAAGAATATAGGAGAGAAACAATAGCTAAAGCCATGAATCGTTCAGTTTCTCTGCGTGGGTGTTTTCATTCTGTCAGGGATTTCAAGGCCTGTCTCACCAGCATTCAAGTGTTCCTCTGCTTTCTGCATTATCTCACAAAATTCACTCAACAGCCCATTAGTACTCACAGCCCCACACATCTGGCGACATAGAGGAAGAGAAACAGAGGAGGTCAGTGCAGGAAGGCTTGGGGAAGATGCCTGAAAACATATTTACAGTGATAGGGTGGACTTTGAATAATTATGTCCTGTCTTGTACTGCCTAGACCCTCCACAGCACAACACAGTGAACAACAAGAAGCGACAAAATGGGAACAAAAGGAGAAAGTGTGCTTTGACACATGGCATCATCAAACAATGTATTATTACTCAAGAAAAACCAACAACAAACTGACAGAACAGCAGCTGTGAACTGGTAGAGCACAATCTATACAAAATGATCCAAAAAGTTTGGTTGGTTTTACATATTGTGATTCTCTCTAGAAAGGGAAGAACCAGCTAAAGTCATTAACTTCCTGATCACAAGCAGGACAAGATTGTAAGGGAAACGAACAACCCAAAGAATCTTTTGGTATCAGAGGTGGCACAATCAGCAAACAAGCATCACTTGAAGCTAAACAATTTCCAGGAGCTAACACAAACTTAAAACAAAGGATTTCCTAAATTAAGAAAGTAAGTTATGACAGGAAAGTAGAACACAAGTGGTAATTTCTGAAGAACTTCGGTTCTTAAACACGCACACAAAAAGCAATATCTAAACTGAAAAGGAACAAGACAGTTCTTGAGACATTTTGAGAGGCTGTTTCCTAAACTGAGGGTTCATGTCTAAAGGGTGGCAATAAGAAAAAAGCTTCTGCACAAGTCATCCCTTCACCAGCTAAGAGCAGTTTCGATACAATACCTACACAAAATGACAATACTGCTACACACCAACTAAAATTACAGTACATTTTTCTCTTCTGGAACCCTATTTCCACACTTTTAACCTTTTACTTTGCTGGAATATGTCTCCCATTTTGAGGCTGAGGCCTTCTTCCTGGCATTGGGAACCAGACCAAGTAAAGCAGTAGATTCAGGGCACATACTGGAAGCACTGAATTCAAACAAAGGCATTGCCTTCTGACAAACTATGATGTGGCAAAGAAGTTCTGGGATCCCCAGATACTAAGACTCTGGCATACAGTAACATCATTCCAGAATAAATATCAACTCCAACAGGCCAGAGAAAGAGATGAGAAACTCAGTCCGTTAAAATGCCTCAGAAGCCTTTTGAGTGACAGCTGTTATTTCACACACTTGTCATTTTCACACACTTGAGCTACTTGACTCTGAAAAGCTTCTTACCACAGCCCTCTCCAAGGGGTGTCATAGCTAGCTGAAATAAGTACAAGGTTGCTGTAGGGAAAAGAGAACAAAAGTACCACAAACACAATTCAAAGTCCCACAGAAAGATGACTGAGTTAGAGTTGATTTTTTAAGTTGTATTTGGAAGGGCAGTGGTGAACTTCATTTCTAGCGACCCAATATTTTGGTCACTCAAATTTTAATTTACAGGCACTGCAGTTATAAAATCAGTGTTTGTGATTCTAGAGCAAGGGATGCTCAGACTCAGAGAAGCACTTGCCTTCCATTACATCACACCTACCCCTGGAAGCTCCCATTGGAACAACTTGGTATTTCATAGATTTGACCTGATGGATTTGTTGGGGTGCTAGCACAAGCCTGGACAAGTGCAAACTCCAAAATCAATACATGACAACCCTGGCTCCCAAAATTTCAGTTAACGTGGAGTGAAAGGAGCACAGCTCTACAATGCTGCAGCTGGACCCTGCCTGGAACAGCCTGAGTCCTCCAGGTTCATGTACCACATACCAGCTCTGAGTTGGTTTAGGCAGATAGAGTGGAATGTGTTCAAAGAGGTGTTGTGCTTCATTTTGATCTTTCTCAGCAGCCTTCTGGATCTCCTGAAATGAATATAAGACTGTATCAGAAACCTGAAACTACTAACATCAAGCAAATAAAATTAGGGCAATACTAAGTTAATTTTCAGCTTTATTAAGAGGTGTCCTTTACTCTCTACCATCATCTTTACCTCCTCACCCCATAATTTCCCCAGGGAAACTAGTAAAGATACAACGCAAGGAACATCTGCCCTTGCCCTTAGAATGTCAGAGAAATTTGAGCAGGCAAAAGGAACTTTAGCAATACACCCTCAGCAAGGTCTGGTCAGGGGAATGGTGGTGGTGAAGAAAAGATACTACAGTAAACTCACCTGCATTAACCAAACAATGCTTTCACTAAAGACTTAGCAAATGAAGGCACTGCAAACACACACTAGAACAACAGACAAATATACTTTTGCAGCTATTGGGAAGATGTGTAAATAGAACTTCTCTTTAGATCACAGTATCTATTATGATAAAGACATGTTTTCAAAGCCAATGAGAAAGACATGCTTTCAATAGCCTTAAGGCAAAGGAAGGTAGACTTAGACTAGATATTAGGAATAAATTCTTCCCTGTGAGAGTGGTGAGGTCCTGGCACAGGTTGCCCAGAGAAGTGTCCAAGAGCAGGTTGGGACTGGATGAGCTTTAAGGTCCCTTCCAACCCAAATCATTCTACAATTCTATGATTCTATGTATAAGCTTTGAAAAATACAATTTTTAATGTTCATTGTGTTGGAGAGCTGCTTGACAAATCATCAGCATGCCTGTTCCAAGCCCCAGTTTCTCTTGTAGGCACATGCATCCAAACACATAACTAAGGATTTAGTAAAGAAAACCCCTACAAACATATCAAAGATTTCTTTGAATCTTTCAGTATTTTATGAACAGAAAAAGAAAAAACATTACCTTTAGCAAATTCTTCAGTTTTTCTTGCTGTTTAATTTCAGTTTCCAATTTATTCAGTAGATCATGCACGAGGATCACCTCATTTCCTATTTTACTGAGCATAATTCTGCGGCATTGGTCTTCAGCTGTCAAAGAGAGACCATTAAGTCACAAAGCCTCCAAGAAAAAACCAAAATCTGATATTCCTCCCTTTCACAAGCAGTGATTATCTGACTCTCTGCTCTCCAGCCACCATATCCATACAGAAGCAGCAGCTCAAATTGTCAGCCTTGTACTCTGCACAGCCAACAGAGTTCATGGAATCATTTTGTTTAGAAAAGCCTTCTAAGGCCAGGTCCAACTATTTCCGTAGAGCACTGCCAAGGCCAGTACTAACTTGTGTCCCAGATATCACAACCACATGGCTTTTAAATCCCTCCATGGATCAGGACTCTGACACGTCCCTGGGTGGCCCCTTCCAAGGCCTGACAATCCTTTCCAGAAAGAAATTGCTCCTGATGTCCAAGCTGGCCCTCCCCTGGCCCAGCCTGAGGCTGTTCCCTCTCCTCCTGTCCCTGTTCCCTGGGAGCACAGCCTGATCTCCTGGCTGTCCCCTCCTGTCAGGAGTTGTGCAGAGCCACAAGGTCCCCCTGAGCCTCCTTTGCTCCAGGCTGAGCTCCTTTCCCAGCTCCCTCAGCCTCTCCTGGTGCTCCTGACCCTTCCCAGCTCTGTTCCCTTCCCTGGACACACTCCAGCCCCTCCAGGTCTCTCTTGGAATGAAGTGCAAACAAAACCCCACTGTTGCTCTTGTTTACCTGAGTCTCTCAATAGGAGATAGATTTTAATATTTGAAATCTTCGTATTGATGTGGGAGCATAAATCTTCCAGGTCTGAGGATGCCATATCCTTCATCATCACACAGAGGGGGAACAAAATTGAAGGCCGGAAGTTAACAAAGACCCAAGTTGCAAACACTGTTACAAAAGCAGAATTTTTAGAAGGACCCATATGTATCAAAGAAGCAAAGGGAACCTAAATGAAACAGTAAATGGAGTAATTTCCTTTTATCTTACTGAACTGAAGGCAGGAAAGGAAGCATAAAGTGACTGGCACTAGACGAGCCAATAAATTTCCCAGAACTCTGGAGATAAAGGCAGTGTTTTATATCAGTGGAGTGACTCCTCATGAGACCAGAAGCATCCTTATTATACTGAAGTGTCCACTAAGAAAGGAGTTGGAAATTTACTGCAAGAACCAAAAATACCTGCTATACATAAGGCAGTTTCAGAAGGCTCTCTCAAGGAGACTACATCAGATGACTGATGTTCAAAGATATGTGTTTTTTTTGAAAACTGATTTAAGCAAAAAAAAAAAAAGAAAAGTAAAAAAAAAGCGTTAGCAGAGTTGTTAGCGGAGTCTGGAGGCACCAAAAAGAGCTTTATATATCGACTCCTATATAGCCTGTAATAATAGATTTGTTAACCCTATTATGGACAAGAACTGATTAAAAAGCAAGTTATAAAACGTGGCCAATCCCCCGCATTTAACACTGTGGCCCGGCACTGAGCGCTCACACAGCTCCCCCCGGCGGCTCGCACCTGGAAACTTTAAAACAGCCTTTATCTCGCTTTTGCCTTACAATACTACCAACGACCGCGCTTATTAAATCCATTCTTAGAGACCTGCCGCTTTGCCCACGCTCCATACCTGCGTGGACCCAGGGCACCCCGAGGCGGGTCGGGACACCCTGAAGGGATCGAGCTCACCCGTTGGCGAGGCGGCAGCGCCCGTTTCTCCTCTCCGACAGGTCCTACCGGACGCAGCGCGAGTGTTTCCCGGTCCCGGTCGCACTCTCTCCGCCGCGGGGGCCGGAGCCGCTCGGCCAGGGCAGGAGGAAGCTCGGCCGGAGGAGGAGGAGGACGCGGCTCCCGCAGCCCAGCCTCAGCCCCGTTCGAATCCGCCGCGCTCGGGCGGGAGCTGGGGAGAGCGGGAGAGGGACGGCGGAAAGGGCGGGGCGGCGGCAGTGCTGAGGGGAAAGAGGGCGGAAAGGGCGGGAGACGGCGGCGCTGAGGGAATGAGGGGCGGAAAGGGCGGGAGACGGCGGCGCTGAGGGAATGAGGGGCGGAAAGGGCGGGGCACTGGACGACAGGGCAGCCAGTTGAGGGTCGGCCTCTTCTAGCAGGCAGCCAGTGGTAGGATGAGGGGATGTGGTATCACGGTGCGGTAGGGAAGGGTTAGCTTGCACAGCAGGAGGAATTTCTTAATGGAAAGGGCTTTCAGGCATTGGAAGGCACTGCCCAGGGCGGTAGTGGAGTCCCCGTCGCTGGAGGTGTCCAAGGGACGCCTGGACATGGCAGTCAGTGCTCCGGCCTGGGTGACAAAGCGGGGATCAGACAAAGGTTGGGTGTCCCTTTCAACTTTTGACTGGAATTCTCTGATTCTGTGGAGGGAGCAGGAGCGAAGGACAGGAGCGCTGTCGATTTTAGAAGCTCTGTGAAGTGAGATACAGAGATCACCTTAGAAAGGAGACATTGTTTATTCAGTGCAGCGTGCAAGGAGGACGTTCCTACAAATCAGCCCGCCAAGGGGTAAAAGATTACACCTATTACACAGTGAAATTCACGTGAACACGCCCACTTACTGCATAATTCTGCGCCCACCTAAAGCACATTTATTTGGGTGATGTAGTCCTAATGCACGGCCTGAAACAAGTTCTTTCCTTCACTAAGCAATCTCCTCTTGTACAAGTAATTTCACACACGTTACGTTTACAAAAGGCGAGGAAAGAACTGAAAGACATCAAGGACGGCGGGAGAGGGACGAGGAGGAAGAGAAGGGCGGCAGGTGGGGCAGTGCTGAGGGAAGCGGGACAGAAAGGGCAGGAGAGGAGATGGGAGGCGGGATCGCTGAGGGGAGTGGGAAGGGAAGGGCAGAAGGCGGGATCGCTGAGGAGAGGCGGGCGGGAAGGGAGCCGGGATTACTGAAGGGGGCGGGAAGTTTCAGGGAAGGGAAGTTTCGGGGAAATTTCAGGGAAGTTTCAGGGAAGGGAAGCTTCAGGGAAG
>VZRM01000247.1:550252-578002 GCA_013397955.1 Grantiella picta | reverse complement strand
CCAGGATCACTGAAGAGAGTGGGAAGGGAAGACACGATAGCTGACGGGAGCCGGGTGGGATCTCTGAGGTAGCACCAACAGGCTCCCGCTCCTAAAGCCCCTGAGGACTTTACTGCCCCCAAAAATTGTGATAGCACCGACCAAGAACCGCCACACCACTTATTACTTGGTTGTATAAACTCAGTTTATTTCAGCATTTAACAGAAGACAAAGCCCTCAATAAAAATTCAGTTTTCAACATAAACATGCTCATGCTGGTGTGTCTCCTATAGGGACATCATCATTCTTTTTTTTCTCGGGGTAGGGATGGAGATAATTACACAGCTTACACTGACCCCAAACAATTTTTTTTTCTAATTAGCTACAAATACAAAGATTTATTTTGTTAAGGACAGGCTGCTTATCTCTCCAAGGGGAAAATCAGCAGAATCTCTTGATTTTCCACAATTCCTGGGTACATAAAAGCTCACAGTTCCCTCTGTTCTCTATCCCCAAAATCCTAAAGAGTTTATAAAGAAATTAACATACAAATGAGTTAAAGAAGGACCGTGTTAAAGCAGGGATGCAATCTAAGGAGTAAGTGACAATGTCGTGAAAGAATTAAGAACAGAAAATGTGCAAAAGCAGCACTACAGCAGGTTACTGAAATTGCTTTGTACAAGAAGGCATCTTTTTAACTTTTAAGTGGGAAAACGCAGTCAGGGCTTCCGTGGGGCAGAAATATGGCACTAACTCCCCCCAGGCAAACCATAGAAAAAAGGAGGAAGAAAATGTTCCAAAGCTCTGCTTCATAAGAAATTTTTAATGTCAATAATTAAGAAAGAAATTAAAAACAAGCCAGAGAGAGAAAGAGTTCTGAGCCCAAAAGCTCAAAGCCTGGGTTTTTCATGTTTGCTAGCTGCTGCAAACAGCCACACAAATGCCTGTTTTAGACTTTTAATACTTGGTTTTCTTGCACTAACAACCTCTGCAGAAAACAGAATTACAACATAAGACTGTAAGAAAGCACAGAGAAAAACCCCAAACTGCACAATCAGATATAGAAAAAATATACTACAGATCCCCATGCCTATGTAGAGTATTTAAACCTGACATTCAAAAATTTCTTTTGCTGTTTAAACCATGCCATGGAAATGATTTGAGGTTTGTGCAGACAACTGAAACGCCTCCTGCAATCTCCCCCAGTTTATTGATTAAAAAACATTTCTGCTGCGTGTTTTCAGGGTAGAGGAAAGAAGGGCAGAAGAAAGTTTCCTTCTGGAGCCTAGTGCACTACCTAGTGCTATCTGAAGTCACAAATCCAAACTTAACATAACCTTTCAGAAAGCTGTGGTATGGTCACAAGTCAATTCCATCATCAGGAAGCAAGATTCTTCTTTTCAGTTTATTAAGCAAACACCCCTGAGTAAAGAGGCTGATATCCACTTTCTTCTTTCTTGCAAGTAAGCACACAGACGCTCAGCATGCCAAAGAACTGGAAAAGAGGGAGTACACAAGAGACTTAGTCCTGCTGTATTTCTGTGTCAGTCGTCAGACTAAACACCTACGTATCAGATGAGTTCATCGTATGAATAAAACCTCACTTAAAAATACGTCTACAGGAGGTGTTATTTTTGCATACCAATTTCCAGTAATAGTTTCAGCTGAATTGTTTCCTCTCTGGTTTGTCCCATTAATTAATAAATTCACATTAATTACTAGTTATCTTACTGTGGGGAAAATTTCAGTGAAAGCCTGGATTATTCTGGAATAAAATGAGTTATCCAAAATGTTTAAGCATGCCTTTGGACAAGGAGTGACAGGAATGGCTTCTCACTGCCAGGGGGCAGGGCTAGGTGGGATATTGGGCAGGAATTCCTGGCTGTGAGGGTGGTGAGGCCCTGGCACAGGGTGCCCAGAGAAGCTGTGGCTGCCCCTGGATCCCTGGCAATGTCCAAGGCCAGGCTGGACACTGGGGCTTGGAGCAACCTGGCATAGTGGAAGATGTCCCTGCCCGTGGCAGGGTGTGGAATGAGATGTGCTTTAAGATCCCTTCCCACCCAAACCATCCTGGGATTCTGTGACACTAAGATAAAATAGATTCCCCGTTGAATTTCCATCCCAAATTCCCTACTATCTTTTGAATCCCTCTGGAGCACCATTGTTAGGCAGATGAAACGGAGCTGGAAAAACACAAGTGAGGAACATAGGACTGAGTCTGCTTCAGAGGCAGAAGAAAGCTGTAGGCTAGTAGGACATTGAAAAGAAAAAAGCCCTGGGATCCAAGGGCAAACAGTACTATTTTCCATGAGGGAAGAGACAGGAACTATTTACCTTTACGATGGCAAACCCCAGGATTACAAGCATGGCATAGCTGATAACGCTCTGCAGCCCAGTCTCCAGCTCCTGTGCACAGCCCTGCCACGAAAGACAGAAGTAAAAACAAATTAAAAGGCGCTCATCCAACTGAAAGTTTTTATATTTCCTCCCAACTCTCACCAGGAAGCCGGGCTTGGTAAGGCCCATCTAACCAGCACTGCAGACTTGAGGAACTCCATTCTTGTCTTCCAGACCTGATGGCTTATTTCCACCTTCATGAGGGGAGGCACTGACCAACTGCAATTCACTGACATTTGCTGCATCTGAATTTCCTCTAGCATAGGTCACTTGAACAAGTGCCCAAAACTCAGAGCCAGAAGGCCATCAATAGTATCTATAAAATTTAGCTTAGGGGCTCATGTCCCAGACTGGAGAACCTGGTATAGAGTTAATAGAATCACAGAATGGTTTGGGTTGGAAGGGACTTGAAGGTTCATCCAGTTCCACCTCCTGCCATGGGCAGGACATCTTCCACAATCCCAGGCTGCTCCAAACACCATCCAACCTGGCCTTGGACACTTCCAGGGATGGGGGAACCACAGCTGCTCTGGGCACCCTGTGCCTGAGTCTCACCACCTTCAGATCTGATTTACATTGACCTTCTTTTAGCTTAAAACCATCACCCCTTGTCCTACCACAACAGGCTCTGCTATAATGTTTGACCTCATCTTCCCTACAGGCATCCTTTAGGCTCTGGCAGGGGCTCTGAGCTCTCCCTGGAGCTTCTCTTGTCCAGCTGAACACCCCCAGCTCTCCCAGCCTGGCTCCAGAGCAGAGGGGCTCTGGAGCATCTTCATCCTCCAGATTCAGCATGATCAATCCCAGAGGAGTCTGCTCCCCTGCCCCGGATCTGTTTAAACAACTACAGCTGTGGGCATATCCCTAAACTCTGCCTGACGTGCTTCTCTCCACGGTTCCACCTGGCTGAAAATGAACATGGCTCGATTGTGGTACCGAGCCCCTCATCCTCACCCGTGTGTTGAGTTCCTGTGGCTGATCCAAATGCCCTGTGCAGTTCTTCGCCTCTTGCTGGCAGCAGCTCTGGGGGACACTGTTGTTCCCCGTGGAATTAAACCACTGGGTTGTCGTCCAGTCACTGTAGTTCTTTACCCCGCAGCAGTGAAGCTGCCAAACACAGGACAGTTACATACAGGTACTGTTACATAGTATTATATATGTATTACTGGTTCATTATATATATGTCATTTATATTCATATATATGAATGCCCATATTGAGTTAAACCTCTCTTAGACATAGTGGGCCAGAGTTGCCACTAGTTGGCAGCCGATTTACAAGCAGTACTTCAGGAAAATAATAACAGATGTAATAAATCAACTTCCTTCACACATTATTATATTCTTCTTAGTTTATTTTTTGTAAAAGCTCCAATACGAAGTTGCAGGGTAGAGTCTTCCATTATCTTGCTATTCTATGGTGTAGTGTTCTCAGCAGCAGTTATTCATATATACTTATTTGGTCTGATCCAAATGTCACTCACCTAGACCCCTCACTACATGCAACTTCCAGCCTGGAGCCCGAATATGCCAGCTGTGCCAAGTGAGAAGCATCCTCAGCTGCCTTGGAGAATTGGATGCTAAACACAGAGACAAGTTCCAGGATACTGCCTATTCATCCCCTCCCCTCTTTTCCCACCCTAAATTCCTTCTTTAGGGCCCAACTGTTCCAAATAATGGTTAGGTATTTTCTTACCTGTTCTTGCAAGTAATCCACAACTGTAGACTCTGGGCTTTTCCCATCATACTTCTCAAAGACTGAGCGCATTGTAACTTGCACATCAGTTTTTACCTGTTTAGAGGGCAAAACAATGCAGATGGTTTTAACATGAGAGCTAAAAATGTTATTTGGTGGAAACTGCAAAAGATCTATATCCCAACTAAGTCAGGGTAGAAAAAAAAACTAAGAAAAGTCAAGCAATGTTTTAGACAAAATTCAGGTTGCAGTTAACTGGAATCATGTTCCTGGGTAGAAGCTTGCCTCCCCTGATGGAAAAGTCCTCCTTTGATTGCATCAACAACTGTTTAATTTAACTCAGAGACTACCTGCTGGGTATTTCATGTATTCACTATGCTCCCAACAAAGACATCCCTATCCCCACTTGCTCTGCAGGTTGCAGGACAGGGGATGAAGTAGAAAAAACAACTAAAATGGAATGATCAAACAATGCAAGATCTATTCTTTACTTTTAGGCTGGGACAGAGATCCTAATTCTTTGCATACCTTTTCTCTGTAAACAAATCCCAGGACAAAAGCGGACACTTCTGCAATAAAGATAACCAGGATAATGGCCAAGAACTGAAAATAAAAGAGAGAGACAGTAAGGAAGAATCCCACAGCATTTGAATTCAATTGCACAATACACTCCACATTAATTTACAGCAGTAAGTGATCGTTATTTTTGTTGCCTCTCCAATCAAAATAGTTCCCAGAAAATAATTTTAAATAGAAGAAGCTATAGCTGCCTCAACCCTGGAATTGCTCAAGGCAAGGTTGAGCAGGGTTTGGTGCAACCTCGTTTAGTGGAAGGTGTCCCTGCCCACGGCAGGGGATTGGAACTGCATCAGCTTTAAGGTCCCTTCCAACCCAAGCCTTTCTGGGATTACTGTGCATGGCTGAGATGATGACTTGTGGCTCTGCAGGCTCTGTGCCTGATCCTGAACACTGCCATGACATGACAGTGTGAAGCGCCTATGAAACAGTTCACAGGGTGGATGTCAGAAGGGAGAGTGCACAGATAAACCAGCAGCTGAGTTAGGTACATTGTGCACTGCTTGTTGAACTCAAACTGCCTTCAGAGCATGACCTGGGGCATGAAGTTACTCTAAGCAAACCTTTCTGGATTTTTAAAAATAATTCTATGAGAAGTCGAGGCATGCTTTCAACACTCAGAGGATTAAAGTCAGCAGAAAAACAGATATACATCTGGTTTGCTTGCTCAGAAACTTGTGTTTCCTCCTGTTCCTTCACCACCTCACTCCTCAAAACTTGCTGCTTCCCACACTGGTCTTCATCAAGCCAGCTGAGGCAGAGCATCAGACTGTCTATGGCAGGGGGTGTTTGTTCAAGGCAGCACCACTGATAATCCAGCTTGTGCCTCCCTCACCGTGAATGAGGGCATCACAGAGGTACACAACTCAAACAAACCAGCAGTGCTTCAGCAGTGCATATCACAACAACCTTTGACTTTCTGTTTCACGCCTCCCGAGGCACAGCCTAGTGCCTCCCCTGACAGGGTGAAGCACACAACACACACGGATGTGCCTCACTCACCAGCCCCAGGCCGACCCGAGACTCGCGGAAGGTGGCACAGCAGCCGATCAGCCCGATGATGAACATGACCACAGCCACACAAATAATGATCACAGCCGGCAGCAGGGCGTACTTGTCCTGCAGAAAGTTGTCGTAGCTCTTGTAGGTGTTGATGACATATGCCCCAACATAGCTGAGGCCTGCAGCTGCCGCCTGAAATGCAATACGGAAAGCAATTAGCAGTTATTTATTAAGCCTCTGACCTGGAAACTAGTCATGGATTGTTTTCTAATAATGAGTTTAGAAATAGTGGCTACAGTGTGCAAAGAGCTAGAAGAAAAAACGCTGCATCTGATATTATTACCTAAACTAGCTATGCATTCAAACATGAACACAGAGAAGACAAAATTCACTGTACCGTTCCCCTGCTAATAAAGCACCACTTGAGCTGAGTTTAAAGGCTGGAGTCTATAGACCTGCATAGTGTCTTTGCAGAATGCCAAGCTCACACTGCCTAGCCAGGGTCACCTACATCCCACACAAGGCTGCATGGATGAGTTGTTGGCTTTTATTTTTTTGAGAAAAACTCTTCCTTTGCACTCTCACAACAGTGTTAACCACTAAGGCATAAATGAACCGAGTCTCAGCAAAACAGAGTCCCTCCTTTTCCTGGAGGAAATGGATATCTGCAACCTCTAAAATAATCTCTCTCCCAGAAGGATGTTTGGCTGATTGAGGCCAACGTACAGTGCACCAGTGACAGTTGCCCTAGAGACCAAAGACTTTTATCCACAGGACTGGGTACAGCCCTGGAAACAACACCGAAAGACTCAGCCATGCCTGCCAAACCTCACCAATGGCACAAAAAAAACCCCAACAACTCTCTCAAGTCAGGATGGCTCATCCACGCACTGTAATCCTGCAGCACAAGTAAAATGAAGCACCCTCTGTATCCACATTCTGGAAACTTGAGGGAAACCAGCTGGTTTGTTTTCAACAGGTCACAGCAGGATGTCATCACACAGCCCTCGAGTAGTTTGTTACTTCCCCAGCACAGTACATTTTAATTAAATCAAACACTCCTCATGCTGGAGCTAGGACTTGCTAATTCCTTTACCTTGTTTGGCTCTTTCTCCTCCAGCCAGGTCTGCTGCCTGCCCTTCAATTACCTCCAAGTGCAGGAACATCCTTTGTTTCAGACAGCTCCCATCCCATAATTTTGCATTCCTGGGTGCTGTCTGTACCTCAGAATTACTGGGGCAGATGCACCAAGTGAAGCCAGAGACATTCAGCACATGCCATGCAGATCCTCTATCAAGTGGGATATCAGGAAAAGGAATAGGATCACCAATTTTCAACAGGCTTTAGTTTTTCTTCTCCCCATGCATTGGGTTTTCAGATAGTGCTAATGATTGAAGTGGTTCCTTTGCACTGTGTGTTGAGCATGCTGGAAATGCGTAGAAATCGGGGTGGGTTCCTAAAGCTTCCTTTCATTTTTCCTCTCACTGAGGAAAATCTCTTTCCTATTTCCCTGTCTGCAGTGTAGGGTCACCTTGGCTTTTTCCTCCCACCCCTTTTTAGGGATGCAGGAAAAGGATGAGACCACTATCTTAAAGGGCACCAGTGCCTTCTCACTTCACCAGAGAGGGAGGTGTTGAGGAGGAGCAACCTCACCTTCTCCTCCAACACTATGTGCCTGAACTGAAAGAGGGACAGGAAAAGTCCTTGGAATGGCAGCAGCACTAAAGGTGGAGGTGGGGACACGTCACCTCCATCCTCCTTTGCTTTCAATTACACAAAAACAATGAAGGTGCATGACTCCAAAAGGGTATCCTGTATTTCAGGCCTGAAAGGCTGGTTGCACGTGGCTGCCTGCCTATTCTCTTTTCTGAAACAGCATCATCTGGGCAAGGACAGTCACAGAGAGGCAAGAAAAGTTGTGCCAAGACCTCACCACCCTCACAGTGAACAATGCCTTCCCAATATTCCATCTATCCCTGCCCTCTGGCACTGGGAAGCCATTCCCTGTGTCCTGTCGCTCCAGTCTCTTGTCCAAAGTCCCCATCCACCATGGTGGAAAAAACAGTCTTCATTTTTCATCCATATGCCCAGATGCCTACCCATTTCCAGAGTGCTCCTCGACACACAGTGCAAAGGAAGCAGCACAGTAAACGCTAAAGACCAGCCAAGAAAAACCTTGAAGCAAGTAATAGACTGACACAAATTAAGAAAAAAAAAATTATGAAGCCCATTCGCAGAAGTCCCCTAAAGCCAGGACTACCAGAGCTCCACAACAGCAAGACGTCATCAGAGGGTCCAGTGTTAAGTTCAAGGACATCAAATATAAAGCACTTTCACAGTAGATTTTATTGCAATGCTCAGGATTGCCTTGTTTCTGGTCAGAGACAAAACACAACAAGCAAGAACCCTATTAAAATTTTTGAACTTCTGCTTCCAAGCAGAAAAAGGAAGTGTAACGAGGCAAAAATGTCATCTTTGGGAAAAGATGTGGTTTAAAGGAAGATGACATTTTTCCCCACTAACTGACACTGCTACAACATCATCCATGGTTTTTAATTCAGTGGGAAAAATCCTGAAGTCTGAAGAGCAGGATCACTGAGGAACAGAAGGCATCACATCTAAAGACCTCTTCCCTGATTTGTTTTTGCAGATGAGTCCCAGAGACAAATTTCAAAAGCAAAGATGAAAAATATTTCAGAACTTAAATCAGAACTTTTCTCTTAAACCTTTCCAGAATTTAAGGCAAATTCAATATCTGGTGGAGGGATTTTTTTCATCCCAACAAAAGCTACATCCCATTACAAAACCTACATCCCATTCCTAGATCTACAATGAAGATGTACTAAGATGTACTTCTCTAGAAGTACAACAAGTCCTTTGCACTGCAAAAGACAGATTTTGATGTCTGATTAAATAGCTTTCTGTTGGATCTCAAGGGAAAAAAAAAAATCTCACAAACACAAAGGCCAGATTGAGTAATTACTTTTGAGGAGGAATGAATCAAACATCTCCTTCATTATTAGTCAAACAACTTCTCAAACCCATCTAAAATTACATACTAGGATTAAGCCAAGAAATTCACACAGGCAATAATTATTATTCTTCACATTTTTTGTTGGTCTCCTGCTTGGAAATTTACTTTCAGCCCAGTCCCCTGCCCAGTAGGCTCACGCAGTGCAGGAGTGAGGGCTGGCCAGTGCAGCCAAGGAGTGACACAAGGTGGATATGGGAGAAACCCCTTCCTCTGGCCACCAACAGCAAGCACAACACCCACACCTGACCCTGTCCTTTCCAAGCAGCCCCAGTTGACTCACTGAGGCTCCAGGAAACTGATGGTGTTTCTTTACAATGCTGATGACTTCCTTAAGACAAGATGACGAGATAAGGCAAAAGGAAATTTTGCAAGAAAACCCCTTTTCACAGCTGGGCAACGGAGCTGCAGCCGCCTATGCTGCCTCACCCACCACAGCTCACACTCTCCAAGGACCTAACGCCAGCATCACTCACTTCTTCACAACCCATGTCCTTGACAGAAAGCAGAGAAACTATTTGAGCGTGAAAAATTAACTCCTTGGGGCTGAGAGAGAAGAAAGCCAAGCTGTGACAGTCACCAAATTTTCCCAGGCTGAGGTTTGGGCAGGGCCTGTGCTCACCAAGTTCTCCCACGTTTAGCTGAGCCAGCTGAGCCAGGAAAGCAGGTGCACACAGTACATACCCAACAAGCTGGGACTCTCTCAATCAAATAATGCACACACAGCACCCTGAATATTCAATCCTGCCCATGAAACAGAAGCCATGGCTGTCTCAATGATGCAGAACAGGACAGCCGTTGGAAAACACTAATATTATGTAATTTTTAAAATACAACATGACTTTTGTGTTCCACTATTTTTATATGCTGATGACCTTAGGCCCCTGCTGTTTCACAAAGGCTTATAGCCATGCAAATACTTCACACCACCTTATCAGGGTCACAGCCATAGAAGGGGCTGCATAAACTTGCCTCTATACCACTGCTCCGAAATACATGCAAATTTTATATATCTATATTTTTTTTTCCTATCAGTGAGGCAGAACAGATGCTTCTGTACCTTTACTTTTCTGTTTTCGTAAGCCAACCCTATATGATGGCTGAGAACAGAGGTTCACGATCGTTTGCAGTTATCAGCACAGGCTTCTTTGTCCCCTGCCAAACCCCGATAAGATACAGCAAAAGAGCCAAACTACTAACTGGGAAGTTAAAAGGCAGCTTCTGCTGGTTGGAGGTTTTGGGCTTCTTTTTCAAAGGCTCCTCCAAGCATCCTCCAATTTCAGAGTGTGGATTCTATGACTTGGTCTGTTACTATAAACTAGTGTAAGTCTTTTTTTTCAAAGGCTGGACAATTAAAAATACAGAGTTACAAAGCTATAGTGTTAAAAGAAGAAGCTTAAGAACAGAGTGAATTCCAAATTCACCCCACGTGTCCAGCAAGAGGCAGCCTCTATACAGTAAAAAATGTAGGCTATGAGACTTAAAGACATTTCTCCTTTGCCAAATGGGACTTTCCCAGGGCCAGCACTAATTTCCACCACAGCACAAAACGCAGGCTGGCTGGACTTTGTCCTGTATCATTAACTTTTTACAGGCAAAGACAGGTAAGATAAATAATACCACTTTTCCTGACAGAGTAAAAGCAGATGTGTTCTGCAGCAAACTACTGCAAACACATATTGGAAGAACTATGAATATCCACACAAACCCTTTCTGAATCACTGCCGTCATTAGACAATCAACTCAGAGAGCTTCCTGAGTTAATTTTAAGGCTTGAATCCCACTTTTTTCACCAGTATCTTTGCATAGTCAGGGCACCTCACCCAGTACAACATCTGATGCTGGGGTTTTGCCTTCCCATCCAACACCTACATTTACTTGGATGCTATCACTTTTTCAGCAGTTTCAATCTTCCAGAGGACAGAGTGGGATATGTCATCTTCAGTTATTACTTTGCCAATTACAATGATTACTGCTGTGCTGAAACAGAAGATACTCCTTTTCTTTGTTTCGTTTTTCTTCTGTTTACAAGAAGTGCTTTTGATTTACCTTGACAGGTAAATCCTCTGCTCGAAAGGTTTTGCACATTTCCTCCATAAATAATGTATTTTATTACCTAACAGCCAGCTTGCATGGCAAGGGGCATCACTTTCTGGTTCCCTTGCTGATTTATTGTACTACAAGATTTATTCTTGGAGTATAATGTATAACCATTCAGTACCAGAGTTTCAATTCCTCCCCGGCTGCTGGACTACTCCATTTTTATGGAGACAATAGGTTTTCTAGTGACTTCAGGGGAAAAGAAAGGGACTGAGCACTTTTGGGACAGCCTTCCTCACTTTATGCTCATCTTAAACAGTTTAAAACTCCCCTTAGACCACATGGACCAGGCAGCTCCCCAGACCTGATGATCTCCCATGGCTCAAGGCAAAGCTAGTTTCTTCCAGCAATGAGAGTGACCCCAGCTTAGCACCTCCCATCCCACATGCACAATTTTCTCTCCCTTTTCCCATCCCGGATTTAAAGCTCTGCCAGCTGGGCCTCCTGGCTTCAGTTAACATTTCCTACCCTGCTTAGGGTATTAATTTCTCTAAGTGATAGATCAGGTATTGCCACATTTGTGTTTTCTGGTTTCACCCAGGACAATATGTGACAGTGCATGGTCACCCTCAAAAAGTAAAAGGGTTTCTAATGTTCAGAAGGACCATCCTGCACCTCAGCTTGTGCTCTCTGTCTTTGCTCCTGTCACTGGGCACCCCTGAGGAGATTGAAACCACATCATCTGGTCAAGGACAGTCACAGACAAGAAAGCAAAGTTGCTTCTCTGGGCACCCTGTGCCAGGGCCTCACCACCCTCACAGCCAGGAATTCCTTCCCAATATCCCATCTCTCCCTGCCCTCTGGCACTGGGAAGCCATTCCCTGTGTCCTGTCCCTCCATGCCTTGTCCCCAGTCCCTCTGCAGCTCTCCTGGAGCCCCTTTAGGCCCTGGCAGGAGCTCTGAGCTCTCCCTGGAGCTTCTCTTGTCCAGCTGAACACCCCCAGTTCTCCCAGCCTGGCTCCAGAGCAGAGTTGCTCCAGCCCTGGCAGCATCTCCGTGGCTCCTCTGGCCTGGCTGCCGCAGCTCCAGCTCCTTGTGCTGTTGTTCCCAGGGCTGAAGGCAGGATGGGGTCTCCTGCTGGTCCACAAACTTGCTGTGCTCCCTCAGACCCTCACGTTGTGAAAACAATGATTTACAAAATAATGAAAAATACCAAATGCAGCAAGTTTTTCAGTATTCACACCAAAGCTCACACCAAAGCTGCGAGCTCCTACCAAACTGTCCTTGATTCCAGCAGCACCAACAGCCTCAGGAGAGAATTCCTGGCGATCTTGTGATAGTCATTACCCTCAAACTAAAACCTTCAAATCACAGTCTCCTCACGTGAGGTGCAGAGATGGGACAGAACCATGACAACTGAGCCAACTGACACCAAGCCACAGGAGACTTTCCAAGTATGTTGCACCTAAATACTAATCTGTAGTGTACTTGCGGGGCATGTTTCAGCCTGCCTTCAAAACACACCACAGGGCTGCTTGCTGGGTATGGTGGGAAGTGCTTACTTTTCTCTTCCTCAAATGAAAACAATGAGCGGCTGCCAAAAGGCTCGGCTCAGAAAACCTAAGTCTCTCTTTCAAGACAAAAAAACCCCAAACCTAAACCAACATTTTCTTGCAGTTTTTACATGCTCCAAAACCACACACTCAGAAGGGATTCTGGGTGTAGTGGGCTTGTTTTCAAGTTTTATTAAGTAAATGTCCACCTTTAAGAGTTGTTTTAGCATGTCTTCTTCTGCCCCCCAAGCCTAATTCCAAGGTTATTCTCCCATCTCTAAAAGCCTACACAGCACAATACCCTACACAGCACAAATGGTGGGATATCCTCATGAAGACACTGTACAGCAGTGCAAAGAAAGAAATCCTGCCCCAATTCCTACAACTTCTAATGCTGAAACCCCTGCCTTGGAGCCAGGGTGTTGATGTTAAATCACAATCACAGAACTTCCTGCACCTCTGAGGCAACAGGACCATGGTGAGGAGAAAGGAGAACCCCCATTTTCACTTGTATTCTCCCCAAATACACAGACTGCAGGGAACGAGCCTGCAGTGAGTGTAACTTCAGCTGAGCATGGATTGATTTCTCAGCCAGTGCCAGGCTGTTTTGGATCTGAGCAGCCTGTTGGGACACAAAACACCCTGTAGTTCAATATTTGCCTTCGGAACCACCCCAATTTCTCAATCAGCTGTTCCAGGCTCGTACACCAGACCCTGCAACTAAACCAAGGTGCACGTAAATCACAGCACAGCTAATCCTAAATCTTGCTAAAGAGGTAATGAAGTGGGACCTCTCGAGCAGTTGCAACTACCAGAGGCATTTCCACAACATGGAATCATGGAAACCAAGAAGGGTTTGCATTGGAAGGACCTGTAAAGCTCATCCAGCTCCTCATCCACCTTCTGCATGGGCAGGGGCACCTTCCACTATCCCAGGGTGCTCTAAGCCCCATCCTACCTGGCCTGGAACACTTCTGCTTCTCTGGGCAACCTGTGCCAGGGCCTCCCCACCGTCCCAGTACCTACCCTGAATTTCCCCTCTTTTCAGTGGGAAGCCATTCCCCTTCTCCCATCACTACAGCTCCTGATGCAGAGTCCTTCTCTGGTTTCCCTGTAGGCTCTGTCAGACACTGGAAGGCTGTTACATGGTCTCCACACAACTTGCTCTTCTCCAGGCTGATCACTCCCAGCTTTTTCAGCATGTCAGTGTCAGAATTCTGGTTTTGGAGACCTGCACATTGTGAGACCTTCGAAGAGATCCAAGTGCCTTTAGGGATGGATACAGAGCCTGGCCATCCAGCAGGTCTGTTCACAGCCACAGGGACTGCTGCGGACAGTCTGACTGAGTTTGTTCCTCAGAATCTGCATCATCATCCCAACACTTCCCCTGTGCTGACCACACAGCACCAGCATCTTCATTTTTATTTAGTCCATGAGGCCTCTATGCAATACAGCAAAGCCCATTTCCCAGGAAGTCGGTTCAGTTCTGCGTCCTCATTTTGTGCGGACCGGTTTAAAACAAGGAGGGACTTTCAAGGCATGCTCAAGAGGATCACACCAAAGTGCCCAGCCCAGGCATCAGCCCCATCCTGTGACCCCTCTGAATCACGTGGCTGTTCTCTTACCATTCAGAAATGAGCTAGAAATCAGAGTGGTTGGGGTTGGAAGGGTCCTTAAAAATCACCTAGTTCCAACCCACAATGAACCCACCACTTTCCCCTTCCCACCCAACATTCCTCGTGCTGAGTCAAAACATCCCCCAGACCACCCCCAGTCAGTCTCAGGAGACCTAGCAGCTCCATCACAGGAGCAGGAACAAGGGTTCTGGAGTGAAGCTGGGTTCTGGAGTGAAGCCTGGTCTTGGGCCCTTCCAGGATGGGATGAATTACCCCATTTTCACTTGCTGGATGTGCTAGAAGAGAATAAAATCAATACAGGTCTTGGTTAAGCAGCTTTTTCTACCAGGGATGCTCTTGTGAGTCAGGCCAATGCTGCAGACCATTGGCATCCCTTCTCTGGAGAGGGGAGCAGAGCTTCCACAGCTCTCCCATCTCCCTCTCAGGATCATGCAGAGCATGAACACCTGGCAGAGCTGCCTGCCCCCTACTCTCTTGGAATGCAGGCAGCTATAGGTGGAATTCAGTATTTGCCTATGAAAAGGTGCAAGAAAGGTGAGAAACAGGCCACAGACACCTCAACCTATTAATACCTCCACCCTTCAAAGTAAGGTGTTTCTAGCACCAATAATCTTTAACATAATCTTTTTTATTTATTACACTGTTCCTTAAAAATGATTAAAAATTTCCCTCCTCACTGGAGTTTTTAATTTATTTAAGTATCCTGATTTCTCTCTGACTGAGGCTCCAGAGTAAGCATTCCCATCACCAGCACGAGTGATTTCAAACCATTCATATATGTAGGAATTTTTCTTGTGGGTAAGTTTATACCTCTAAATTACTAAAAATTATTTAAAAGTGAACCACAGCAATATTGTGATTACTTGAGCAACCAGATCTAGTAGAATGTGTTCCTGCCCAGGGTGTTGGAACTGGACGATCCTTAAGGTTCCTTCCAACCCAAAACATTCTGTGATTTTATGAGTCTATGCCACTAATGCCCCAAAATACATTTGATTCATGCTTCTTGGAAACTCACAGGTCACAAATTCAAAAATATTTACAAAAACCGCCTAAGGTAGTGTGTTGGGGAGGGTAGAGATGGCAAAAGGGGAAAGCCAAGCTTTGCAGCACCAAGACATTCTCCACAAGGACTCTGTGAGAAGGCAAAGCCCCTCTCTATTCTCCAGTCAGTGAAAGACTTTTGCAAACATCTGGACTCTTCTCTGTGAGGGTGGTGAGGCCCTGGCACAGGGTGCCCAGAGCAGCTGTGGCTACCCCTGGATCCCTGGCAGTGTCCAAGGCCAGGCTGGACAGGGCTTGGAGCAGCCTGGGGTAGTGGAAGGTGTCCCTGGCCATGGCAGGGGGTGGGATTGATGATTCTTAAGGGTTCCTTCCATTTTGAGATTCTGTATCTTGTATGCAGTCAAATCCCAGCACAGAAACTGTAGTTCACACCTCTTGGCAGCAGGGATACAAAACCCAGCTGGGTCTCCTGAGGAGTCCATGACCAGCCTGTCCTCAGCTCCAGACCATGTGTGGGGGCAGAGGGAACAGGATTCAGCTGGGAAAATACAGGTCTGGCCTCACTGCTGGCAGGCAGAGAGAGCACATCCTGCCAGGTTCAATGCTGCTCTTGTCAGTACTTCTTGTCAGCACATCAAATGCTGCTCTCTCAAATCTCCTGGTCCTGCTAAAGCCCCTGGGCCTGTAACTTATCGTTATACTCCTCCCTGCTGTTGGGCAAGTGAAGCAAGGCTGGGGAAGCACGCACCTCTGATTAAAAAGTGAATGGCAAATTTGGGTAAACAGGACTTTCACTAAGGAACAGAAACACCTAAGGTAGCCCTTTGGTGATGAATCACAGTATCTTGATTTGGAGGGGACCCACAGAGACCATCCAGGACCAACTCCTAGTCCCCAGGACTACCAGTGGATGCCAAACCCGCCCTGAAGCCAGAGACCTGTTTAGTGAAAACGAAGCTGAAGGTGAGCAGAGGCAAGATGCTGGATGCTTCAAGGTTAAAAGCAACCTGGGAAGGTGTTTACTACGTAATATACCGTAATATTGCAGTAAGAAGCTTCCATCTAGTTTTAAGATTCTCAGTTTCTTCCACTGGACTAGCAAGTGAATCCCAGCATTCCATCTCTCTCCTTCAAAAAGAGCATCATCATATTCCACCCAGCCCAGTCCCCTCAAAAAACATTGTGAAGAACATCATGGTCTCCTCTGACCCTTCCTTTCCCTCTCTTAGGTTCCATGAGATAAACCTGCATCCCCAGTCTTCACCTAGAGCAGGCCAACATCCACTTACGAAAACAACCACACACTTGCACCTAAATTAGTAGGTGCTAAAGAGCAGAACGGGAGGCGGGCTGAACTCCCACAGCTTGAATCACCACCCATGGTAACTGTATAATTAAATAACCTTTAATCATTGACTTTCTGGGGGGAGTATGCATAGATCCCCCACCAGCAGAATGACCTGCACCTACAATGCTGAGCCTCGTGCTTAGGAGAAAAGCTGTGTTTTGTCACCTCATCTAGGAAGCCTCAATTTGTCATTCTGGAAGGTCTGACTTTCTTCACTCTGGATGATAATGATCTTAAATCCAAGAGGATTTTTTGCCTTTTTAGGATATTCTTAAGTAATAACTTCCGTCACAGAACCACATCTGCACCATCTGCTGACTACGCAGGTGGTGAATTATTTTCCATAATCACTTCCAAGCTGGGAAGGATCTGCAGCATGCAATGGCTGGACATTAATTACTCCTCGGAGAAGGACTCTAATGTTCTTTGCAAATCCTGTGTTCTCACAATCATCCAGAGCCTTGTACTTACAGAGCCCTGACTGTTAAAAATATTCTGAAGGAGCATAAAACAATAAGTTCCTCCATCTCCACCCTCCTGAAACCAGAATTCCAGGTTCTGCAGTTCTGCTGCTGGAATGTGATTACCACACATAATGGTGGCAGCAGCATCTAAATGCCACAGGTACCAGGCTACCTTGCTCTTACTAGGATAAAAAACAACCCACAGGGCTGGTCTGAGTCACCCCAAATTCAGAGGCCACAGACATGCAGAAGGATAGCTACTGACAGTCCATGAATGCAGATGACCAGTCACAATTACAGAGTTCTCCTACAGCAGAAGAAGAACCAGAGACATTTCTAGGAGGGCGTAAGGCTGTTGTTTCATTTTTAAAAAGCCAAGCAACCATGCTAACCGAAGGTACATGTGTTATGAGGTTCAGGGACTTTCCACACACGAACAGTGTGATGCTGCAATGTTTCTCGGCGGCTACTTAAAAAAAAAAAATCACCACAAAGCAAGCAGGCACGGTGAGATCGTGTTACATGGTGCGTAGCAGTGACACAGCCTGCTGCTCCCTCCGTTTGTGCCAGCGGCTCAGGAGTTACATGGAGGACACGCAGCAACAAACTGTGCTGAGCCTCCACAAAGGAGGCACAGGACAAGGGGGATGAGCTCCTCATCACAGCCAGCAGTCGTGTTTTTACAAAACAGGGCACCACACCCCACGAGGCCCCAGGGATTAATTCAAGCAGTATATCTCCGTTTGCTTTATTTTTCCTTCCGTGTAGCTTCTCTCTGGTAAAACTCCGGTTTTTCTCTTTAAGAAGAGCCCTCAGCCTTCCCTGTTACACCCAGAGCATGGGCTGCTGCCATGCTGAGCTCCAGCCCAGGCTGAGCACCTCCTGGCCTTTACTCCCGACTGTGGAGGCACCTTTGGCAAAACACCGTCTGGAAAACACCCAGGTGCTACAAAGCAGCTGTGAACCCCGAAACCACAGCACCGACACACATGAGGTGTGGCAGGGGCCTTCCCCGACAGCAGCACCCAAATCCTGGGGCTGTCACTGGTGGTGGGGGTTTCCCAAACTTCCACATTCAGGGGAAATGCCCGAGACCAGAATAATCACCAGCTCTTCTGAAGAGCCACGAGCCCCAGGCTCCGCTGTCACTGTCACGAGCAGCCGTGCCACGAACCTCCAATGCCGAGAGACCCAAACCAACAGGGGTTAGGCTAAAAAGTATACAAACCACTTCATTTTGTCACTTGCTTGTAAATAATTACTGAGGAAGTGATTTAGAAAGCTGTAACCGTGCCAAGGACATAGTTGGAACAAAGTTCTCAGCTGTTTTCTTCCCCAAAAAACTCGTTGCCCCAAAAGTGGAGCAGAACCCTTGTACAACACCCTTGCCATGCGGCTCCATTTGTTTCTGATAAAATGAGGTTGTAGACCGCTTTAATTAAAAACACTACTAAAACACCGGGTATATTAAAAACATGCCACCAAGAAAAAAAAAGAAAGAAACAATATGCTCTGACCCCAATTTTTTCTTAAACACTTAAACCCCTAAATCTCCTTGTTCTTTAAAAATACGCAATTAGTGGTTGCTACAGTCACCCGCACACAGCTAAGCTCAGTGCCCGGCTCATTGCGGGCAGCCCGGGATGGTGGGCACAGCGCACAGCACTGTCTCCCTGTCCCAGAGCCCCCCGCACCCTCCCCGGCCGCACCCCGCATCCCCGCGGTACCCAGAAGGCGAGGCTCAGCAGCAGCAGCACAGTCTTGGAGGTGATGACTCCGCAGTCCATGTCGGAGCGGCTCTGGGGCTGTGCCGGCGCTCCGGCCGTGGGTTCCCTGTGGGGCCGCCCCCGGCCCGCCCTGCCGTGCCCTGCCGTGCCCTGCCCTGCTCTGCCCTGCTCTGCCCACCCACGGGACGCGTTTCCCCGTGGCCAACCAGGCAGATTTCCAAGCAGGGGGTGGAGAGTGCCGGGAACAAATGTCAAAGCAAATTATTGTTGACTCCTATGTGGTTTGTTGGTTTTTTGTTTTTTGTTTTTTTTAAACTTCGGCAACTTTCCAGCCAAGTTAAACTAAGCCCTGTGAAAAGCTCTCACTGCGGCACAAAGGTTTACATCAGATCTGACTTCCAGGATTGCTAACCCACAGCTGTCTCCCTTCATCCAGCCCTCCTCAGCCTGTCTGGTTTGGTCTGTCTGAAGACAATCTTTTCAATCACATGCTCCTTGAACGGTGGGAACTGCTGGATCAATGGTGGTTAACAACTGGACTTGATACCCTGGGCTGAACCCTNCTTCCCAGTGCCAGAGGGCAGGGAGAAATGGGATATTGGGAAGGAATTCCTGGCTGTGAGGGTGGTGAGGCCCTGGCACAGGGTGCCCAGAGAAGCTGTGGCTGCCCCTGGATCCCTGGAAAGCCATGCTGGACAGGGCTTGGAGCCACCTGGGATAGTGAAAGGTGTCCCTGCCCATCTCAGCAGTGGAATGAGATGGTATTTAAGGTTCCTTCTCATCCAAACTCTTCTGTGATTCTGTAACTCCACAACACTGCTTTGGACACTCAAAAGTGCATCCCAATCACTTTGGAATGTGAAGCTGAGCAGGTGCAGGGAGAGGTATTGGAATTCAGTAGCTGCAGAGGGCTGCAAATGTCGCTTTATTTTCATCAGCCAAGCCCCGTGCTCTTACAAACAAGCTGGAGCTGTAGGACTGCCAGCCAGTGGCTCGTTTTGCAGAGAAGACCTTTGGCAGCCTGAACTGAGCTGAACTCACTCCTCTGCTGGGCTGCAGGATACAGCGATAACGAATTTCCTGCCACTGCCCCTTCCCGGCAAAAACTGCTGTGATGCGGTGTCTATTGGGGGAGATGGATTTTGGAGGGGATATGCTGAACTTGCTCTCCAGCAGGAAATCAGGAAAGGGAGATTATGGACAGCCTCTGCCCACAGCCCATGAATTTAAGCTGCAGCTACTTTGAAAGGCAGCAGAATGTTTGTGCCAGCTGCTGAAAACAGAAATCCCCATGCAGAAAGTGGGGTGAAGCTGATAGCCAAAAGAAAATTCCTTGGAGAGTAAAAAGCAGCACAAAGTCAGAAAATGAGGACTGCTGACAGAGCTCTTCCTGCCAGCAAGCCTCTTTTTGCCACCACAATTTCTATTGCAGCACTAAATATTAACGAAGTGTATAACTGTGAAATATTTTTTATCAAAAAAAATTAATCCATGTTTTCACCTTTCCTTGCAGTGTGGCAAGTGGACAAAGCAAAAAAAAAGTCACCTGGAAACCATTTGTCCTAGTTTTGTAGGTATTAGTAATCTGAGGGAAATACTTTGAAGGAATATGAAAGGGCAAAGCCTGAAGTTTCATTTAAAATGAAATGTAAAGGAATTTAAAAAAAAAACCAAACCAAACACCAACCAAACACCAACCTTTCTTTAATATCACAAAATTGTTTCAAATTTTGTCACTTGTTAGCTCACCATTTTAATTAGAAACAAGAGGATGGTTGTTTCATAGAGAGAATGAAATAGGGTTCTTACTGAAAATGTTACCACCTGTATACTGTTTTTGTCAGAACAAAGTGTTATTTAAAATCAATGGTGGCTGCTTTTTATTAAAGGTGATCTAGAAAGTAACTTGCCAGAACAAAGATGTGCCCTTAGAATCACATCCCAGCCTTCACAGACAGCCCTGGTTATGATATTCTGCACCATTTTACACCAAATTAACATTAAAATCAAGAGAGTCCTTTTGAACATGAGACATTAAAACAGCAGTAAGCTGGAGTTTTCACAGTCAGCTTTGGAAAGGTGTAGGGGGAAAAAGGAAATTAAAACTACCTAACCTAGTAACAAAGGCTCAAAGGAGGCTGTGTTTCCAGAGCTGCTGTCTGCCATAGGATCTCGTGCCCTGGGTAAATTAGTCGGGTGTGCTGAGTTTCAGTCTGATATGGGTTTAGGAAACATGGTAGAAAAACAACAGGTTTGCCATGATTTATTTATTGCATGTTCAGCAACGTGGCTCAATGGTTTGTACTGGAAGCTGTACCATGTGGTAGACAAATGATCTTTACATTTCTCCTTAGCCACCAGACAACCATGATGTGAAGATAAAATCCCCTTCTGCACATGAGACCACACATCTGAAAATCTCTCTATTTTGTTTTCTTCCTGTGGGCTAAACAACTTGTCAGATCTGATACTTTCTAGAACTCATTCTCTCCCACTAAGGTTCATTTTTCTTGAAATACCTGTAAACTAAGTGTGTTTCTTAAGGGTTATACTGGAGAGGTCACCACAGCTCTCTGCCTTCTCCTGCAGCACCGTGGCCCTGATGTCTCCCAGATCATGGTCATCTATTTCTGCCAAAGGAACTGCTTCGAAGTGAGCTGTTCCCCATCCACTTCTCCTGATTATTTCTGCCCAGTTGGGCAACCCTGCTGGTGTCATGGAATAACAGACTCTCAGGATGGTTTGGGTTGGAAGGGTCTTAAATCTCAGCCAGTGCCACCCCCTGCCATGGGCAGGGACACCTTCCACTGTCCCAGGCTGCTCCAAGCCCTGTCCAGCCTGGCCTTGGACACTGCCAGGGATCCAGGGGCAGCCACAGCTGCTCTGGGCACCCTGTGCCAGGGCTCACCACCCTCACAGCCAGGAATTCCTTCCCAACATCGCATCTCTCCCTGCCCTCTGGGGAAGCCATTCCCCTGGTCCTGTAATTCCAGCCCCTTGTCTTTTCTGCACCACATCTGATTTTCGAGCCCTTTCCCCCAAATCCTCAAGATAACTTGGAAACTATTTCTGTTGCAGTCCTTGTCCTTACCACCTCCATGTGCTCTCCACATAAACATTCCCTGTTCTCTCCTCTGCGTTATTACTGAAATTTAAACCCACAAGAGATGGGACAGCAAGCCATGGGTGGACTATCTAGAGATCACTCCTGACAGGCTGTGGGGACGAAGCTGCTGTGGGGTACAGGGAAGTGTTAGAAGCTTTATCATATTAAATATACTGCTTCTTCCCCCACAAGGCCTGTTACCCATCACAGAAGGAAATAAGATTAGCATGAAACTATTTGTCCTTGACATATCTACATTAGCTGGTATTTGCCTCTGTACTTTCTTTTTACTTGCTTGCCAATGATTTTCCAATTACTTATTTTGTGGTCTCTTTGATGTTGTTTATCAGGAACTTAAGTTAACTGGCTTGTAATTTCCAAGTGGGGTTGTTTATTTTTGTGAATTTTGTTGTTGTTGTTATTTTTTTCAATGGAGCATGTATTCCCCTTTTCAGCCTGCCAGCACCTCACCTCCCTTCCAAAATACCCACTGCAAACATCTCGGAGATGGTTGGAAACACTTTTTAAGTCTTCTGGGAAAAAGCCCATTACACCAAGTTCATTTGAGAACCATCAATTTATAAAACCTCTGTGTAACTTGTCCTTTCTTCATTCTTCCACTGACTTTAGCCCTTTATGCCTACTTTTTGCTGTGCCAGCTGCTGATTATGCTGGACATTTTGGTGTCCCCCACTGTAAAGAGGACAGAAAATCAGTCTCCCATGATTGGCACGTGAGTATGACGCAGAAGCATCTTTTTAGTACATGACCTTATTTCTTGGAATCATTTGGATCTGTTGGAAAGACTCATGTTAAAATAACAGGAAGGAAAATCTACAGTCAGGAGAGATTGCTTTCTAGCTAAAAAGAATAAAAAAATTGACAATAAAATTAGCAGATAGCCAAGCTTGAAAAACTCAAATACTTTCAGTTCCTCCTTAAACACTCCAGCTGGGTTACACACTCAGTTCTTGTCTCAGGCATGAAAAAAGTGTTTCCCAGCAACAAATATTCACATTTTTGGAGAAGGGAAATTGTTCCTGGCATGAGTTGGATTAAGAAGGGAAGGACTCTGCATGGCTCTCCATCCCATGCCAGCAGAGTGCCCAGCAGGGCAGCAGTATCCCCTGGAGTGTTCATGTAAAAGGATTCATGTCACTAGCTTGGAATTCTGATTTCTGCCACACTTCAGCACTTGGCCACTGGTAACGCTGCACCAACCTCGAGCTGTGCCTGCAGTGAGCTGGAGCCTGATGCTCTGCTCTGCTCTGCTCCAGGGACCCTGATTTGCTGGGAGGGGAATTTTGACCTCGCTGCTGGTCTCACCCACTTGCTGAGCTGGTGACTGAGAGCAGCCAGGCAGGATGTAGGTGGTGAAACCCCAAATGATGCCTGGTGAGCTTCTCTGTGGTATCCCCTTATAGTTAGGAGATACAGATAAAGCATCTCGGAGATGTGCAGTCTTCCTGGCAAAACCTGGAGCAGCAGGGATGATAAGGAGAAGTTTGCTGAGGTGGATCAGCTCTTCTGCTAGGGAAGTAGGGAAGGACCAAAGGCAGCTTTATAGAAATAAAACTGTAAATCCACTAGTGGGCTTTACAATGTTCTAATCATGCTGGAATTATTCACCCCTCCCTCACAGCATGTTCCCTTTTTGTGGTTACCCTTTGCTCTTTCAAGGCTGAGAGAAAGAGAGTAGAAAAATATCTTCTCTCCTGTGGGAGGAGAGCAGCTGATCCTCCCTCCCACCCCTTTCTGTGGTGTGGATTTGGGGTAAAAAAGAGCATTTGTCTGATGGCACTGGGCTCGGATATGGTCGGGGGAGGTCTCTGATCTTTGCACTTCCACATCTGGACCACAGTGACCAAGAAGGACCCATGCATGCAGCTGACACTGCCAACTGAGGCCAAACGCAGACTTGTCCCATGAGCTGCCTCCTTTATTTACTCAGAAAGTTCACAGAGCTCTTTTCAGCCCCCAACTCAAAACTCTCAGCACTCCCATGAAGGTCAGAGTCAAATAAATATTAAGAACTACCTGAATTTTTTGTGCCAGTGCTAGAAACTTGCATCTTGCTCCCATTAAATTCCATATGCTGATACATGGATGCAACAGGAACACGTGCTGTGTCACAGACACATGAATGAAGAGAGTCAACGGTGCTTAAAGCTTCAGGATGAAACTCTGTATGTCAGACTCTTGCATTGCAGAACCTAGTTCCAGAATGAATGTAAATTAATCACAACAGTGAGACATGAAAACCGAGATGTAAGGCTGTAGTCTGAGGGGAACCTTCATGAGATACATGAAAACTGTGTATGTTGAGAGCTCCAAGCATGAGAAAGACATGGAGCTGCTGCAGCCAGGCCAGAGGAGCCACGGAGATGCTGCCAGGGCTGGAGCAACTCTGCTCTGGAGCCAGGCTGGGAGAGCTGGGGGTGTTCAGCTGGACAAGAGAAGCTCCAGGGAGAGCTCAGAGCTCCTGCCAGGGCCTAAAGGGGCTCAGGAGAGCTGCAGAGGGACTGGGGACAAGGCATGGAGGGACAGGACACAGGGAATGGCTTCCCAGTGCCAGAGGGCAGGGAGAGATGGGATATTGGGAATTAGGAATTCCTGGCTGTGAGGGTGGTGAGGCCCTGGCACAGGGTGCCCAGAGAAGCTGTGGCTGTCCCTGGATCCCTGGCAGTGTCCAAGGCCAGGCTGGATGGGGCTTGGAGCAACCTGGGACAGTGGAAGGTGTCTGTGCCAATGACAAGGGGTGGAACGAGATGAGCTCTGAGGTCCTTCCAACGCCAGTCATTCCAGAGTTCTGTGATTCCTGCCACAGCCAGGCCTATGTGGCTCTGCAGCATGACATGTGGTGCTGGCTGGCAGGTAGTGCTGTGACCCACAGCAGAAGGAAATGATTTATATTAAGCTTATATTTTTAAAATATATTAGTAGAAGTTCTAAGCTCTGCTACTCATGCAAAGCATGTCACTGTAGGGCATATTTATGTGACTCTGCTGGTCCTGATTCAGCCAGTCATGTGGATATGAGCAAACAGGAAATCCCTCAAAAAAAACCCAGAATCAAAGTACCCAAAAGACACAAAAAGCCAAGAGTCATGGTTTCCCTAAGCAAGTACTTTGAAGTTTGCCTGGAGGAAGAATCACAAGAAAGTCTGGCTGAAGGAAGCTGAGATGGTGTGAAGTGTGACCAGTAAGGAAACCCCAGAGGGATTCAGAACCAGAGAGGAACTGGCAACTTCTGAAATCCCCAGCCTGGGAAGCCAGGGGCATCTGCAGGACAGAAGGACATCTGATCCTACAGAAGGAAGTGGCCTGGTGTGCCCAAGCACTGGCTCATGTAGCAACCACAGTCTCACACAAAGAGAATAGGCAGCCATTGTAGGGAAAATTGTCTTTTATGAGGGGTGCGGAGGACTTTGGTTCCTTTAAATCAAGTTAATTTTCCTTCTAGAGGAAGAAGTTGAAGGTTTCTTTTGTACAAAGAGGGAATTGTCCATCAGTTGATACCAATCAACTTCTCATACTTCCTTGAAGAACAGAAAGGCCCTACTGTCCTTGCCAGATTTTCCCACTGCACATTTTTCTTCTGAAAACGGGCTCTGTTTTGTCAAGTTGCTCCATCCATCAGCATGTCCAATCATTCCTCCACACGTTCCCAGCCCTTCCTTCCTGCTGACATCCATGTTCCTGAGCCAAGGCAGGTCCCACCCAAGGAGCTGCATCACCCTGTGGTTGGTGTCTGGCTCCACATGTGGTGTGTCAGTGCTGGTCTCCCTGAAGGGGTGAGGGACAGCAGAGGTGACTCCAACACTTTGCGTGTGCTGCTCCATGCTTCAAAACCTCAGCCTGCACCCACTGCTCAGACTTGCTGACACCTGAGTGTCAAATGGAGTTCTTTCCTGGAATGTTTTGGTTTTCCTGAAAGTTGTGGCTGCCCCATCCCTGGAAGTGTTCAAGGCCAGGTTGGATGGGGCTTGGAGCAATCTGGTCTGGTGGAAGGTGTCCATGCCATGGCAGAGGGGCTGGAACTGGATGTGCTTTCAGGTCCCTTTCAACCTAAACCATCCTGGGATTCTGTATCAATCTATGACGTTTATTGGCTGCTCCTTAGAGAGAGGTTTCAGGAAGAAGAATTCAATCCAGCAACTCCAGGACAGACCATATCCTATGTGTATATCCTGTGTCATACCTCTCTCTCTCTCTCTCTCTCTCTCTATCTCTATATCTCTCTCTATCTCCTGTATCTTATATCCTGTATGTATTCCCAGTGAGAAAACCCAGTGACCAGGATCCTCTTAGGCCTCTAAGTTAAGGAGAGGCTGTTTTTTCATCTAACATTAATGTAAAATAAATTCAAAGTCACAAGCCATCTGCAGTGTCTTTGGAATAATTCCAGCTTTTTTAGGAGGAAATATTCTCAGAGCTGGTAGAGGGACTTCACAGAAGAATGGGGGGTTTAGAGGATCCGTACATCCCTGTTTGTTTTTAGATTTCAAGCAGATGGCCGTGCTGCACATTTGTACAGTGTCTATTACACATAAAACTGATCTCTTGTTTTGTGGAGATGTTAAGACTAAGGCAACATTTCCCATTAAACACACCATAAAATACTAGGCAAAACTATAAAATACCAAGAAATTTAGCCCTTCCTCCACTCAAATAAAAGTTTTCAGGGGGAAAGTGAAGTTGTTCCCAAAACATCTTGAACACTAAGTCAGAATAGTATGACAGGACTAAGTCTCTATGGAAATAAAAGATTCCAGCTCAAGCACTACCATGGTGGTTTAACACATATTTCAGTGTAAATCCTGTGTATCGAACTGCTGTGTTTGACTGTGCAAGGATCCCATTGCTGACACCAGAAGTAACTGCACTTCTAGCTGGATGAGAACAAACTTTACAGCCAGGTTAAACATTGACCTTTCTTCCCTGGGATAAGTTTTTTCAACTTGTTATCAGCCGAGCTAATGTGACTATGTGCAAGAAAGCAAAGATCTTGGCAGTGCATGGGTGTGTGTTCCAGAGTTTCAAAGCTTCACCAACAGCTTTTCCTTGTGACTCCTTTGAGGGCACTGAGCTTGAAGCAATTACTGATCCACAGCCAATGTTCTACTTCCCGTTTTTCTCCAGCCCAGGCAGGTCTGAAGCCTGGCATCAGCAGGATGTGCTGTGGGAGGTCTCTGTGACAGTCCTGACCAGGGAGCTGTGGGCTCACACAGCTCCATCACCTGCGGGCACAGGGAACACATTCTTGTCATTAACTAACTCAGTTTTAATTTCATAGAGTCACAGAAGGGTTTGGGTTGGCAGGAACCTCAGAGCTCATCCAGTCCTTGCCATGGGCAGGGACACCTTCCACTATCCCAGGTCACACCAAGTGCTGTCCAACCTGCCCTTGGACACTTCCAGGGATCCAGGGGCAGCCACAGCTTCTCTGGGCACCCTGTGCTAGGGCCTCCCCACCCTCACAGCCAGGAATTCCTTCCCAATATCCCATCTCTCCCTGCCCTCTGGCACTGGGAAGCCATTCCCTGTGTCCTGTCCCTCCATGCCTTGTCCCCAGTCCCTCTGCAGCTCTCCTGGAGCCCCTTTAGGCCCTGGCAGGAGCTCTGAGCTCTGCCTGGAGCTTCTCTTGTCCAGCAGAACCCCCCCAGCTCTCCCAGCCTGGCTCCATAGAATGAGACTCATCAGCCTAAACCCTCTTCATTCCTGAGCCAGCCTGTCTCCACTGATGTTCCAGCACTGCCACATGTCGCGGCCCTCTGTGGGTCCCTGAGTGTGCGCGGTGGGCATGCAGCCCCTTGTGGCTCCCTTCCAACTCAGGATATTTTATGATTCCGTGATTAAAGAACATCCCTTCTTAAGAAACTTTTCCGTATTCCACATTGTGCCATACGGGCGGTCAGGATTGTCACGGGCTGCCCAGAAAAACAGCGGAGTCGCTGTCCCCGGAGGTGTTCAGGAGGCGCCGGGCTCTGGCGCGGGGTGCGGCAGTGTGGTGCGTTAGGAGTTACCGCGGCAGTGCTGGGTGCTCGGGGCACTGGATGAGCTGGAGGATCTCTTCCACTCATGAGGATTCCGTGACTGCAGGACCCCGCTCGGCAGCCCCGCCATCCCAGCACAGCGCTCAGCGCTCCCGTCATCCCAGCACTCCCCTCAGCGCCCCCGCCGCCATGATGC